>CM066246.1:10300402-10517902 GCA_033675135.1 Frankliniella intonsa | reverse complement strand
TCGGTGCGGGCCCTCCTCCCAACCACCGGGGTGGTCGTAGAGGATACGACCAGGAGCTAGGCGCCAGCGCGCGCGCACGAGGGTGAGAGAGGGAGAGGGAGAGAGAGAGCGAGAGAGAGCGAGAGAGAGAGAGAGAGAGAGAGAGAGAGAGAGAGAGAGAGAGAGAGAGAGAGAGAGAGAGAGAGAGAGAGAGAGAGAGAGAGAGAGAGAGCATGACGAGGTGTGATGACTTGTAACACTAATCACTGCGGCCGCTGACGGCGCGGCGCGCCCCCCGGCGGGCCCCGCGCGCTGCACAGTACGTACTTTGCCCGCCCCGGGTGCGGATTACGCGCCGAAGTAAGTGCCGATTCACGCGCCGCACTCCTCTCACACTCGGTGACAGGACAGTCACACACGTTTCGTCACGTTTCGTTTCGAAGCGTAGACTTCGAATGATACCGACTCTTTATCAGACCGAAAACAAAAAAACAAAACAAAAACAAAACAAACTTCTTCTAAACACCCAAACGGATAAAACCATACAAAATGTTTCGGTGCATTGGGCAGATAAAAAATGTGACAGGCACGTCATGCGACGCGTGACAGAAGCGACGTTGGCCGTACTACTACGCTCGTGGCCACAATTTGACAATAAGGAAATACGGAGCGCGCTCAGGTCGGCACGGCGGGCCGGCGGGACCTGTATCTGCGAGCGCCCGACAGCCGGCCCGGCCTGCACCGGCTCAGATAACAAAAAAAGAAAAGGCCGAAACGTAAATCGAGACCGTCGTTATCAGCGGCGCCAATTTACAAATTACTTTATTTTTTTTTCTGTTCCTCCTCGTGTCACCGCGTGGGGAATCCCGCGGGGAGCTCGCGGGCGCGGGCTATTTAAACAGGGTCGCCAGAGGGGCCTTGGCGAGCAAAAAGAAAATTTACTCGATTTTTTTTTAAAAAAGAGTTTTTGGGAGTTTGAAATAATTTTCTTTTTCCGAATTGCAGGGTGTACGAAAATTCCTGCGCTGTTCCCCTTGCATTGGAGAGACAATAGCGAGTATCGCAGCCGATAAAGGGTCAACTTCTCGCCCGGTCGGGGGGAGGGGTGAACTGGTTCCGGCCATGCCAAGGGTTGAGATAGGGACGGATAGAGGGCAGCCGGAGGAATTGAAAATTATAATAATCCGTATCAGTTGGCCTGTCGCGCGAGGTTAAACAACGTTTGGTGATTAGCGGAGCGCGCAAGAGAGGGAGAGGGGGGGGGGAGCCACTCAACTCAAGCGTGAGGAGGGGGCGGCACCAGCGCATCAAAAAAGGAAACTCGACGTTATTTTATTTTATGCAGTGCAATATAGTAAAGTAATAGAGCGATGCGCGAGAGAAATGCCTGCTTATAACATTGCGGCAGAGACACCTCTAGGTAGGTAAGGGCCAGGCCAGCGACTACAGCAGCCTCCCGCCGCTCTACGGGGGAGTCTCTCTCTCTCTCTCTCTCTCTCTCTCTCTCTCTCTCTCTCTGGCACAGATGAAGATCTCTTTTTGCGCCACTTACCCCTCCTGCGTGTGGGTCAGGCTGGCCACCGGGCGCGCGCTCCTCCTCACGCCGACCAGGCCTGTCTGTCTGTCTGTCTGTCTGTCTGTCTGTCTGTCTGTCTGTCTGTCTGTCTGCCTGCCTACCCGTCTGTCCGACCTGCTTGTCTCTTGCCTTACCTTTACACAGCGCAGCAAAGGACGACGCAATCCAGCCGAAGGATCCGTATGGAGAGATATGCAGTGGTTCGGGTTGCACAAGTCATTATAGACTTTTCCTGGTGGAACATAATAAGGAGAAAAAAATTAGTGCTCAATCCATATGTACTTACATATTTCCATCCACATAAACACGAGAAATCGAACTGATTTACTTGAATTATTTTTAAATTGCTAGATTATCTAGATCGCTGGATTGATTTTAAACATTTTAACGCAGCGCGGTAACGCCTTTAATTGAACAACCTCCGCAGTAACATTTCACACCAAAGGCGTCAGGGAAAGAAAAAAAAATGTTGCGTCCGCACCAGGTAAAGAGGGTGGGGGGTCTGCCCTGTGCGGGCGGTGGCGTTGGAGCAGAGGGTGTGCACACTCCCAAAAAAAAGGTATTTGCTGCTTTACTTTGGCCACGAATGTAAGGATACTGTTATTATTAGACGACCACACCCGCACCCGTTTTGAAACATTTTACAGCACAAATGTGCGTTTGCGTGGTGTGACATGGAGAGAGCTAGTGCGAGAGCGAGAGAGACAGATAGAGAGAGAGAGAGAGAGAGAGAGAGAGAGAGAGAGAGAGAGAGAGAGAGAGAGAGAGAGAGAGAGAGAGAGAGACAGACAGAGAGCCCTTTAGCGCTCTCTGGATTCCTCAAATCTCCATCTCCCGATGGTTATGGGACGGGCTGAGCGAGCGGTCCACGGCGTGGCGTGGCGCGGCGCAGCGCGCCGTTGGCCCTCGCAGGAAGGAGGAAGAAGGGCTTTCCAAACGGGATGACTTGTCGGCTGGGAATGCAACGCCAACACCCACCTCCTCGCTATCTTAAATAAGAAGGCTAAAGTACAAAATAGAAAGAAAAGCCGCCGTGAGCTGCATCGGAATGCAATGGCCAAATTATCTGATGAGGTGACGCATGCGCGCTCGGGGGGCGTCAAATGCCCCCGGCCGGCCGGCCGGCGTCCTGAAAGTGTTTGGTGACACGCTGCCCGCGCCGCATTCCCCGCGGGCCGCCGCCGCCGCGTGGGAAACATCCAACATAATAAGGTGTCTCATGGCCCGCATGCCAGAGACACTGATATTGCGTGATCTGCCCGGAGTTTAACGGCGATGGAATTTCTTTCGGAGGCGCAGTACTGCGACGGATAAGAATAAGAACAAGAGGGCCCCGGGAGGTGACCGCAGCGAATACGGCACAGGTGTGGTCGCAGCGGCCCGCGGACCCGGGCGACGCCCTTTTCGGAGAGGAATGTGGAGATACGGCGCGGAATTAAGAGATATGGGTTATTGACAGAACAAGCGGTGTCGTGTCTAAAATCAAACTGCGCGCGTAGATAAATAGAGTCAGGAACTCAAGGCAAGTCATCTCGGTTAGTATTACGTTATCAGCAGGCAAATTCCGCGCAGGAGGAAGAGCATCGGGACAGAGGGTATCAAGGGAAAATACCCGGTGGAGCAGAGAAGTGATAATCCGGTATTAAAGGCGGTGCCTGATGCAATAACTCGAGAGATGGACGGAATTTATTAAAATAACGGCCCTATATTCCTAGTTTACAAGTGGCACACTGGAAATCCACGTGTACGAATGTCGCTCACTCATAGATGAGCAAAAAAATTCACTCACTTGTAGGTGAGCAAATGACTATTCGCTCACCTACAAGTGAGCGAATGGCCATTTGGTGAATAGTCATTCGCTCACCTACAAGTGAGCGAATAGTCATTTGCTCACCTACAAGTGAGCGAATAGTCGTTTGCTCACCTACAAGTAAGTGAATTTATTCGCTCATCTACAAGTGAGCGACATTCGTACACTTGGATTTCCACTGCACCGTTGCTTTTCCATCACTCTGAGCGAGACGTCTCAAAGACTCCCCAGCGACCGTAACGCTGTTACGCTCCAGGCGGGGGCGGTAGCGCCGCGACGGCGTGTCTGCGCGCGTGGGCGGCTGTGCGGGTGGCAGCACTGGCGCCAGGCTCTCCCGTTCTGTTGGCGGCAGTGGCGGTATGGCCACCGGCGGGAAATGCCAAAGCCCACCGGCGGCCTGTCCGCCCGGCCATTTAAACGCTCGTAAAAACGATGGTATGGCTTCCCGCGGTTGGACAGACTGGGCGGCAGGAGAGGGGCGCCCTCCCCTTTCACACACACGCACACATGCTCGGTAGCTTATACGGTCTCACCTTGATTAGTATTAGGCTCACTGCTTTACCCCGAAAAAGCATCCTGCTTTACCAAATTACTAACTGAAACTGCTCTGCAAGTTGTATGCGTGCTTCTAGAATATTTAAAAAAAAAAAAAAAAAAAAAAAAAAAAAAAAAAAACCTTCGTATGTTTACTTTATTTCCTCCCATGTTCTTCGGTTGGTGTTTTGAACAGCTTTGTAAGCCCTTACAGCGTTTCGTTCCACTCTTGAGGAACCTGAGACGGGTTAACGGCTCAGTGGGAGCTTCCTGAGCTGGCCGCGGCGTGGCGCTGGCGGCCACGTCCCTTCATCCTGCCGTCCTTATCCGCGCTCCACGAGAAACAGAAAGTTATCTTTCTGGGTCGATTGGATCGGTACATCGGGGCGGGGCGGGGACCGCCTCCGACCAACCTTACACTCCAGGAAGTCACATGCATTTTGTGTGTGTGTACTTTTCCTCAAGGAGATACGAAACTCTCAATGACACATTTAGAGTAGTGAGGTTTCTTGCTTCTTTTTTGCTTCTTCCAAGTTAGACGGGTTTATCGGCCCGCTCCACCCCCGCACGGAGACCGCTGACAGCGGCCCGGTTGACATACCTTATGGAGTTTGCGCGGAGTGGCGGGGCGGGGCGGGGCGGGGCGGGGCGCACTCGGTGTACACCTCTCGTTACGAAATGACATACTCGGGGCCGTAATGCATTTGATCGCTATGAATTTATGCCGCTTCTCGCAGGCCCCAGTTGACCACTCCTTGCAATAAAACTCTCTCTCTCTCTCTCTCTCTCTCTCTCTCTCTCTCTCTCTCTCTCTCTCTCTCTCTGCGAATAAATTCAGCGCCTGTCAGTAACGCTAACTGCGCTTCCGCCCAGTTTGGTCCCCATATAAAACGCCTTGCCCACACTGGACCGCACGACGACGATACTTGTCTTGTCAAAATTCGGTTGGTTTGAATCTCAAAAGAGCCGGCGCACCAGGCTGACCTCTCGAGTGCACGTGCACGCGCACGACGGAAGTCATCGTCCCTCCGCCGGGCACCAAGCACACCACGTGCACCGCCACCCTCCCCGCCAGGGCCATTCCGGGGGTTATCTTCTGTTGAGGTGCCGTAATCCCACTATTAAAAACGAATTTACTGCAAGACAGATCATATCACACGGCTGGGCGGAGCATTGTGCGTCCCTATTGGCATTGTGCGCGGCGGGCTGGGCGGCGGCACCAGCGCTGCTGCTGGGCGCGCTGCTGGACCGACCGAACGGCGAGGACAGCGACCACGCGACCGGACCGCGCCATTATGTGTGCCAACTGACGAAAGGCAAATCTCACACAAAGGTTGACCCTTCTGTGCGGCCTTCTCGAATATCCGCGCGGAGGTAGGGGGGATAAGGAGGGAACAAAATGCTGCTCGCAGGGGAGAGAGAGAGAGAGAGAGAGAGAGAGAGAGAGAGAGAGAGAGAGAGAGAGAGAGAGAGAGAGAGAGAGAGAGCGAGGGAATGAGGGTGAAAGAGCACGCCATTTCTTCGCATGTGAACCAGCAGAGCCACCCAAATGGCCTGTGCTCCATGCAAAGTGAACTGCAAATAACAGTAATGCTACTACAGTGTCCGCGCGATGGTGGGCGCGGGGCATTTGCGCACCACCACCACACTGGCGGGGCGGCCACCCTGACCGTGTCCGCGCGACGCGACGCGACACGACAGTGACGAGAGGTTAGGTTACGGCAGGCGGGCAGGCCGGCCAGGTGGCGGCGGCTGCCTGTCACGACTACCGCCGGGCCAGGCTCGCCAACAATGCTTATTCATAACACGTAATTGATAAACTCCCGGGCGACGGATGACGTGAGGTGACGAAACAGTAATGTGGATGAATGATCCAGCCACACGCCACAAACACACACACACACACACGGCACGCGACGACGTGACATGTCGTGTTTGTGTTGAGCGTTTGCATCGACAGGCAGCAATGGACGAATAAATGAGAGGATCATGGAGACGGATAAGTAACGCGCGCACACACACACACACACACACACACACAGCTCAGCTAAGCCGTGCGTGCGCGCACACCGCACTGAGAGACTGCGCGCGCACACAAAACGTGTCACTTCACTCCCTTTTTTTGTTTCATTCTGCGAGCGGATCCTTGCAGCAAGGATTACTGCGCGTGCGTCCGCATGCGAGTTGTGCGGTGTAGCGGTGTTGGCACAACTTGCTTCTTTGAAATTCCGTGTCCGAGTTTTTTCACACAATTTTACACCTCTCGGAGCTGCTGCTGCTGCCGGTGTGGGCCGCCGTGGGCCGGCCGGCCACGTGCGAGCTCGTATAACTCGCCCTACCTGCGCGCCGCAGGCCACCCACCCCTACAGGAAGTAGTGCGGCGGACGCGGCGCGGGTGGCCGCACGCCGAGCACCGCAACACTCAAGTGCGTCCCGCCCAACTAGCAAATTACGGACGACGAATCAGCAGCAGCAGCGGGAGCTGAACGCATCCTGCAGCAGAGCCATCTGGTGGCCACGGGACAAAGCGGCCCCGGCCCGGCCCCGGTCAAGCACGCCCAGGTGTCGTATCGGCCAGAGCACGGGCGGCCCACGGCGCTTATTCGGCAGATGTTGCTGTCAAGTGGTGGGGAGCAAGGGCCACAAAACTACAACTTCACGCGCGCCGAAAAAAAAATAATAGGGCCACCGACCGCACATTGAACTACTATGTACTATATTGTTCATAGCTTATGTAGGTCTGTGCGCATGCATAGCTTACGTAAAATTTCCTACTGATTTATGTATTCATTCTTACAAAACTATGCAAAAATTGTGCATAGATACGTAAAAGATTTTACGTAAGTTATGTATGCTCATACACCTACATAGCTATGTAAAAGATAGTACACGCAAATTCAGTGTGCGGGCTGGGCTGGTCACCATGGTGACGCACTGAGGTCACCTCTGGAGTGACGTCCCCGGTCGCGTCGGCGACGTCCCGTGGACGTCATTAACGCACGCTAATTGCAGCTAATTCCTTGTGACCACACGAGTGCTGATTTGGGTACGCGTGTCCGTGCGCGCGCGCGCGAGAGAGAAGCGTCAAATTCTTCTCGGCACTTTTATATTTCGGTAAAGTTGGCGCACCGGGGTTAGGGTTAGGGCCTGCTGGCTGGCGGTCACTTCTCTGCCGCGTGTCCCGTTGGCTACATTTCGTCGCTTCCTCTCGAAATAAAAGAATGACCGGTGGCACCGGCCGGCCCGGCCCGGCCCGGCCCGGCCCAGAGCCCAGGTGCGGTCGCCTGCCTCAGACAGCTGTACGCTGTGCTGTGGCCCGGTGGCCAGGCCAGCGCAAGACAAGGACGACTCGCTTTACTCGCATACTCGCACCACTTCAACACTTCGTTCCTTAAATTTTCAAAAATTACGAAGGGAAACAAATATATATATATAAAGGTCCTGCTGTACTACGCATTTCACAAAATTCAATACACGGTCCTTTTTCTGCCGCACAGGGAGCGCGCTGTGAGCGGAGAAAACAACTTTGCAGTTTCTGTTAACCTCAAAACTCAGGAAATCCGCTTTAAAAAATCAACACATTAATTAAAATTCAGGAAAAACGCAAAAAAAAAAAAATCAAGAAAAAATTCAACATGCTAAAAAAATCATAAAAAATTGAGAAACGTTCCGAAAAAAAAAACAACATGAGACGTTTGTACACTAAAATTCAGATTTGTTTCTCCCTCGGTACTGTGGGTGAAGAAAATCGCAAAGCGTAGGGGAGGCGGCGTGTCACAAAACTGGAAGTAAAATGGGATAATAGCATAATTGGGCGAGGCAATAAGTTGCAGCGGTGCGAGAGGCGGGGCCGGCCGAGGCCGGAGGAGGAGGAGGGGAGGGGGGAAAGCGGGTCTGGGCAGCGAATGCAAACCAAAAGTGATACAGCCGGCCGCACGCTGCCGCTGGTGTTGGTGCCGACGGAAGTTTTGCAAAATTCGACTCCGACCGGCTGGGAGGCGGTGCCGGTGTGTACGGCACAGTGAGCGCGACGCGTAGGAAGCGGTCGAAGTGCGTTTGCGAACCATAGGCCTCGGACTCGACTCGCACTAATAAAAGCTTACAGTGATTTTCACTGTAAGCTCCGGTGACCCCTGCAGCATTGTAGCTTACGGTGAATTTTCACCGTAAGCTACGGTGAATCAGGGTGTATCACCGTAGCTTCAGTGACATTCACCGTACGGTGAAAATTCACCGTAAGCTACAGTGCTGCAGGGTTCACCGTAGCTTGCCGTGAAAATCACCGTAAGGTTTTAACAGTGCGAATTCCAGTCGATGGAGTGCCTCTAGTATTCAATTACGATCGTAATAGAATAAGCGCTCCCCGCCGGTATGTCGAGTGCCTGCGACCGGCGGCGGCGATTTTCCAGGAAAGAACCCTTCAGGAGAAGAAACGCTTTAACTCCCGACTGATATGAGGGCTTTGACGACGCAGAAGCAGCGTTATCCGGCGTTATCAGTCTCTAGATATAGCATTTTTTTGTCATATTCAGGGCACGCGCACTACACAGGAGTGCAGAAAGCTGACGTATTCACTGATTTCTGAAGTGTTGACTGGTAAGATCTTATAAGTATACATAACGCTCTGCGCCAAACTTGCACCTTGACTTTCACTCTTGCAGATCACACCGGCTCTGTTTTTTTTTTTGGCAGATTTATACATTTTTTGCCAGTTTAACACTTCAGATATATACTGGGAACGGAGCAGAGGCGTGTGTAATTTTAGACTTCAGACTTGGATGTGCGCAAGCTCAAAACCAGAAGCAATTATTTCTGGTGAAGTTTTACTCCAACAAAACACTGTTGTTGCCGACAGTTGTTTAGGGCCAGGACGCGCGTCTAGGCAGGCAAAAGGCCGACTCCTCCCGAAGGTCGGCGGCCGAGAAAAAGGCGGTAAAGGTGTAAAGTAAATATGAGCGCCTGCCGAGAAGGCGGTAAAGGTGTAAAATCGAGCGCGGTGTGCAGCTCCACCCAGAGACGACTCAATTCATCGCTCAGCGAGGTGACAAAAGTCGACTAAAGAGCGAGATGGACAGGTATACAAGGAGGGAGGGGGGGGGGGGGCAGCTGCTGAGGGACTGTGGGTCCGGCGCGTCATTCCCATCGAAAAGAAGAACAACAAGTCTCATCCCAAACAGTTTTCTTTTTTTTTAGTTTTTAAATAAAGTGCACTTCGGCGGTTGTGAAAGTGAGTTTGCTTCACGCCAAACGCGACTCTGGCGTTATTAATTTTTCTATTTCGTTCAATCGAAAATTACGTGTGCATGAGACGGCAGGAACAAAAAAACAGTCCATCACTGGAAGGTAAAACCAAACTGCAAACGAACAAGAAGCTGATAGGCTGACTCAATGCGGACGAAGCAAAGAAGAGTTTCACAGCACTGCCGCTGGTCGTCCCAGACTGCCTGCCGCTGGCGCACAGGTAATGTCACAGACAGCTGCCCGTCATCGCCCCGTTACAGGTAGACAACATCCTCCCAGAGGGACGCCGTCCGCGGTGCCGCGCGCCCCCTGGCCTGGCCGGGCTGCAGCCGTTAGCCAGATTTCTCATACCGCGCGGTGTGGGACCGCCCTGGCTGCTGATGTCAGAAGGCGCGCGCGCGCGTGTGTGTGTGTGTGTGTTGGTCGGGCATTCCAGCCACGGAGGGGGGAAGGGCAGTGGGCCGTAGGTGACGCCACGGGTACTATGTGGGCTTGGCGGAGAGAGACTGGTACCACCCGGGTACCGCCGCACTCCTATACCGCGCCGCCAGCCCGACACTTTCCAAGACAAATTTGACATGGTACCTACTGGCTGGTTGCTGTGTCCTTGTGTCCACCGGGCCTCTCTACGTTTGTGTGTCGTATGAGTGCGACGTGTGTGTGTGTGTGCAGTCCACATTCCTTGTCACGCATCGTCAGAGAGAAGGCCTAGACTTTCCAAGCGGTTTCATATTTTTACAAAATATTATCGTCGATATCCGTGCAGAAACACTCGGCGGCGAGGCGGCGGCCGGCGCGCTGCTCGTCTGGGGCCGTCAAATTGCGCCAGGAAGCGGCTACTTCTGTTTAACTCCACTCCGCTAGCCACACCGGAAGGCCAAGCAGCAGTCAGTGCGAACACACCGCTCGCTTCCGGTGGGCGTCTGAAAAGTGCGGCACGTATCCCAAAAACTTTTAAACACGACTTTAAAAAAATGGCGTGAACTTTGGATATCCAAGTGTAAGAATGCCTCTAACCTGGAAGTGCGTGAACACTTGCGTATCACAGACATTTCCATATCTACATGTCTATGAATGGGCAGTCGCTCACCTGCAAGCTAGCGATTTTCGTACACTTGCATTCCCAATGTGGGCAATGCTACTGCATCTCGTAAAAATACGGAGAGATAAAAAAACGCGTTGGAGAGAAAGGGGCAGGTGCCTATTACGAATGCGTACGCTGCATCCAAACAGACGTCACTGAACCTAACCTCCTTCCCCGTGCAAGAAAGACGGCAGGTGTACATCATAGCTCTAGGGCTCGGGCGGGCGTGACGTGAGGTATTTGGGTCATCTCTTGACAGTGTACGATGGCAAGGTGTGAAGTCGAGAAGACAGGTAGGCAGGTAGGTGAGGCAGGCCGTCAATGGGGCCGCACTTCCCGGAGACACTTCAATGAGGGATGAATGAGCGGGGCGGCCCGGCTGGCGGCCATGGTGGAAGGGGGCAAATCGCTTTCGTGAGTCGTGAGCGAGCAGGAGAGAGAGAGAGAGAGAGAGAGAGAGAGAGAGAGAGAGAGAGAGAGAGAGAGAGAGAGAGAGAGAGACGTTGGTTCCTGCCTGCCTGCAGCACCTGTGTTGTGTACATTACCGGCGCGCATTGCGTTCCGGAGTCACCGCCTTCCGTCGACCTCTGGACACAAACCCTGCGCAAAACGTCAATGCATTTTCTCTCCAATTTTTTTTTTTACTTCGTCGGGCGCGCTGAAAATTCGGGCAGGTTTTAAGAGAAAAAGTTGTCTTGGTTCTACGATAATTTGAGCGGTCCGTCGGAAAACGTGTAAGCTTGAAGAAAAGGGAAACAAAAGAGCTGAGAATATTTCTACGAATAAGACAGACAGGAAGCTGTTTCCCCACCCACCGGACTACCTGGCCTGCTACGACGGTACGGCTTTCAGTTCACTTTCAAACACGTCAGAGGGCAGGGGGTTTGGACCGCGGCGCGCCCCCTGGCGGTGTCGTCTGGAACCAGAGTCACGTGCGGCGATGCCTGACCCGCGCATGCGTCCCGGACAAACACAGCGCGCCAAACCCACTCCAAACCGATCAAACAGGCATTGTGAGCAGCGCCAGCGCGGAGAGGACAGCGGCGATGGAGGCGGCCCGACCCGCGCCACACACAACGCGGGGAGAGAATCTGAGGGAGGTGGAGGAGGTACGCGCCCGCCAGAGCTGCTAACGCGAGAGGTAATGCGAGCTAATTAGCAAGTACTGAGTACAGAGAACATGTGCGGCCGAATGACACGCGACTAGCCAAAGGAGGCTGTTTTCCCGAGTCTCCCTTCTCTCTCTCTCTCTCTCTCTCTCTCTCTCTCTCTCTCTCTCTCTCTCTCTCTCTCTGAACGAAGCGTATGTTACTGTAAGCGAAACAGCCTTTACTGGACGAAATACCTAACCCCACCGACGGCAGCCCCCCTGATGTTAACACACGTGCAGGTGCGCTCATACTCACAGGTGCTCTGCTCCTCCCTGTTCTCCGTCGCCGTTGGCACGCGGCTATCTCTGCAGCACCGCGATCCCGAGCGCACGGCCTGATAAAAAAAAAAAAACAGATATACAGATGAAAAGTCAGAACCGAAAAAAAAAAATAGTAAAATGGTTAAACAGCTTGAGCACGCGCATAGCGCTGCGCGCCGCACCGCCTCGCCCTGTAATTAAAACATGGTCCAACGCCGCAGGGGCCCGGGGCCTCCTGGCCTGCACTGGATCATCACTCAGGACGCGGGGCGGGGCGGGGCGGGGCGGGGCGGGGCGGGGCGGGGCGGGGCGAGGTAGGGCGGGGCCACGGCGCGGCGACAGCCCGGCCGGCACGGCGGTGCGCGCGACGGCGTGCGCAACGAGGAGCTCCATTACCGCCGATTAGGCCCCTGGTCGCGCCGGCGGGCGGGGCGGGCGGGGCGGGTGGGGCGGGCGGGGCGGGCGGGGCGGGTGGGGCGGGGCGGGGCGGCGGCGGACCCAGCAGCGCAGGCCACCAGAGGGCGCCGCTAATTGTTGCAGATTATTATAATTTGGGCGGGCGACGGCCCTGTTGGGCGGGGTGGGGCGGGGCAGGGCGCGCATGGCCGGGGCTCCCGCCAGGTTCTCGGGTAGGGTTATGGCAGGTCAAAACTGCCAAAACCAGAGCAGCCACCCCACAGGAGTGTGTTCAATAACCTTGCAACATAAGCGAGCGGTTCGGTGAAAAATTCGGTTGGCCCGTTTTCTGAAAATTGTGGCTTTAGTCCAAAGGGAACAGCAAATCAACACCTTACGAAAGAAATTTTAAAAATTGATTTTTCTTTTAAATGATCCGTCCAGAATATTTCTTTTGTTGTTGTCGGTGAATCGCGCGGCGTACGAAAGTTTCCGAGCTGTGCGCCCCTGGAGCCGCGGCGTGGCGTCGCCGCCGCGTCTCGCCTCCAGGAGGGTGGCCGCGTCCAGACCGAGAAATTGTGAATCCCCTCGATGACGGTGGTTAGGACCTCTCGTGGTACGCACTTAGAAATAATTGAATAATTTCCCTAATGCAGCTCTCAGCCGCCCCTTGTGTTGGTTTAGCAGCCATCGGCCCCTACAATCGTGCCCACTCCATTACTGCCTTTACATAGTCAAGGGCAAAAATGTTTTTAAAATCTACAAATTTTTCTACTTATTTTTTTGTGGGGGGTGGGGGTGGGGTGGAGCGGCGGGAATTTGTGTGACAAAAAAAGGGAAAAAATTAAGAATTTTTAACACCTCCCGTGTGCAATGCACTGCCCTCTCACTCTCGTCGATAAATCGATAGGGACCTGTTCTGTCGCCGCTCCTCTTGGATCAGATCGGAACGCGCTGCGCCGCCGCCGCCCGGGTAACATTTTCTCTTTTCAAACTAATCGACTGGACCTCCTTCCATGTGATCGGAAAGAAAAAGAGGAACTCAAGTGCACCCCAACATCTGACCCGAGGAAAACGACTGTTGCTTTTCCCCCGAGCAGCCACTGTATGCAACTGTTTGCGCCACGAACGCCATGAATAGCTAAGTACCTAGCCGCTAATTACTTTCTTATCAAATTACTGTCTGGTGCGGCGCGGCGAGATTTGACTTCCGTCGGCACAGTAACGCGTCAGCTGCGGGCTGATGCGCACCGTATGTATTCGCAATGCCCGCGCGCGCTGCTACTCTCCGCCACGCCCCCCGAAAACTAGCCCATTGCGTGAGCCGGGCCCGTTCTCATTCCGTCCTATTTTTTTTTTAAATAAAGCAACATAAACTTGCCCGCCGCACCCCGCCCCCCGCGCGCGAGACCGTGAGCACTCTTAACTTTTTACAAAGAAAATTCTTGTATTACAAAGAATTCTGTGCAACCGTAATACAAAGCCAAATTTTCTTTGTAATACAAAGAAAAATCTTTGTAATACAAAGCAAAAATTTTTGTAATACCAGAAAATTTTCTGTATATTACGGTTGCACAGAATTCTTTGTATTATACAAAAAAATTCTTTGTAAGAAGTTAAGAGTGAGTGTGCGCGCGCCCAACAACAAACTATTTCATACGTGCCACTCACATTTACGCCAAGCACCACGACGGCCGCCACGACAGCCTGTTACGCCCCTGGGCCCCCGACGTGTGTCGACAGCCCTGATGAGTTTCACTCAAGCCCAGCGGAGCCCGGCGGAGCCCCAGCACAGGGCCCCGATTCCTGTGAATCGAAGACCATTAGGGCTCACTGAGCCCCATCGAGTCCCAAAGCAGCCGGGGCGGGGCGGGGCGGGGCGGGGCGGGGCGGGGCGGGGCGGGGCGGGGCGGGGCGGGGCGGAGCCGGGCGCACCCTTTCGGGCCATGATACCTCCTAGTTAGGGCCCGGCGGGTCCCTGCCCCGGGCCCAGCACGGGCGTCTTGTCACTCAGGTCCTGAATGATTTCAGCTGACGTCACGGTCGTGTGCGTGCGTGTGTGTGTGTGTGTCCGACACGCAAGTGATTTAATTTGTCCGGCTAACCGAACACTTAACTCGTGTATGAGAGCGGGATGCCACCACACGACTCATATTCCGATCATCCTCGTTCCCGTTACCCTCTCCGAAAGGGGGATAAAAACAATTCCGAGGAAGAAACAAATCTGAGTTTTGAGGTACGAGTTGCGGTAAAGTTTTCAGGTGTTTTGAATTTTTGAAGCAAGTAGTGAACAATAAATGTAGATTTTTCATAACCCCTGTTTGGAAAAAAAAAGGAAAAAGCACGTAGCGCAAAATAAAGAGAAGGCGAGGGAAATAGGAGAGGGAATCGTGATGCAGACACGCAACAGTGCGCGTGTAAAAGGGATCGCCCTTTTAATTAGTTTTGAGGTTAGAGGGCGGGGCGGGGCGGGGCGGGCGCGCGGGGCGGGGCGGGCACGTTCGTACCGAGGCCGGCAGGCCCTTTTTGACCGGCATTGACCGGAAGGGGGAGGCGGGACCAATTTGAATTCCCCGTCACATTTACGACGAGCACAGTCCGGCAGGTCCCTTGTAAGTATACGTGCGAGGGGCGTGGGAGCTGCCTGAAAATTCCCTTCAGAACCCCGTGCACCGGTGAAATGAGATTTCCCCGCGCGGTGCACTTGTGACTCATCACACGAGATAGCTCCAGCAGCGACACGACACGGGTGTCCAGGACATGCACCACGCACCGTGCGCGCGGCGGGAGTACAAGTGGGCGGTGACGGGCCGGTGACGGATGGCCCATAACTGTTGCACATATGCAACGATGCGCAATGCCTCGCGGATTATATCGTGACCATATCTGATAATTATTAATAGGACTTGTGTTTACATTCTCGAGTGCACGTGATAAGCTACACCGCTCTCGGGAGGAGGAACCTTGAGCTCCTAACCGCGTTCCGATGGAACAACATTTCCTCTTTGGAGTCAAGTTGGTGTCGAGTTTCACAGACACGGCATACAATACTAACGTGTTCCCGCCGCTTTGTCTACTTACAATTAAAGGAAAAAAACAGACGCATGAAAGATAAATTATGCGGAGCAAGAGAAGCCGGTCGGTTTATCTAAAATAAAACTACGCAGCGCAGCGCTCGCGGTGCAGCTAGCACTGTGTCACTTTAATTTGAGCGTTCGGCTTTCCCAAACGAGTGGGGCTGCACCTGCTGTCAATATTCACAACAGTCATTTTTTTTTCCTGTGGAGGGAATCCCAGTGCTGCACAGTAACGCCGGCCTGCATAAGTTGAGCGTTACGCGATCACATATCACCCGGCCGGCCGGCCGCGGCTGGCAACGCGTTACCTTACAGCGCTGGACTTTAATCTGCTGCACCAATACGGTTGTTATTCTTAGTTGTATCGGTGATAAGATAGTAAGACGCAGGCGGTAATTCGCTATGAGACTATATGTCACGTGACTATGTCACGTGACGCGTAATGCAACTGTTGGCGCGCGCGCGCGGGTTGCCTACCAAAGTTCAAGTCTGACTCAGCCGACCCCAATTACTGCTGCGTCAGCGATCAACCCCCCCCCCCTCTCTCTCTCTCTCTCTCTCTCTCTCTCTCTCTCTCTCTCTCTCTCTCTCTCTCTCTAGTCGCGTCCTCATCTCTCGCCGCACTCCGTACACTCCGATAGATCGAACGGAGGAGTGGCGTCTGGATCGATGCTCTCCGGCCCCGCCCTTCGCCCCGCGCTGCTCAAAGGCGCCGCCCGGGCTCACAGGGCCTTGTTGCACTCAATTAACACTTCGGTAGCGGCGAATAGCGTCCCTATACGAGGGCGTTTCAGAAGTGATGGGATGAAAAAATAAATCGAAACCAAAAGCGGCGCTGCTTTGGCGCGATCCGCTCCGCCCGCCTCGCTACGTAGTACACCCAATAAGTGCTGGAACGTCGCACACTTTTAGATGTGTGAGTCCCATTTGTACACGAGTGCGAAATTCCTACTAACATTCGCACCTTTGGATGTTCAAGTGTGTGAATGGGAGCTCACACACCTGCAATAGTGTGCAACATTCACACACTTGGACGTCCTGTGTGTGCCTTCATCTCCGGCCGCGCCGCCCGGCCCGGACTTACGGCGGCGCGGCGGGGCGAGTGCAACAATGTAAACGCAGGCACACGACACACGATGCTCCGGGACATACACACAACAGAGAGAGAGAGAGAGAGAGAGAGAGAGAGAGAGAGAGAGAGAGAGAGAGAGAGAGCAACAAAGAGAGAGTGAGTTTTATTGCCGCACACGCGTAATGATCGCGGCCCCAAAGTGATGAGACTGGCGGCGCCGCGCGTAGCCGCCCGCCAGGCCCCGCGGCGACACTGGCGCACTCTGTCGCCGCGTCCGTCAAACTCCCACGGAGCATCGGAGACCAGCGGAGCACAGCGGAGCTCACACAGACCAGCGACTTGTTTTTTACGGCGCTGCGGCGCGCCTTAATTTGAGTACCAGTCTCTCTCTCTCTCTCTCTCTCTCTCTCTCTCTCTCTCTCTCTCTCTCTCTCTCTGTGTTATCGATCGGAAAACGATATCGGAAAAAGGCACCGGCGGCGTCCATACTATCGCCAAAGGGTTGACGACAACGCCCTACAACGGAAGAGCCCTTTCCGCCTCCGGCACGCTGTCAAAATCAGACTCTTAGACTAGGACCTCACGTGGAGAATTTTTTGTCACAACGGAATTTTATGAAAGCCCTACAGTCGGAGCTCTGGTCCACGCTGCATCCACGAGGGGCACACCGGAATAAAAAAAAAGGTAGGAACTAATGCCTATGAAAAGGCGCGAAAATGTCCGCAAAATCATTAAAATTTAGCACCGTTGGGTAATTTTTCAACTGCTGCCATTGTAACCCAAGTTGAAGTTGAATGAAGTAAGTTTTCAATGCCTTTCTAGGGGTGCTAATTTTCAATCCCCTTGCAAAGTCATCAAAATGCTTGTAGTCCTACCTTTTGTCTTACCAGTGCACGACGGCAAATAGCCTAATATCCCTATAGAGTTCAAGGACGACAAAGCAAATTACGTTAATTGAAGGCCCCGTAAACGCAAGAGTGCATTGAAAAATATGAGTCAGCCCGTCCAGCCAGCCGGCCGGGTGGCACTTGTAGTTTTTATTTGAGCCCCGTGTCTCAAGGCGCGGCTCAATTTGTGGCCTCACACCGCTTTGGGCTCATTTGGCGCGGCTCGGGTATTGTTGTTATGCTAATGGTTCGATCGGAATGAGGCGAGCGGGCCAGGAATGACACACACACACACACACACACACACACACACACACCACACACACACACACTCGCACAGAAATACCTGGCCTTCCTTGCGTTCTGAATATTTCCCCAGTTTCTCTTCTAGCAGACGTCATTGCCGGTAAAGTAGGGTTATAATCGGCTTGAGAAAAAGAAAAATAATCCCAGATTCGGAATTCGGGCGAGGGTAGATAAGCCAAAAGGGCGGGGCTGAAGACACGATCTGTAGTTGTGTTATTGGGTGTGAACCTGTGAACAGGCCGCGCCCCGCCCCGCCACGCCGTCGGGCACCCCGCGGTGGGAAGAAGAACAAGGAGTCGGCCCACCACGCCCCGCCGCGCCCCGCGCGTTGCAACACACAGGGGCGCGTGGGCAGCGCGGCGCGGCGACCCCGGCGGGGTAAGAGCGCTGGGGCCGGGCGGGGCCGGGTGGGGCCCCGCTGGGGGTCAGGGGGCCCGAGGGCGCGACCGCGGCGGCTCCACCGGGCCCCACACGCAGACACGGGCGCGGCGCGGACCAGCCTGCTGCCAGCCGCGGCTGCCGAAATTTATGTTCTCCGTTAATTATCGGTATTGTTCCTCCTATAAGTGTTACGTGACACTCTTATCGGTACCATCCGGGAGAAAAGCATAACGCTATGGGAAGTCACACGGGAAGACCACCACCTAATGGGCCCGCGGGAATCCAATTCTTTGGCTATCGATTCATCGCGTCAGGAATTACCGAGTTGGTCAAAAGAAAAAAGAAAAAAAAAACGTCCAAAAATGGCCAAGATTCCTTATTTCAGTACGGCCTAGCTTATTAAAGTAGTAAAACCAGCATAATTTCGTTCTATAACAGGAGGGCAAAAGTACTAGTTAAAAAAAAAAAAAAGGTGGCGCAATAACAGTCAGGACTACTGAAATATACTTGCATCAATTCCGCCTAATCGCATCGGCACGAAACGCAAACTCCTCAGCAAATAAGTTGCATGGTGCACGGGGGGATTGCGTCTGGCACCGCGCGGTTGCAGTTTGGACAGGGATTCGGCACGGCTGTATGTAGACGGCGCGAGGCAGGCGGGCCTCCTTGGGGCTGACACCCGGGCTGACGCCGTGACTTATTGCACCTGGAGTGAGGCTAGGACCCGGCCGGCCACACCGGCAGCGTGCGCGTGCGCGTGCGCGAGGCAGGCCGGCCGCTGTGACGTCGTGGATGACGCACGCAGTGTGTGTGGGGACCCTCGAATAATAATCATTACCATTTGCCTGCTCGCCAGGATTATAATTACAAATATATCTGCCCGCTAGCGCCGCGGGCTTTCAAACGGAGTGCGTATCCGAGAGCTAAACTTGCGGAAGATAGGCCTTGTTCCGCGCCGCGGAGGTTAGGTCGGCTAACAGACGGGCGCAGTGGAGGACTTTTTTTTCTCCTTACGCGTTGTGGTCGTGGCGTGGCGCGGCGTGGCGGCGCCGAGGAGCGGCCGTGTCGCGTGTGGGCGTCACGGCGCTGCCCTGGCGGAGCCCTGGCGCCACCCGGCCGAGCCGCACGATGGATGGCGTGGCGTCGGCCCGAGCGAGCCAGACCAACGTTATTGGCACAACAAAGAATAACCACTTCAATTTTGTTTTTCAATCTACGACTTTTATACAGTGATTTCTTCTTTCACAAAATAAAATTCAGTAAGATTTCTTTTCAAAAAAAAAAAAAAAATACGTGAAAGTTTTAAAATCTTGATTGTTTTTTGAGGTCAGTGCAGTAGTGCTCGTTATTCCAATTGCCACGTGAAAGCGCACGCGGCGAGGTACGGGACCGCCCCGCCGGCCCCATCTCGTGTTACGCGAGCGGGGCGTGGCGGGGCGTGGCGGGGCGTGGCGGGGCGTGGCGGGGCGTAGTGGGGCGCCTCACATACCGCTCCCTAACAAAGCAGACGACACACAAGAAGAGTTGTCGTAGGAGAAATATAACAAGCGGGCGCGGTAGCCACTCGGTTAGATCAAAACGATGAAAACCGCAAAAAGGGAGAAGGAGTGAGAGAGAGAGAGAGAGAGAGAGAGAGAGAGAGAGAGAGAGAGAGAGAGAGAGAGAGATGCAGCAGGAAACAGTGCAGCGGTCCACACGGGGCGATGGGGTCTTCTATGCGGCCAGGCTAGTCTAGCGCGGACTTTGACCGAACGCTTCTGCAGAGCATTTCGACTTTTGGACTTGGCGACAAAGGAGGCGCGTGGTCACAACTCCACCATATCTTCTTCTTTAGCTCCTCCTCCTCCTCCTCCTCCTCCTCCTCCTCCTCCTCCTCCTCCTCCTCCTCCTCCTCCTCCTCCTGCCCCTTCTCCCCGGCGACAATATTCCTTTCGAGGAGGATCAGGTTCCGGCTCAGTCCCGCGGTCGCCATGCGTAATCCGCCCAAATAATAACATCCGACTGACCGTGAGGCGGCCCGGGCCGCAGTGCCCGCAGCTGTGACCGCTCCAGCCGCCCCGGCCCCGGCCGGCCCACGCCGCCGTGTCAGCTTTCGGCGTTTATTAATAAGGAAGGTGTCACTGCGGCATGAGGGCGCAGCAGCCTACTGTGTGGTACTCACGGATCCTAGTCACAGATAACGCGACAATAATTTAATTCCCCCGTAGGTTTCGGTCAGTGTTCTCATTTTTCAAGACCGCGTCTCTCTCGCTCTCTCTCCCTCTCTCTCTCTCGCTCTCTGCGCAGCGTCTGTTTGACCGACCAATTCAATACAAAATGTTGCCATTACGTTTGGGACATGTGCTTACTCATCAGCGTCGATGGTGACCAGAGATGAGAGGAATTTCTTATCAGACAATTTTTCCCCCCTTTTTTCTCCCTCTCTGGAAATAAATAAAAAAATTATCTCCCCTAACGAGCGTATGAGCGGCGGGTGGCGCTGGCAGGCAGGCAGGCGCGAGGGTGTTGACGGATTGAGCGGCCCGCTGCGCTTTGCACCTGCCCTCCTGACATCTGCCCGCCCCACCGCGCCCCGCCGCGTTTGACCGTGTTTGATGTCAGATGGTCCCGCCGCGCGGCGCGCGCCCCACCACCTGCCCGTCCAGCAATCAGCGCGCGCGCCTATGTGTGTGTGTGTGTTTAGTCACGTGACTGCGAGTAAACAAATGCGTAACGCTTTCACCCTTTCGCTGCGAGCGCGCGCAATCTCAAACGGCCGTTTAATTACGGGCCGCGGCCATTTCACGGTGGATAAAGAGGAAGAGCGGGGGGTGTTTATGAGCGGGGCGATAGCGAAGCCTTACTCAGAGAAAACTTGAACGCTAGAGTCACTCACAGGAAAAAAAAATTAGAGTAAAAGCGAAAGGTCCAACATCCAGGTTGCATGTCTTTTGAAGGCTATCGTCGGGTGCGTTCGACCAGCTAAGCAGACCATAGCAGACAGCACGCTACACGTTCCGCGAGCTATCGCGACGCCACCCTCGTGTCCCATATTGCCATCGCCTTGTCAAATGCGGCCGAGGGCATGCAGCAGGGGATGGCCTATTCGTTTTCTTGTGAAAACAGGCAACTAATAGGCGCCTCCAACACCGCCGATGACTACACCCGATACCAGGTGTCTACCCCTCTACACCGCAATCTGTCCGTCGGGAGGGGACCCCGGGCGGGGCGCGGGGCGGGGCCCCCTGCAGCCACCAGGCAGAAGCCAGCCCCACATAGGGTGACACCTTCCTGGGAACACGGCAATCAGGAGGCGATCACCGGCGCCCAACGCCTCACTTAGCGCCGCAGGGTTACACTAGCTGCTTAAAAAGCTTAACCTTTAAAAAATTGTAAGGAATTGTAAGAAGAAGAAACGTGACGTCTCGCACACGATCGCAAATTAAGAAGTAGAGCACTTCCTTCTACCACACATAAAAAAAATAGTTATCATTTATTTTTGTTAAATTATGACTTTAGATAAACTAACCATCTAACAAAGACTTTCAAAAAAAGTAAGGCACGACTCCAAGCATTTATACAAATAAATGAACATGGCACAAGGCAGGAAGCCAAGAAGTGTCAAATCGCTTGGCTTGAATAAAGTCTCCATTCTTACGCACACGAGCGCGCGCGTATCCTCGGTGAAAACGATTTCGGGATCGATATGGGTGATACGGGTGGCGCCGGGGCGCAGCCATTGTCTGTCCCCCTGTCCTGTCCTGTCCTACCCAGAGCCCCCTAACGAGTCCGTCTGCTGCTCCCAACAAATGGCCAACATAAACACCTCGGCCGTCGCTGCCGCTGCCTTTTTAGGGCCGGCGGGGTGGCAGCGCCGGCAGAGCGGCAGAGCGGCGCGGGGCGGCGGGGCGACCTGTAAAGGAGACATCTCTAACCTCGACGCGCGCATGCAATAAAAATGTTGCGTCGGATCGTTTTATATTTGTCGTCAAATTGTGTCGGAGGCATCACGAGTTGACATTTCCACCTGCAGGCCCAGCCGCTGCCGTTCATCCATCACTAATGATCCGACACAGTCAAAAACTTGGACGGAAATTTCGACGGGATAGACAGATTTTTTTTTTCGTTTTCACAGCCGTACTTAAGTGGGTACGGACGGAAAAAAACGAAAATTATGTTCTACGGACTTTTCCGTATTTGCGAGGTACGGGAGGTCCGTAATAACATAGAACGGTGCGTTCTGTAGTCGTAACCGTAATATACTACGGAATTTACAACGGTAAACGCCACTGCGATCGTTGCGTCGATATCGCACACAAGTCAAATACTTTTTGCACTATTGCACGCACGTACGGAAGGAACAAAATAAATGAAACGAAAAGAGCAAAAATGCAGGCTCACGTGTTCGTTTGCTTTCATCATTGTTTTCATTCGGAAGTTGACAGATTTGTTTCGTTGAGTTTGACAGCAGCCTCGCCCTCCCACACCCCCGCCTCCCCTCGTCAGATCCTCTCAGAGCGCACCCCGCTCACCCCTGCCCCCTCCCTCCCCCCTCCTTTCCACCTCCACTCACTTGTGACAAATTGCAGGGGATCCCAATTTATTAAGTCGTAAAAGCGCTTCTCGTCCCGCCGCTGTAACAGCAACAGCCCGGAGGTACGGCACACACACACGCACACACACACACACACATTCCTCTTTTGTTTTGTCAGTTATTGATTCCTGGAAAATACTCACCGGCGTCGTTCACGTGTTTGGGTTGACTGCAGAACGGGGGTGCGTTTAGAGCAGATATCGGCCCGGCGCGGAGGGACTCGGGGGAGGGGCGCAACCGGCAGAGGGCGCTCATGTCGACGGCCCGCGTTGAAGTCACCCCCGCCCCGCCCCGCGGCTGCTTATTTTGAGAAGCTCATCGAGTTCGGCACCTACATCTGCCCGCTTTGCTAAGTCCGGCCCCTTTTACTCCCAATTTCAAGGGTTAGGTTAAATTAGGGTAGGCTAAACTAACCGCCTAACCTAGCCTAACCTTACCTATCCTAATTGAGCCTAAAATAACCTAACCTAACGCTTGAAATTTAGGGCTTTCTGGTGGTTGGGTGCCGAACTCGATGAGCTTCTCAAAATAAGCGCCCCGGCTCGCCGCACCCACCACGCGCCCGTGGCTGCCCGGGGAGCACAAGGGAGTGAATGCCGCACACTTTATCGCTGTGTGAAGTTCCGTGACCAAAGTCACCCCTTCGCATGAAACTTCACAAGAAGAGTGCAAACGTTCACTCGCGTCGGTGTCCGCAGGAGAAACACGCGGGCAAAGCGAAGGAGAATAGGGCTGGAAGGGGATAGGAAAGAAAAGGAAGAACAAAAACACCTTGGATTTCCGCAGGTAAATCTGAACTTGTGGCCTGCGGACGAGGTGAGGCGCGCCGGCGGCGGGGCGGGGCGGGGCGGGGCGGCGGGTGTGAACTTCGTTATCCCTAAGAGCTTATTAACCGGATGGACAGTGGAGGCCTTTGAGCCGCGCCGCGCCCGCCACGCCCCGCCCCACCCCGCCCGTGGGCCTTGTGGCGGGGCGGCCCCACCCCCGCCTCATCATCAGGGCGATCGCCACCAGATCGGCGCGATCAGTCCGTGGCGCGGGGCGGGGCGGGGCGGGCGTGGTGCGGCGCAGCGTGGCGGCTCGGGGCGTGGCGGCGCGCGGCGCACTGCGGCCCTTTTCCTGGAACGTCGAAGCGCAGCCAAAACCTATCAGTTTGACGCTAAGTGATGGACTCCTCTATTTTTTCTCGTTCCCGGGGCGGGGCGGGGCGGGGCGGCTAGGCCTTGGGCTAGGCCGGCCAGTCAGGCGCGGCCAGGAGGCGTGAACAGGCCACCTATTTTCACACCACAAGGGCCCTGTTAGGAGGGCAGAGGGCGCGCACAGGACCCGCAGGCCCGCGTGGACCCAAGTGTACGAATAACCCTCGCCAGGTGAGTCAATTTATTTACACACTTGTTGGTGTGCGAGTGCCCATTCACACACTTCTCCTACAAAAAGTGTAAATAATTCGTAGCACAGACTCAAGTGGGTGAAGACATTCACTCGCCTGAGACTCAAGTGTGTGAAGACGTTCACTCGCCTGCAAGTGGGCGACATTCGTACACTTGAGGATTTCACCCGCGCGTCCGACCGGGGGGAAGAAAACTTGGCGCTCTTTAAAAAAAAAATTAAATCACATTCGTCTCACCCAACCAATTCAACATTACGAATATGTGGTAACACTAGGACGGGACGCCGAGTCTACAGGGGGAAAACAGTCGGTGCGCACACAACGCTTCCAAATATAATCCTACCACAGCCCGTCCCCGTCCCCTCCCCCCGCCAGCGGAGGCGGGGCGCGGCCCGATAAATCACCTGCGCTGCACTCGGCGTTTAACGCACAATCTTTTACTCTCCTCTCCCCAAATTAATGATGTAATTTGGAGGCTTGTTTGATGGCTAAGTGAGCAGCCTGCGCGCAGGGCTACGTGCTGCAGACGCCGCCGCAGTATTCTGTCTTAAATGTCGTCTGCTGCGCCGCGGCGCAGTGCAGCGCTGGTCTGATAGCGATCCACGCGGCGGTGAGCTTCAGCCGCTTTAGCACACCTGCGCTGCTGCGCATGCGCGCCGCCGTGTTTCAAGTGGTCTGCGGCTGTAGCCTGGGGGAGCCATTTAATTTGCCAAGATTGAGCCATAAATGTGGAAGAGATGGCGCTGCCGGCGCCGCCGCCAACGAGGCTACAGGGGTAGAGGCACAATAACCTCTTAATTCAACGAGGTGGGTGGGTCAGGTATTATGGAATCAGAGCAGCCGGCTGGGCTCGGGCACCTGCCCGTCGACAAGAGGTTAGGTCGGGGCGAGGCGCGTGCGGACAGCGGCGCACGACGGTTTCGGAACCCCAAAGAAATTAATACCAATTACCTCAATCAGAAAAAGGGGTAGGTATTTCGCTTACGCAGGAGCTTTGGGGTATCAGAAGTCAGTTATCAACAAAATGCCCTTTTTAGGTAAAAATGGCAGTTTGTTTTCAATACATTCGCCATACTTCAGTGGCTAGAAATCGACTAAATTGTGGGTGGATTTTCTCCTGGGGAAACCTAACAGAAGTCTAGGCAAAATTCCCCCCCCCCTTTTTTTCTACTCCTTTTCCGACAGGGACGTCGCGCGGTCGCAAGCTTTTGAACTAGGATCTTCCCTGCGCCGCGTTCCTAACGGTCGGGTGAACGACACCTGGAGGAGCCTTCGGGATTTACGAGTGATATTGGTGAAAGAGCCGGCCGGCGCCGACACATGAGCGCGCGGCGTGGGCCTTACACGGCCAACCTTAAGAGTCGTCACCCAAACGGCGCACGGTGTATCGACACGACGGAAATTTAATGAGACAACGGCCACCAGAACACGTAAAGGTTTAATCCATTTTTTTTTCACAGAAATTAAATTTTAAACCCGCAACAACTCAAAAATCGTTTATGAAGACCGCCCAAAGTAAACGAAACCACGTTTCTCTCAGGTCTCTCGAGGACAGAGGTGCGCTACCCCTCTCATCAGTCTGGCCAGCGCCCTCTACTACTCGCACTAGTTGGACTGCATTGCGCTGCGAGGCTTCGGCGCCATGCATGTGCGCATTGTACAAGCCGCCTTGGGTGTAACTCACTGGCGGGGCGGGGCGCGAGGAGGGCTCCACGGCTCACCGGCCCACGCACGGCGCGGCGACCAGGGTCCGCCTGCCAAGACAAGCCTGCCCTGGCCGCCTGCCTGGCCGGCGCGGCCTGGCGCGGCCCGGAGCGCCGCCTGCCCTGCCTCCAATAGATACAAATTTGTGACTAACAAGGTGGCCGGCCTGGCAGAGCCGTCTGCCCAAGGCGCGGCGCGACGGTCCTAGCTTTTTCACAAGGCCTACAGTTCTTCCCAAACTGTAGTAAAACCACCAAATAGGGTCCGTTTTTAAGTGGAAAACCAGCACTATTTAATTTTGGTCGTCGTCAGGGCAGCGTTGTTTAAACCCAGCCCGAGGCACTGAAAACTCTATTGTGAGCATTGCACGCTCAAGTTGACTCTAGGGGTCTCTTTCCGCTCTTTCACGCGGTCTACTTTCGTGCGCAGATGAAAGCCCGTCTCGCCTTCTCATCCGGAAAACAAACACCATCTGCATACGTGGCCGGCCCGATATCAATTAACACATGGCGCATAGCGCGGGCCCTTACGCACTCGCCCCTTCATAAAAGGCAAGGCCGGGGAAATAAAAGCCTCATAGTAATGTTCTCACCCCCTGGGCCGGGCAGGGCAGGGCTGGGCTGGGCAGGCCGCGCCGGCGGACAGATAGCATCAGATGAACGAGCATCTACCCCCACTAGCTGCATCGCCCCCCCCCCCCCCACGTCCCCCTCGACGTGCCGCCATTCGCCCTACGCTGCGCCCGGGCTCGCTTTCATGGGTTATTCATTTTGCTGTGGCTTTTCGCTTTATTGAGCCAGCGATAAAAATCGTTTCCCCCCCTCACCAGAAGCAGCAGCAGCAACAGCAGCAGCCGTGGCGGCGGTAGCTGTGCGGCAGGCTGCCTACGCACCCCGCGCGCCACCCAGGGAGCGACACAGTTAGGAACCTAACCTCGTCGTTACGTAATCTGCCGATAATTATACATACGCTATACGCAGCTCGCGCAGCAGACGACGCCTGCTCCTTATAAACAGAGACGGGCGGCACTAATCCATCTGGCAGGAGTCGGTCCTCGTCACGGATCGTACAGACACTACGGAAAACGCCATCGCCGTAAATTCAAAAATAAGAATAAAACCATCGTCGACTCGGACACGACAAGACTCAAACGCGCAGCACTGGCGCTATACACGCCCCGCCCCGAACACAGCCGTGAGCTACTCGAGCGGAAGTGGACCGAACATTACCGTGTCCAACACGTGTTCTAACGTCCCGGGCCGTGTCCTGTCGTCGCCCGGGCCGTGCGGCGCCCTGCCGAGAGAGAAACACGGGGGTCATGGGCTCGACCGCCAAAAAAAATATGTACGTGTGCGTTTGACTAGACGCCCACCGAGGAGGAGGGCGGGAGAAGGGCGGGAGAAGGGCGGGAGGAGGGCGGGAGAAGGGCGGGAGGAGGGCGGGAGGAGGGCGGGAGAAGGGCGGGGAGAGGAAGTACAAGAGGCTTGGCGGGGAAGGAGGAGGGCACTGTAATGAATAGAGGTCCTAGCTGGGCCGGCTAGCCGTGTCCGGGCCGTCCGGGCGGCAAGAGTAACTCACATCGAGGGCTCGCGCTCACACACACACACGCCACGCCACGCCACGCCCAGGCCCACCGCGACATAATAAGGCGGGTGGCACAGCGCGCTGCCCGGCTGCTTCCCCAAACCTGGATTCATATCTCATTGTGAGCTCTGCTCTGCAGCAGCCCTGGTGGTCCTCCCGGCCACGCCCCTGTCATTGTCGGCCGTGTTGCACACGCACGCGAGTGTGCAGCTCTCTCTCTCTCTCTCTCTCTCTCTCTCTCTCTCTCTCTCTCTCTCTCTCTCCCCCTTCCAAATCTATATATCCCTGAAGCAAAACCTCCCTGACCTTCTGAACCAGCCAGACCACCCCAAGCTCCGTGAGAGAGCCAGTCGGGGAAACCTTAACCACGGCAGAAGGGCGGCATGACTTTTACTTTCGTACGAGCAATAAAGTCTTGTGGCGTGGCGTGGCGGGGCGTGGCGGGGCGTGGCGGAGCGCGCCGGTGTTCAAACGAAATGATTAAGCAGAGCCGGGGCTCAATGCCACAGCAGCACTTCCGCCGTCCGTAACCTCAAAATAAGTTTAAACTTAGCGTCTTGGCTAAAACCTCCCAGGATAATAATACTGCGGGTACCACCATCCTAGGAAATAACCAAATGGAATAGATTTTGACAGCACTAGTTTTGACTGCGAATAATGCCGTCCAAGCAGTGTAAATAATAGGGTAACCGTGTCGAGAAAATAAGGGAGGTATGATCATCACGCAGGATACCTCCCCTAGCCACAAGGAGGCCAGCGTGCAGACGACATAACAGCCGACTGGGCCGGCGGCCGTGTGGGCCACCAGGGCGCGCGGCGCGGTCGATATACGGGCGGCGCTCCATTTTACGGGACAAAATGCCAAAGTTAGGGCGTAACGAGCTGTAGGCGGCTGGGGGCGGCCGCCAACTTGGCCCATCCGTCTAGCGACCCGCGGGCCGACCACAACACCTGTCGTCCATCGGCACCAGCGTGACGTCGTCGCATTGCCTTCAGTAATGCCGATTTAAATTTCAGCTAGCTAGCCGTATTTGAACGCGCCATCTGCTAAAAACTCAGGTTGTTGTCGCGGAATGGGGCTAGGGAGGCGGTGGGGCGGGGCGCGTCCAGTGGCGCGGGGACCGCGGGGGCCGCGGGGGCGTCGAGAGGAGGAGGGCGCCGGCACTGCGTGGCGCCTGGGCGCGCTCGCACTCTGGATATTTATTGCACAAGTTGCCAACTTACCTGTCCCCGGGCGAGCGGGCGGGGGCGTCCCAGTGCCGAGGCCCTCAGCGCGCCCCGCCCCGCCCGGCCCGGCCGCCCTAGCGGCACCAGCATCTCTCCGCCCCCATAAAATATTTTCGACAAAGTGTGTGCGCGCACGACTTTTTATTGTCGCGCTGAGCCGTTGACCGACCAGGCCAAAGCGGCCGGGGGAGGAGGAAGGGAACTAGATAGCCGCGGGGTGCACGTGCAGCCGGCCTAAGGCGGGTCATGAGGTGGGCCATGGGATGGGGTCGACTCTGAGGCAGGCCGCGGGGTGGACCAAACGGAGGTGGGCGATGGGGCAAGCTGGGAGGTCCAGGAGGACGGGGAGAAGGAAGGGAACCACAGCCGGGGTGCGCCTGCAGCCGGCCTACGGCGGGTCATGAGGTGGGCCATGGGGTCGTTCCTGAGGCGGTCCGAGGGGTGAACCAAAAGGTGGTGGGCGATGGGGCAAGCTGGGAGGTCCAGGAGGACGGGGAGGAGGAAGGGAACCACAGCCGGGGTGCGCCTGCAGCCGGCCTACGGCGGCTCATGAGGTGGGCCATGGGGTCGACCCTGAGGCAGGCCGCGGGGTGGACCAAAAGGAGGTGGGCGATGGGGCAAGCTAGGAGGTCCAGGAGGTGCTCCGTGGGGAGGACGGGGGAGGATGAAGGGAACTATAGTTCCAGTATACTGCCGGGCGACCTGCAGCACACACCAACAGGCAGGAAATGAAACAACCGCAAATTAACAACGCGTCTTCCCATTCATTTTAGTTCATTTTCAGTTTTGTACAATAATGGTAATAAATATATTTCTCTAAAAACATATCTGTCGTTAAATAGACGTATTTCTAAATGTTTACCTTGTATCCTCAAGATCAGTACCAAAGACATTGTCACGTGTACACAGACTTGCGCACAAGTTAAATGATTCGTAAAAAAAATGTAAGAAAATAATGATTCATTCAAAGAAATAGTTCGTTCATTTTCTTAACCCAAATAAACGCCTTAATCGACCGGGGTGATACATATGTGCAATGGACACTTCCATTCACGTTTCATACCCCTAAGCAATTGCAACCTATTCCCACAATTTGTTATTCTAACAAAACTCACAGGAGTATTGTTTTAAATATTGCACACCACTTTTAGTCAAGCGGTCCCGGACCCCGGTCGCCGACGGGCGGTCTGCTTTTCCTACTTGGTCCTCGCGACCGCGACCTGTCGGGTCGGCCCCTGGAACCTTGCCAGCCGCCCTGAGGCGGGCCATGAGGCGGACCCTGATGGCGACCCTGATGGGGTCGACCCTGAGGTGGGTCATGAGGTGGACCGTGATGTGCTCGACCCTGAGGCGGGCCATGAGGATGGCCGCGGGTTGCACCAAAAGGCGGCGGACGATGGGGCACGCCAGGGGGTCGTCCGTAAGGTCGCCCCTGAGGCGGGCCATGAGGTGCTCCATGAGGTGCTCCATGAGGAGGTCCATAGGGAGGCGGACCCGGGTGCTGCCAGTGATGCGGCGACCCCACCCGCGCCTCCTCCCTCCAGTTGGTCATCGCGGTCCTGCCGTGCTCCGGCGCGCCACCGCGGCGCTCGTGACGGAACTCTCGACGCCGTTCCGCGCGCTTGGCGGGCGGTGCGTCGTCGTCGGCGGCGGCCTCCCGGGCCCGGCGCCGCGAGCCGCCCTCGCCCCGCCCCGCGGCCGCCTGCGCCGGGGCCGGCACCGGCCTCGGCCGGTTCCGCCACTCCCTGTAAGAGCCGTAACCGCCCTGTGCTTGCCTGCTGTGCGCCGCCTGCCCCGCAGGACCCGCAGGACCCGCAGGCTTCCCCAGCAGGTCGTTGATGTAGTTCTCGCGCTCGATCCGGTGGCCGCGCGCAGTGTTGAAATCTGCGGGCAGATAGACATAGGGGCTAAGAGATTTGGGATGCACTTATGATTTCTATTCTCTGCACTGGAACAGGGTTGCCACACAATAATTTTTGATTTTCCTGACATTATCCTGACAAAAATGAGTGTTTACCCTGACATTTCCAGGCCACATACCCCGTGAAATGAAGGTATTCTGAAGGGAGTAGGGCCAAAAAGGCAACAACTGGCCCTGAGCCCATTTATCCTGACACTTTTACTCAAAAATCCTGACATTATCCTGATTATCCTGACATGTGGCAACCCAGTGGAAGTCCGAGTGTACGAATGTCGCTCACTTGTAAGTGAGCAAATAAATTCACTCACTTGTAGTTGAGCCAAAGAACATTCACTCACTTGTAGAAGAGCGAATAACCATTCACTCACTTGTACCTACAAGTGACCGAATAGTATTTTGCTCACCTACAAGTGAGTGAATGGTTATTTGCTCACCTACAAGGGAGCGTCATTCGTACACTCGGATTTCCAGTGTGCAGACGACACAATTTAGAAATAAGAATAAATGTTTGGTTATTTTTTTTTTACGAGAAAATTCAAGTAAATGTAAGGCAATTGAAGAGAAACCCCGCAAAAATCGGAAAAAACAGATTTTTTTAAAACTTGATAAAAATCTAGAAAATCTTCCGAAACTGCAAAAAAAATGGGTTATTTGTCCATTAAAATTCTAAGGAGGGTGCCGGAAACGACGATGACCGGAACCCAAGTTGACCAATTCTGATTCGTGCCCAGCCCACGCGGCTAGCCCGCCCCGCGGTGCCATGGGCACGTATACAATATCAAAATGAGGAGAATAAAAGCAATTGGTACCGTACCGTTAATAGCTGCTTCGGCCGGCATCCCCAACCGCTCGATCATGTACCTGAAACAGGATCCGGAAGGCCGTGAGAAGGACGAAACATCTCTATATTACATACGCTCGCTCGCGTGCGACGGAGAAAGTGATCTCCCTCGAGACGCTCGACTTAGGCCCCCACCGCGACAAAGTTTCAATTACATGCGGAGAATAAAACATTAAACTCACTTGCAGATGAAGTACCCCGTCCGATTGACCCCGTGCGTACAGTGGACTCCGATCAGGCCTGAAAGATTTATGTCAAACTTAAAGCTCGGAACGCGTTCGGGCTGAAAAGTTTGTAAGTCTGAGCTCCAGGACGAAGCGGGAAACTCACCCTGCTCCTCCTTGTGGTTCTCCAGGAACGCGTCCACAACTTGGAAAAACCTGGAGAGAAAAAAAAAATTGAGGATTGTGACCGATGATAATCGCAGGTGATAATGGTAATAAGTATGACCTCGCACCTAGGCTACACTGTAATAAATCGATCAAACCAGGCGCGTCCCCAGCCGCGGTGGGGCGACCTCAACACCCGCTTACGTGTGATTTGTAGGGGTGCCAACTATACGGCCAGTCACATAATTTCCCGCCATCAATTTCCCCCCGCCCTGCCTGCCCCATCTTCAACGTTTCCGACGCACAATAAAATAGGTAAATTTTTCGGTCTCAACCGGGTCTTCCACAGCTCGTCCCCTCCACACTTCTTTCTTTATTTTTCCAAGAGACCGAGACCGTTCATCAGGGATACGGCAGTCGACGTGCTCCCTCTCCGGCCATTCATACGCGGCCCAATTTATGTGGGCGATTTTTTAGCGGGTGGCGAGAGCGACGGTAACCTCTCCCCGCCGGGCCCCGCCGGCCCCGCCCTCCATCACCGCGTCATCCCCACAGTGTGGCGCGCGCGCGTGGCCAGGCCCGGCCCCTTTGATAGCAGCCCCGCTTCACGGCCGATTTGACCCGCCCCGGTCCCATCACATCACCCCCCTCCCCCTCGTTTACGTACATTTGTGGGGGAAGCAGGGCGTCCCCACGCAGGTGTGGCACGGGCCGCGCCCCGCGGACTAGCATGGCGCATTTTACTCGATTTGCAATCACACGCACATTCTCACTCTTTCCCTCTAATTCCTTCCCTCTTTCTTCCCATCTCTCTCTCTCTCTCTCTCTCTCTCTCTCTCTCTCTCTCTCTCGGATTAACGCACGCCCACATACAAACACGCGTCCGCGTAATAACTCACCCCTAACGCCCTAGACGCCCCAACGCCGACGACGGTAGCCCCCTCCGCTAAGTCGCCGTTAAAAATGTGTAAATACCGACAACAAATAACGCTCTGGGCGGCCATTATCATATTCCGGCAATTATGCGTGACCTGGGCCCCTGGCGGGTGGTTGAGGGCCATCCCCTGCTCCCCGCTGCCGCCCGCGCACCGCTAAACTACACTGTCGGCAGTGTCGCCAGGGAAAAAAAGAGCGACACCGAGAGAAAAATAATTTGAACTGCCAAACATAAATTCATATTTCATATGACAAGAAAACTGTTTTTAGCGTGTACTATAATTGTTCTCTCGGGAACACATTTTTGCGTCACGACATTAAATTACACCTACGTTCGTAGGCAAGCAAAACATAATAAAGTAAAATTCAGCTTTCTTCTCTCCATTTGACTACTTTGCGCGGCCGTTGCTGTGGGGATGTTCCCTGCGGTCGGGAGGGGTGTTCCGTGTGGCGTTCCCTCCTCCAGTCCTCAAAGACCTTTGAGGCTAGGAGTCCGTGCCGCCGCCGCCGCCGGGCACCTTGTTTATGTGTTGGGGGGCCCCCACGCCCCCGGCGCAACCCTTCCCATAGATACCCCATGGCCGAACCCCATAGCCTGTTTAGCCTCACTTACGGCCGTCATGCTTTACCGCCGACAGCGCTATGGGGTCGGTCCCCCTCCGGATCCCCCGCCGTGATCAGTCAAATTAATTTTACCTCATTCTCTGCGGAGAAAGAGAGCGAGAGAGACAGAGAGAGAGAGGCAAGAGACATTCCGCCGGTGGAGCTAATCCTATGCACGCACCTTCTGACAATGTCCTTGGGAGGAATCACGTGTCCAGGGCAGAAAATCTTCTCGTACAGCACAGACTTATCCTCGAACGTCTAAGAAAAAACCGGCGACGCCAATATTTTCACGATAGATTTTTTTAAAATGAAGCAATAGGAGACGCCGAATAAGAGCACCGACAGGTAACAAAAAACTTACCTTTTGGTCATAATAACGTTTCGTGTTGGTCAGGTCGATCACAAGGGAAAGTTTCGGGCACTGGTCCAGTAGATTGCACGGAGTGAATCTAATACAACAAAATCAAAAGAGATAAATATTTCCGGAGAAAAAAAAGATGGTGTTTGTGGATGTAAAGTAAAAGCACGCCACGAAAGACTTACGCTAACTTTTTCTCCGGCAGATTGCGGCACAGGGCCTGCAACACACACAAGACAGAACATTTGAACCACTTTAAACAGCACGTCGTCGTGCAGAACATCTTCCTCGACCTGAGGTTACGACATCCCCTTGCATCACCAGGTCCGACGTGGCGGCGGTGCGGCGAGCTGCACCCTGCAGTGCACCCTGCGGTGAAGGCGGCGGGCCTGCTAAACTTCCTGGAATCTCTGCCTGCCAGTCCTCCCTCTCCCCCACCCACAGAGGGCAAGGCACCTCCTACCCACAACCAAGGACCTCCCTGCGGAGTACCATAACCACCCCAGAAAAGAAAAAATCTCAAGTTTCGCTTCAATTTTTCCACACTTTTTTCAAAGTTTATGTTCTTAAAACTTATCTTGGTCCGTAAATTTTTTTCAATTTTTTAAAAATAATTACATTTTCTTGAATAATTTGATGGTTTTCTTTGAATTGTAAAAATATATTTCTGTTTTATTTATTTATGTATTTATTAAATTGCTTGGTGCACAAAAATTTCAGAGTTGTTAACCCCTTTGCAACCAACTCCTCACCTGCACTCTGCAAAGCGTGCACACACCTTGAGAAGTACTCCTCCCTACCATCTCGGACTGCACGGCGCACACACACACACGTACACACGTGCGCACACACACAAACACACGCGCGCGGCGCAAGTTCACGTGAGTTATGCTGCCGGGCCGCAGTAAATAATGTGCCATCTTCGGGCGGGCAGCGGCGGGGCATCCCAGGCGGGGGACGCCGACGCGACGCCACCGAACGAAAGGCTGGGCGTGGCGGGGCGTGGCGGGGCGTGGCGGGGCGTGGCGTGGCGGGGCGGGGCAGAGTAAGGGCGGACAAGCCTGATTACCGACCACCAGCAACGCCCGGCGGAGTCTGGAGCGAATAATACAACCATATGCAGCGGTCGGCGGGGCGGGGCGGGGCGGCGTGGTGCAGCGCGACGGAACGCCTCCCTTTGGCACGCCGCGCTGCAGTGCCCCGCCCCGCCGCACCCCGCCCCGCCCCGCCACGCCCAAGGCCTACCTCCGTCGCGCCGGCCACGACGGCCGGCTCACGTACGGACACAGGTCCCCATGGGAAAGGGGAGACGCTACTAAAAACAAACCGCCTTGCGCGCGCAGGCGGGCTGCGGACGCCCTCTTTCGGCGTGTGCACCAACCTGAGTGAGAGCGCTGTGCAGACGACAGTCAAATGGCGCCTAGCCTACAGCACCCTCCCCCACCCCCAGCTCACCCCCTCCCCTCTCCAGCTCTCGCAAACACCAAGTCCAAGACGCCTTATTAAATTCCCCTCCCCGGGCGCCATAAATTATCAGTCTATACATTTTCGTAACCGAATATATATCGACGGCGGCCGTCAATGTCCGGCTGGAAGCTGTTGGACCATACGTTATATATATATATATCTCTGCGCCGCTTATGGGGCGAGATAAAATGCGGAGGAAAAAGAAAATCGACAAGAGAAAAGCGCGCAGGGCCAACTCGCACGCCAGGCCGCAGGAGGAGCCGCAGACCCCCCTCGTGCAGGAGGCAAACACTGCAGTAAAGGGCCAGGCCACAGCCAGGACAGTAAAGCTCGCCGAAAACGCTCTCTCGCCGATGAGTCCGGCCCGCGCGGGCGCGCGCGCGCGCGAGGTCAAGCACACCCTCCTCCTCCTCCTCCTCCTCCTTCTCCTCGAGGGGAGCGGGGCGTACACAGATGCAGATGGCGGCGTGCACCGTTTTGCACAAAGCACGGAGGCCATCAGGGAGATTAGAGAGAAGGGAAGGCTCTCTGGCCGACAAAGCGGCCCGCAGCGGCCCCCGCCCCGCCCGGTAGGCAGGCTGCTGGTTAGAGTTATTTAACAAGATGTAACGTGAGTGGCGTCCGCGTCTATCTGCCGCGGCCAATCAGGGGACGTGACTGCAGACGTGAATAAATTAATTAAGGGAATGGAACGAGCAGCAGCTGTTTTGGCGCGTCTTTTGTAACAGTAACGAGCCCCGCATCATCCCGTGCAGTATAGGGAAGTTGACACCTTTTCCTCTAAAGTGTTTTGTTGTTGTTGTTGTTGTTGTTGTTGTTGTTGTGTTTTTAAAGAAAGCCTTTGCAGAGTTTTCTCATATCCATCTGATAGAGCAGGGAAAGACTTCGCTCATCAGGAAGCGGAAATCAAATAGGTTTGGCCGGCGGCTGGCGGTCGCTGCAGGGCCGCAAACCTACAACCCGCTTCGCCCTGCGTCAGATAGGGATCCAGAAAGGGAGAGAGAGAGAGAGAGAGAGAGAGAGAGAAAGAGAGAGAGAGAGAGAGAGAGAGAAGTAGGGGGGGGGGGGGCGGGTCCAAGGATCTCAAAGACGACGCCGAACTTTCCGAGCGGAACAACGGACTTTTTGTGGTCAGCCTGGATCTTACACGATCGCGGGTGCAACACCAGGGGACTGCATCAACAGAGTGGGTTCGGGTTGTTGCGCGCAATGCCCCAAGTAACTCAAGTGCGAGTGCCGAGAGTTGGGCCGGTCCGTATATATCGACAAGTCTCGGGCGTCTTCACTACTAACCTCTCTTCCGGAATACCCACAAAAAACAAGCTAGCTGATACAATAACTTACGTTTAGTTATTGTCATTTAAGTTAGCTAGAATGTATCATCTGCTAAAAACCAAGCCCGTTCCTTTGAAAACCCCAAACAAAACCCTCCGCTAACGGCACGCGGGGTTCTTATTTCAACACAAACAGAAAAGGCGCAATATGAGAGCAGCAGGTTACTTGAACTCTCTGACGGTTTGATGAAATATCTTGTTATCTTGTTAATCAATTTGACCGAACGACGCGGGGTCAGGCGTGGGAGGGAGCACCAGTGCGTGCGTGTGTGTGTGTGCGTGTGTGCAGTCAGCCCCCGGCGGCGCCAGCGCCCCGCGGGGTCAGCAGGTAGTGCAGCGCCCCCTGCCGGCCGGCCGGGCCCCACAGTCCCCCGCGGCGGGGCGGCCAGCAGCAGGCTCAACAGCCGTACGTCTGACGCCTGCCACCGGCGCCTGCACCCCACACCAACACCAGCCCAACACAGCAGCATCCTCTCCATTTTCTAGCTTCTTCATTCATTTCAGAACAATACACTTGTTCCGATGATCACGGTAAAACTGGCGTCCTGGTTTTCAAGGCAACACTGGAAAAACAAAGGTGCTAAGTCCTACCTTTCCAGGGGTGCTAAACCCGTTTTAGGGGTGCTAAAGGTTAAATTTTCAGTTTTTTTTAAATATTTTCTGTGTGAGCAAACCAATCACATTTTAGACCACATTATCGAATTCCTCGCAAAAGTCCGCGTCAAACGAGCCTACATGTGATGGGGTTCTGATAAGCGGTCAGCAAATGAAAAGCAAGTAAAAAAGTACAAAAATTGCAATCAATTTATGCCATTTTTGAACAGAACCCCATCACATGTAGGCTCGTTCGACGCGGAATTTTGCTTAGAGTACGAATATAGGTCTTCGAATGTAATTGTATTCCAAAGTAAGGAAATATTTCGAAAAAATATAAACTGTAGTGCCTTTGGAATTTTAGTGCCTTTTAAAGGTAGGACTTAGCACCTTTGTTTTTCCAGTGAACTTTCTTGATTTTTGAGACGCTTTGAAAAACTCAAGACCTTTCCTTAACGTCCTGAAAACCAGGACGGTCTCCGAAACATTGCTCTTGGTTTTCAAGACGTCGTCTTGAAATTATTCCACTTTTTCGAGACGTCTTGAAAACCAAGGGCAATGTCTTGAAAATCGAAATGGTCTTGAGTTTTCCAAAACGTCTTGAAAACCAAGACGACAGTTTTACTGTGATATTTTTCTTCTGCAACAACTACAAATTCACTATCGGAAAGAGCGCGATGCTTTCAAAAATATCGAGAACAACAGCACTCAGCTCAGAGGCAAGCTTCTTTTTTTTATTAAAACATAAAAAATATAAAAAACAGAGGGAAATTCACTCAAGAGCCTTCGCTTGAGTACACCTTTGAAAACTTTGACGCGGTGATAACCATAACATGGTAGCTTCACGGATGACCATAAAAGCTGAGCCAACTCTGGACTCTGCGGTGGACTCAACCAAACTTTGGATAAGCTCAACTCTGAGAATGCTGTCACGATCATATTTTTATGGCGATCCTGCTCGATGTCTCCTATGCAGTTGTCGCCACTTTTCCGGGTGTAATCAAGTTTTCCTTATTTCTGCCTTTTCGGGCGCAGGATCTGAATATATTCTGAAGATGGCTCACCCCCAACCCATTAGGAAAACCGACACCCCTGTTCTCATCTGCCTTAATCGAAGTTTAATCAAAACCAACACAACCATTATTGGCTCAACAGGCACCGCAATCCACATACCGTACCAAATAGATGCAACAGCTCCCTCTGCCGAGCATCCATCCATCCATCCATCCATCCATCCATCCATCCATCCATCAATGACATTTGAAGCGACGCCGGTATTGATAGATGTCGATTAAAATCGGAAACGGAATAACAGCTCTATTATGCAGTGTGTACGTTTTGTCGTTATGCAGGCGCTGGCGGGGCGGGGCGCAGCAGCAGGCCCGCCCCGCCCCGCCCCACCCCGCCCCGCCCCGCCACGGTGAGATTCATCAGTCACCGCGTGTTGGGCGAAACACGTCAAGGTGCACCATTAGCACTCGCGGCCTCACTCACGGATCACTTCACTCCACTTCACTCAGCTCCACTATACTTCAACTTCACGCCACTGTTACAAAACAGCTCTCTTACATTTCGTTTCCAAGCATTTCACATTCAGTTTCATAAAGTAAATGCATTCACATTTTTTCCAAAAACCCGCAGTGTAAAAGAGCTACTTAAATTTTTTTAAAAAATATTATTTACAGGTCATTATGATGACCTGTAAAATACGATTAAATTTTTTGGTTCAGGCTTTGTTTTAAAATTACACGAAAATAAATTGAATAGCGCACTACACGTTACATATATATGATGGATGGGCAGCGAGACACCTGCACGCTCTCGCAGGGCCCGCCCCAGCCTCGGCCCTAGGCGCAACTTTTTAGTATTATTTTTTTTTTTTTAAATCTAGTAAATTTTTTTTTATTCTTTCTTGTAGCGTGTGTTTTTTGCTTGTTTCCTTTGTTCAAATTTTGCATTTGAGTTACAAAAATTTACTAACACACCAGAAACCCATGCAGGTATAGTCCAAATACCATCATCAAGTCGCGATCCTCGGTAGGTTCGCTTTTACCACTGACCCACCCCAACACGGTCTGACCGCGACACACACACACACACACACACACAGAGAGAGAGAGAGAGAGAGAGAGAGAGAGAGAGAGAGAGAGAGAGAGAGAGAGGAAACATAATCGGGTGACACATAAAAGTTACCCTCAGTATTGAGATGTCGGGACGGTTGGCGCGCGTTATATACGCGACGATTGTCGCGGGCACGTGGCTGCGTGCGTGCGTGTGCGTGCGTGTGTGTGTGTGTGCGTGTGTGGTCAGGAGGGAGGTTGGGATAGGGGCCAATTTGAATGCGCATTTCACAGCAGGGTCGGGCTAGGGGAGGATAGGAGGGAGAAAGCTACATACCGGAAGCGGTTCCGATGAGCGCTTCTGTAGTTAGGTAAAAGAGGGAGGGGGGGGGAGGGGGCGGAGCCCAACCCTCGGCGTGCGTGCGTGCATTATTACGCATTAGCCAGCAAAATGGGCCGGCACTTCGCGTCCCCCTTTCTCTCTCTCTCTCTCTCTCTCTCTCTCTCTCTCTGACACACCCCTCCCTAGTCCGTCATGGTCACCTTCGAGCGGTCCGGACATGACATGATACTAATGCATACCAAATCAGTACGCGGCTAGGCAGGGCGGCACGTACACTGTCCGAAAACTTTTAATAAAAAATGCGACCGCATCCACGCGGACCGCCCCGGTGGGCTTCTCAAAAACTGTTGAATGATGAAGAGGAGCGTTTTGCTACTGATGACTCTTTTATAAGGCTTATATACGGCGACTTTCTTTATATTCCAATCGGAGAGCACCTGGTTGGCGGGCTGGTGCTAGCTTCCTAAACGGCCGCTGTTAGCAGGGCCGGGGGGCCGGGGCCGGCCGTCTGGTTAGAGAGACGACGGCGTGCCGCGTTCAACTTCATTTGTTCAGCTTTGTTCAGATTTGTTCAGCTTTGTTCAGATTTGTTCAGCTTTGTTCAGCCTTCTTCAACTTTGTTCAACTCAGCAGTCAAGTTCAGACGGTAAATCAGAGACGGGAAATATATACATATAATTAAAATTGGAGTAGTAACATTCACGTCATTTGTACACCAAAACTAGGGGGTTGCTTCAACCCCTACGGGATCACACCCCTTTGGCAGCGCTGACCGCACAGGGTCCGGATAGGCGCGTCTCACGGCCCATTGCACGCATAGGCCTGCAGGCGCACCCCGCCGCGCCCCGCCCCGCCCCGTCCGGACATTGTACTCGTCGCCGAGGGGTCCGCCCCGCCCCGCCCCGCCCCGCCCCGCCGGGCCACCCCCGAGCCAGCGCCAATACAGCTTGACCGCGGCCGGACGCATTCGCATTGACATTGCGGTAGGCAGGACCGGATTATATTGTCACGGCGGACACAATATGCGTCGCCCTCACCGGATACACAAGGACGCCCGGAAATGCGAAAGCGTGTCGCGTGTGGCGCAATATATAGCATCCGCCGCAGCAGGACCGGCAGCAGGGCCCGCAGGCCTGCTACCTGTTCGTCCTGCTGGCTGGGCGCGCTTCGCCGAACAAGCTCAAGCTATGCAGCTTGAGCCATAGCGGTGCGGCAGGAGGGGGTGGGGTCGGTATCGTACGGGACCGGGCGGGGCGGGGCGGGGCGGGGCGGGGTGGGGGTGCGTCACTATCGGAAAGGAATTAGCCCCTTGATTAATGGAACCCGACGAGCCTCGGGGGCAGCCGGTATGAAAACACTCACTCGACAGCGTGGGGTAGCGACGCAGCGGGGGGAGGAGTAGCTCCTCCGCCCGCCGCCCCCCAGAGCATGTACACTGCCAAAAATAAATGAAGTAGTCCCCCGGAGCCTTTACTTTTCTCGAGATTGAGGTGGAACCGGTATGTATAGTATAACGGCCATCGACACCGGTGTCTTGATAGGCGGGGAGAGGCGGAATGCAGAGGTAATTTGAACCTCTTTATTTATACTCTTTACGACCAGGGCTCCCGTGAGCGCAGCGCCCGGCACCGGCGGTGGGGGAGGAACACCCGCCCCACCCCGCCCCGCCCCGCCCCGCCCGGCCAGGGAGGCAGCCCCGGAGCAGCACGAGGACACCGTCAACCCCTTCGGGGTGCGTAGATGGCGCTGCAGCCGCACCGCTCGCTCGGCTCGGTCTCCAAACTTTCAGTCAGCCGAATCACCCCGGAGCAGGCGGGGCGGGGCGGGGCAGGGTGGGGCGGGGCGGGGTGGGGCGGGGCGGAGGGAGCGCCTACTTTTACTGCCCGCTGCCGGTGACGCTTTATGGAGTGTTTTATACCCCCAATGGTCGGGTCGGGAGTAGAGGAGCTGAGCCGGACAGACAGTCGGACCACCACCACGAAGACCAATGTAAGCACTTTGTGCTGAGCGCGGGGCAGCGCGCCGCGGCCCGGCCCGGCCCGGGCAGCGAGCTGCGGGTTTGGTTCCGCCTATAAACCCCGCCCCGCCCCGCCCCGCCCCGCCCCGCCCCGCCCCGCCCCGCCACGGAGGTCAGTATGTATTTAATTAGCCGACGCTGACAGGTGGGTCCGTTTGCATGCAACACCCAGCAGTGCCGCCCTTTTCTGAGTGAGGGGGGAGGGAGGGGGAAGGTATAAGCGGGACTTTTGATGGGACACGGCCGAGGGACGAATAAACACATTTAGGACCCTGGAGGGAGCAAGGGGGGGGGGGGGGCGCACACACACACACACACGCACACCTGGCGGACCACCGCGCAGCGTGAGTCACAAAGAGTCGTACACACACTCCTGCGTGTTTTTCCGACGCGGTACGCCCCCGCCCCGCCCCGCCCCGCCCGCCCCACCCCGCCCCGCCCCAAGAGAGTCAGAGGAAGTGACGCCTTGTAACGCCGCGCCCCGCCGCGCCTCCAGGCCCGGCTCGCGGGCGCTATCGAGAGGCGCCTCAACTGCCGAAGCATCACAAAATGGAGTTTAGTCTTTCATTTTTCTTGCGTCTCCAGAGGTTTTAGTTATTCCAAAGGAAAATGTTTTGGCCATCCCGCTCGGCCGGGCTCGCGACCTAGAATGGGGCGGTTGATAGATGCACACTCACATGAAGGGCCGGGGCGGGGTGGGGCGGGGTGGGGCGGGGTGGGGTGGGAAAGGTGCTCCCGGGCCAACGACCCTCTGAGCATCCCCCCCCCCCCCTTACCCCCGGCCACGCCCGCGCCCTGCCCGGCCAGTCCGCCCCGCCACGCCCCGCCCGCGCTGGCGCCGGCCCTCCTGGCGCTGCGGGGCGGGGCGCGGCGGGGCGGGGCGGGGCGGGGCGGGGCGGCGTCAATCTCATTCGGGAGGGGCGTTCGATCGCGACAAAGTCGCGCGTCGTGTAACATCAGCGGTGGAGAAAATAGCAAAAAAGGGGATGTGGGGGGAGGCGAGGCAAGTCAGCGGCGGACAGGCAGGGGCGGAGTGGGGACGGGGTGGGGGCGGGGCGGGGGCGGGATAGGGGCGGGGGCGGCGCAGGCCAACTCCAGGTCGAGCTCGCTGCGAGTGTCTTCTAGGCGAAACAATCCCGGCAGGAGCACATCTAGAGAAGTGAGGTGAGAGGGAGAGGAGAGAGGGGAGGGGAGGGAGAGGGAGAGGGAGAGGGAGAGGGAGAGGGAGAGGGAGAGGGAGAGGGAGAGGAGAGAGAGGGAGGGAGAGAGGGGGGGGAGAGGGAGAGAGAGTAAGAAGGGGTGCCCATGCAGGAGCCGGGCGCGGCCCGGGGCGGCTCCGCTCTGCGCAACGCCACCGCACAGGCCCGGGCGGAGCTTCTCTTCTCACGGTCCCAAGGTCCCCCGCCCCGCCCCACCCCGCCCCGCCCCACCCCGCCTGCACGGGGCCCTTCTACGGCAGCCACGAAACTTATGTCTCCTTGTGGTGCATTGACGCGCCGTAGCTGTCATGCACACGGGCGGGACGGGGCGGGGCGGGGCGGGCACAAGGCCCCCGTAGCAAAGGAGGCTGAGTCAGCCTCACCCACACACTGGGGCGGGCGCACCTTCACACACACACACACACGTAGTGCATTTCCACGGGCAGTACGGCGGGAGGGGGAGAAAGCATGAACAGAAAAGTCTGAAAAAGAGTCTAATGTTCTCGCGGTGCGTGAAAAACCCGTGCGGGCGTGTGAGCGTGATTGTGTGTGTGTGTGAGCGAGCGTGCGTGTGTGTAAGGGGACAGGAGCAGAAGGTTTGTGTGTTTCAGTCAGTTTCAGTGGAAGGCGAGCGGCGAGCGAGCGGTGCCGCTGCCGGCTGGACCCAATGAGGGCGGGGCGTGGCAGGGCGTGGCGGGTCACCTAATCACCATAAAAGACTTCACAGGTTTATAGACTGTGCCTCACAGACCGCCGCGCCGCCGCCGCGCAGCTCCAGGACCGCCCTGGAGCCACTGGAGCAGAGCAGCACCCTCTAGAGGGCGCTGATACGGGCGGGAGCGCGCACGGCACAGCCTCTCGCCTGCAACCTTACGAGTACACACACACACACGTGTATACACACGCGTGCAGAGAAAGGGGCCGCGCACTCTGCACGTGTGTGTGTGTGTGTGTGTGTGTGTGTGTGTGTGCGAAGAGGCAGTTCGTGGGAACACACCGGGGCAGAAGGCGGCAAAGCGACGTCACCGTCCGACGCGCTAAACCACAAGGCAAAGCCAAGCGGGACCCGGGACGCACGGGACGGGGGACGGGCCTGCCTGCCGGCGTAACGTACGGACGGGCGGGGCGGGGCGGGGCGGGGCGGGGCGGGCACGTACGCGATCATAAACGGAACGAGCCGCTCGGCATGCACGACACTCAATAAAGGAGAGTACACGCGGGCGGGGTAAGGTACGGTGGGGCGGGGTGGGGCGGGGCACACGAGCCCATGTACAGTGAGCCGAGGACGCCCCGGCGACACCCTGCCGCCCCGCCCCGCCCCGCCCCGCCCCGCCCCCGCCATCACCACCAGCCCCGCTGCCCGCAGGGCCGTGCGAACCTGGACCCACGGAAAATATGGTAGACAAGCGGGGCCAAGTGGGGAGAGGGGCCAAGTGCAACCCCAATTTCTATACGCCGGTGCGGGGCGGGGCGGGGCGGGGCGGGGCGGGGCGGGGCGGGGCGGGGCGGGGCGGGGCAGGGCGGGGAGGCCCGCAGACGAGACGGCCGTGGCGGAGACGAGCCGTCCAGGCCTCAGCCCCAGCCCCATAGCGGTGCCCTGCCACCCTTTCATTCTGGGGTCCTTTCGTCTCGAAAACAATGCGGGAGGCTTATAAATAAAAATTTAAATGACATGTTTGGAATGCATGAGGGTGGGCCGGGGGGCCGGGCGCGGGGCCGGGGGGCCCACCCTCAGCGCAGTGGGCCCGGCCGGGCCGCCAGCACCCTCCTCGGCCCCGGGACGGGCGTAGGGCCTAGCGGAGGACGTTTGGTCAGGTTTTGGTCCAAGTGGCATTCTTTTGTGTGTCCCTTATCAAATCGATTCAAACAGTCGGCCGCATACACACACACACAGACGTACGCCGACCTACCGCAGAGGATCAACGCGTTGGAGAAATAAAACACTCTCTAATTTACGTTTCTCCAAGCATTGCGGGATTGTGGTGATAACCATAAAGACCAGGAGAGGACTTGTCGCGAGGGGGACTCCGCCTCGCCGGCCGGGCCGGCTCAGCAGTGCAGCGGGGGACGCGGGCGCCGGATGGGTTGCCTACCCGTGCGGCGCTCGTGCAGGATGGGCTGCCTACCTCCGTGGCGCCCGCCCACCTCTCGCGCCCACGAGTTTCGTCCAAAATAAAAGAGTTTCAACAAATAAATTCCGGGCCGGGCCAGGCCGGGCGTCGCGTGTCCCGGGTCCATATCCCAAACTGCAGACAGGCCGGGTGTTGGCCGGTGTCAGCGAAAAAGTAATAAAATTAATAATACGAAAGAGAAGGGGAGGGGGGGGGGGAGGGGGCAAGTGCGGGCGACGTCGTCTGTTCTTCGCTCTCACTCCTTTCCTGGACATGAGAAGGAGAGATTGCCGGTTTCCCCGGAGGTCATTCATGAAACATGACCAATAAGTGGAGAGTGTCTGGGCGCGGCGGGGCGCGGCGGGGCGCGGCGGGGCGCGGCGCCCAGGGGGTTTCGGAGGCGTCACCTTGCCGCCCTGCCGGGCCGGGCTCGGGAGGTTAATCCTTTGAGGACACGCAGATGAGCATTTCTTTGAGCCACACGGCCGATTGGGATGGAGGTTACTAAACCCAAGCGCAGGGGGCGCGAGGATCGTTTTCGCCCGGCGGCGCCCTCCAAGGAGAGGCCGAAAGTGCACTAAACTCACGGTCCCCCGAGAGGCGGCAGAGCGAGGGGGCAACCACTCCCCATCCTAGTGTACACGGGATTTCTACTGATTCCACAAGATTTCTCACAGATTTTCAGAGATTTCCCTGAGATTTCATGAGATTTCACAAGATTTCTCTGAGATTTCATGAGATTTCACAGGATTTATCTCAGATTTCATGAGATTTCACAAGATTTCAATGAGATTTCATGAGATTTCTCAGTTAGATTTCCAAGGATTTCATCGAGATTTCCAAGGATTTCATCGAGATTTCCGAGGATTTCATCGAGATTTCTGAGGATTTCATCGAGATTTCCGCAGGTTTGTACACAGGATTTCACGAGTGGTTGCCCCCTCGCGGCAGAGGCGCAGAGCGTCGACCGGGGCGAAGCGGGTGGCCCCGGCCTCAGGGCTCCGTCCCAGGCAATGTGCACTGCTCATTGGCACCGAGAAGGCCCCGGCCCCGGCCGGGCCGGGGGAAGGCCACCCCACACGCCCCGCCCCGCCACATACCGGTTCACCGAGTCATAAACAATTGGGAACATTTGAGCCGAGGTGTGAAGTGAGCTCCTTTGGTCGCCTCGCCACACGCACGCTGATTAATATGGCGCCATCGCGGCCGGCGGGGGGGGGGGGGGGGACTTACTCTACCATGAAATACTTTTTTTTTTTTTGGTAGGGCTGTTTGCACTGCGCTGAAGTTAGCGTGAGCTATTCGGTTTGCGCTCTGCTGCAGGTCAACAAGTGCGTGGAGCAGGACGGCGACCAGGGTCGCATGGGGTGGTCACCCTGCCCTACAACATGCGCGCGATCCCGTCCCGCTCCGCCCACAGGCGCCGGCGCCAGGGCCGGCCAAAGACCCCCCCCGCAGAAACACATACTGTACTTCCCTATTCGGTTCGCGCTCTGCTGCAGGCCAACGAGTGCGTGGAGCAGGACGGCGACCGTGGGCGCATGGGAGGGTCACCCTGCCCTATAACATGCGCGCGATCCCATCCCGTTTCCAAGTGGAAGCGCGCTCCGCGACGGTGTTCCTCAGTTTCTTAAAAGATGGCGCTGCGAACATCTTTTACGCTCGCGCTAACTTCAGCGCAGTGCTGTTTGCAGCCTTAAAAATTATTTTTAGCAGTGATTGTAAAGAGAATGAGGTACCATTTTTGATCCAGTTCCAGTGGCTGAGCTCAGCATTGGATATTGGAAAGGTTGATTTATAATTTTAAAAAATTTATAAGAAAAACATGTTGTTTCTGTTTCTCTTTTTTACTCTTGCAAGTGAGGTCACCAAACGCCTAATCTTTCAGAACACAATATTTAAATACTCAACATGTCGATTGGATTTAAATGGTGGAAAGAATGATTCACTAGTATTTCATTTATCATTCAATACAATCAAGGTTGAAACTGATCATAAACAGGTTAAACAATTAAATTTTGACTTACCTCCTTGAGTGGCACCTTAAAGGCAATGAATCTTGTCCCAGGAATAACACTCCCCAAATTATTGTACGGAATCCATCTGCGCAGAAAAATTAAGCAAAGAGAGCAATAGATTAAATACTGATACCTAGTTGTTAACTTTAAACTAAGGAAAACAATAAAAGTGAAAAACATATGATTGGTGAGATGTCAGGCTCTGCTGTCACGTTTAATTTTCTTTTAACAACAAAGCTATACTAATTGACGAGCAGAAACACAGGAAATAGTTTAAATAACGACTAATACAAGTAAAGAATTAGAAATTGTAAAACGTCACATAGCGAGATAAGAAAACTTAAATAGGGTTAGAAACCTACTATGTTACAAGGTAAAGTTTGATTTTTACAAAAGATTATTTAGCAACAAATGTAAACATAACCCAATTCTTTAAAAAATTATTTTGATGTAGATTATTAACTAATATTAACAGTTCACTTACCGATCGGGTATTCCACCACCCATTTTAAAAGACGTCTATCTAACAACAAAATCTAAATTTATGATTTTTATGGCTTTATTGACAAGAATAAATTCATTTTTGTATTGTTATTTTTCATTTGAAAACAATAAACCAGCAAACAACCTAACCCTACACGTGTAATAGAGGTTGGAAGGAGTACCAGCCGCACAGAAATGTTTGACAGTTACAAAGTGATATTTCTTGCAGAATACTTTAGCTTAGTACATAGTTATAACTGTAAGTTATCAAAGTTGAAAATTGTATCTACTGTTAGTTTCATTTTCAAGATCTGCACTACGTTAATAGGATAGTTTTTACTTTTTTTTGTGGTTGGCAAAATCGTATAGCGCCTTTTAGATAATTTAAAATGGTTTCGGTCTCGGTTTTTGTGTGTGATTTTGTTGATGTTGCTGTTGCTGTTTACAGTTGCTAGGAAGACATGTGAAATAAGAGGTTGTTTACCTAAAAAGAACTGATACGTCTTAGCCTGCTGAAAAAATGATTGCCGTCAAAAGTCAACAAGTTTCAGTGATGGGTGACAACCCTATGAGTACAAGTTCTAACTGGATACCTTACATTTCAGCAGCCAAAAAATCCTGCCTAGTTGAAAATGGTAATGGTTTATCAGAATTAAATTTTAAGCTATTGTGTGTTCTAGTTTATCCAAGCAGTCTTAAATTTTGCTGCTTCAGCTATTTCCTTCATTGAATTTTGTCATCTTGAAAAGAGGAATCTCATAATTTTTATTATTTTCAGGTGTCCGTAAAGTTCATTACAATCTACCTGATGGTAAAGAAATGGTTGAAGAATATAACTTGCAAACAGACGTTCTTCAGCGACGAATGTGGAAAGTTTCAGATACTGTAAGGGGTGAAAAGTGGAATGTAGAGGTTGGAGACCAGCTACCTCAGTTTGACAATTTAGAATCAGTTGGAATACAAGAAAATGCTACTGCTGTAAGTTTATGACCATCTGGCTTCATCTTGAATTGTTGCTACATTTCTACAGAAATTTTGTCAATTGTTTGTTCTAGCCAATGCTAACCAAACGAATAACAAAAACTAATATTGAATGGAGAATAAGGAACCTTCCCTATCCTCGTGATGTATATTCTGTGACTGCAAATACTGACGGCATCACTGTGCGAACATCAAATAAAAAGTACTTCAAAAAGATAGATGTACCAGAGTTGAACAGAGTTGGATTGCCAGCTGACAGTTCTCTGCTAAGTTATACCCATCAATTCAATACACTTATTATCACAGTAAGTATAATTAGTATGACTCTCAGTACATGTTTCTTACATAGCAATTTCTTACCAAAATTAAATATTATTTTGTTCTGCAGTACAAGAAACCCCCTAAAGTCCTAGAAATGGAAAGTAAAATATTAGAAATGGTAAAGGCAGTATCTCCCACTAAGGTCCCTGATATAAAAAACGCACCCGACCAGTGTAAACCTAGTTAAGTCTTTTAATTTATAAATTTATTTGGAAGGCTACATTTTTTGTTAAGAAACCTCTCAACATTGTATATAGTTTAAACCACTGAGGAAGCGTGGGTGAATGTATAAATTATCTTCTAAAATAGAGCTGACTTTTATTTATCACCATAGCTGAGGATCAACTACAAGAAATCCATCAGATACATGCGTTTGAAATAAAGGAAAGGAACACTGAAATGACAGGTAAAAATAAAAATAATTGAAATTGCACTGTAACAGTTATGCACTATCTATGTATAATTGTCAAAAAAAGGTAGATTTGGCAAATGACTTTGGAAGATACAATAAAACTCAGGAACTAGCCAGTTCTGACATTACATCATATCATAAATTTACCCCTTCCACCCAAAGGAATATTTGAAAGTGTTGGTTAACTACTGTTGGTTTTGTTATTAAGTACAAACTAGGTTTGATAGTCTAGTAGTTACCAAACTTCTCTTGTATCCTAGATATTCCATGTAACCATGTAATAAATTATTGATGCACCCTCTGGCCAGTCCATTTTCCTTAAACATGTTGCGACACATTTTTTGTCACACTAAATTGAGTACTTTACAAGCTATATGAAAAAATACACTTGCTTTGGAAAAGTTAAATTCTTGAGAAACAAAAAACAGATGTGTTCATGTTTTCCCAAACTACAGAGGGGGGTGCAGTATTCTTACAATAAACAGAGATTAATTGTGGTTACTGCAAGAATATCATCAGTGTGGGCAATGAGGTAATGTTTCGTTCAGAAGTGGTGATAAGCAGAGAGCTGAAGAGTGTGAAGAAAATAAACTTGTGTATTGGGGAAAAAAAATGTAAATGTTTTGAAAATCAAATAAATACACTCACACTTCCCCTTTGCCACACAGCCCACCCAATTACATAAGATAACAGGAACATAAAACAGGGCTCCCACATTGAGACACCTGGCATTTTTCATGCCTTTCGATGTCTATTCAGACAAATTTTAAAAACTTTCTATGCATTTTTCTGATTAAATATAAGGCAAAAACATGAGATTCAAACAAAGAAACATAAATAGAGAATCTCCATCAACCTGAATTTTTTTATGACTGTCCTAATAAATTCCCTGGCTTTCCCTGACTTTCCAGGTTTCCAAAACTTGTGGGAACCCTGTGCAACAGTGCAAGAAAATTGATTCAACAAATTATAACATAGCAAAGTAATAGCAACAAATCACAATTGAATAAGAGACACACTAGAATTGTGTCAATAACAAACAATTTCTTCTTTTTTAAAACAAAAAAAAATTGTTTTGGTAAAAGAGAGAGTACTAACTATTCCATAAGACTACATCACATATCATATCAACCATCCATGAGGCTCTTTCAAAACAATAATTTATGTGTTAAGATTAACAGCAGAATTCTTATCTCAGAACAATAAGGAATGAATAGTCTAAAAATTAATTAAGAACAAAATGATCACAATTTTTGAACTCCAGAACCATGATAATATTGCACTATCCAAATCCTAGATACTTTCTAAATTATTAAAAAACTAAACAAAAGGCAAAATCAAGAAAAACCATTTTCCTTTATACCAATATCATCATCATGTCAGGAGTTTAGTATTTAGATCAGACACAATATTTTATTTTAATTGTAATATCCTTGAGTATAGAGTCACGACTAGCTATTGAAAACCAGTCACTCTCAGACAGTAGGACATTTATGTTTGTGCTCAGAATACTGATTGATGCTATACATGTCAAAAGAGATCATCTTGCATGAACACTACTAAATGACATACAATTAATAAGATTCTAAAATATTTTCTTTAAACCAATAAGTGCACATGTCAAGGTTTCTGATTTGAAGAGGAGATGGCTTTTCGTGGGGCAGCAACCACAGGTGGCCTCCTTGTATTTGGCACAGTATCTATAGTGGATCCAGTCTTTCGGTGGTTTCCTTTAACCAAGGGAATGCTTGATGGGCTGTCTCCAGAAGTTCCAATACCAAGTCGGCCCGGTCCAATGCTCCTGCTGTTTCGAGACGTAATTGTAGGCACTCTGGAGGTTGAGGATGTTCTACTTTCAATGACTGGGCTCCCATTCCCTCCACTTGCGGGTGTTCTACTCCGTCGGCCCCACGTATCAGTCCAACTGAAATAAGACAGAAATTTTAAAATATTGTCTTTTAAGTAGCGTCTGCTGAAAAAACAGTGTGCACTCTCTCACAAAGCTAGGATTACGATCCAATAGAGTTACTCACTCCGTAAGCCTAGCAGCAGCAGCATGAAAAAGAGTCAAAAGTTTATTAGGTCCAGTCTTATGGCCACTATTTTCCTTTTAGTACTACAGTCAAAGCTATGAATATTTACTTCATCAAAAATATCCCAAACGTAAAACAATCTTCAATAGTTAAATAAATATAGAAATATGTGAAAAGTTAAGGCTCCATAAAATACAATGGTCAACATATCACAATTAATTACTTTGCTGCTCTCATAAATTTTCACTTTTTTTTTCTCAGCAAACAAATAAATATTTCTAGCAAACAACCAATTTAAATTCACAAATAGCTAATTCATTTTAGAAAAATAAATGAATCCAAAAATTTAGAGCACTAAGCAGAAAAACGCCCAAAAAATAATCCACACACTCTACCTTCCCAATCCGAAAGCTGCATTGGAATGAATGAAATATTTTTTACACTCATATAATTGATATTTATAAATTCATTAATGATTAAGGTAGCATAAAATTTGATCTTACCTGACAAGGGGTGCTCCATTTGCATCAGAAGGGAGTGATTGCAGTAATGAAGGTCCTGCCGACACTGGCCTTATCCTCTCCGTCTGAGTGGCAGCATTACACATGTCAGCAGGTTGACCATTTTCACCAGAATCCTCTGACACTCGCTCATACTTCATCATTTGTAACTGCATCAATTGAATGGTACGGTCCTTCTCTTCCATCTGCTGCTTCATCAGTACCATCTGCAAAACAAAAATCATCCCAAGAATAACAACTAGACCTGTAAAGTTCAGAATTGATATTGGTATTGATGATATTGATGACAATGCTTTATACCTGTCTCTTGAGATCAACCACCTCTTCACCTGGGTTGCGTGTTTTCCCATCATCATCACCAGACTCATCAGCATGAACAAGCTGATGAAGAAGTCCATTCTATAATATTTATAATAAAAAAAAAATAATTAAAAAAAAAGTTTTTACATAATTAAGATGTATAAACCTTCTTTTAAAAAAATTTAGGAAAAAAAATTAACTCAATTCATACCTTGAGAGAGCTCTCAAATGGATTAAGCGTTTCTGCCTACATGAAAAAAACCAAAAAGAGAGAAATTATTTAATGCTACTCTCCATAAAGCAATTGTTTAATTGTTTCCTCCCCGGTTCTCCAGCGTCCAGCTGGCACAGCACACAGTACGCACCTCCTGGAGCACTCTCTTCAACTTGAGCAGCATGGTCTTGATGTGCACCACGTCCTGGTACATGTGCTGGTACGTCCCCCTGTCCACCCGCATCATGGCGGACTCGTCGCTGTCGGAGCTGGCCAGCTGCCGCGGGGGCCGCAGCGGGCTGGGCACGCCGCTGGAGCCCAAGCTGTACCTGGGGCTGTCCGGCGCGGAGCTGGGCCCGCTGCTGCCACCGCCCCCGCCGCCGCACAGCTGCACCTGGCTCAGGGCCCGCGGCTGCGCCTGCACCTGTCGCGCCAGCAGCGAGGAGCTGCAGGACAACAAAGTAGTTGGTGAGCGTGGATATGACAACTGCAAACTGCGCGTCTCGAAGAAATCCAAGAGCCGCATAGAAATTTTCAAAAGGGTGTTTTCCCTTTTTTTAAAAACATCTTCCGAAGAAGAAACACTTTTTCTAAGGAGGCTCCGCGCAGAGCTGTACGCCCGCGTCGCGTCGCGACCCCCTCCTTCCTCACGCCCTACAAGGGCAAGGCCAGCGCGGCGCCGGGCCGGGCCGGGCCGAGTCCGCCGGAATGCGTCCGGGACGGAACCCTCCTGGAGAAAACCCCGCTGCACACCGCCACGCCACGCCACGCCACGCCACGCCACGCCACGCCGCCGACACGGCCATCACCACGACGACTTTGACAAAAAAAATCAGCTGATCGCTATACAGCTGAGGTGCACTTGTATACCCCTTGCCAGCGGCAGTGGCTGCAGCCTGGCCGTCGCGCCTGGCGGGTAGGCAACGCGAACGCGCGCGCGTGTGACGGGACTGCATGTCACGGTGACAGCTTGCGCGACAGCTCAGCTCAGCTCAGCTCGTGCGGGACACTACTGGAGCACTGCGGTGGCGGCCGCTAGGCTAGACCAGGCCGCTGGTGTGGACACGACACTGGAACAAGGCCAGGCGGGCCAACCGGGCCGGGCCGGGCCGGGCCGGTGTGACCACGACATGGCCGCGCCGCGCCTTACCCACCGCACGGCCCTGGAGCGCGCCAGCAGCGCCGCGGTCTCCATACTCGGCGCTGGAGCTGGAGCTGGAGATCGTCCGGTCAGGTCTGCGCCCCGCCCGCGCCGGGCTTCGGAATAGGTAACTGGGTGCGACTGGACGGGACGGCTGCTCACTGCTCCCGACCCGCACTGCCTACGCGCCACGCGCCCGTACCGTGCACAAGGAGCGCGGCGCGGTGGGGCGGGGGGCGGGGCGGGGCGGGGCGGGGCGGGGCGGGGCGGGGCGGGGCGGGGCGGGGCGGGGCGTGAGCAGCTTTGCGGAGCGCACCCGATTCGGGTCTAGAAATCAAACCGACTGCGAACAAACGGGTTATCCTCAGAAGCACCTGCCGCCGGGCGGGGCGGGGCGGGGCGGGGTGGGGCGGGGTGGGCCCATCGCAGGTGTACATTACCACCGCGACCACGGCCTCCTCCTCCACCTCCGGCACCCCGCGCGCGCCGCGCCACGCGCCCGCCGCCACGCCGTGCGGTGCAGGAGGGCCGGGGCCGGGCGGGGGGAGCTTTCAAGGCCATCGGCTCAAGCAGAGCGTGCGAGCGTGCGTGCAGTGCGTGCAGTGCGTGCGTGCAGTGCGTGCGGTGCGTGCAGGGCGTGCGTATGAGAGCGGGAGGGCCGCTCGGCTCGGCTCAGACGGACACCTCGACAAGTAGAGCGCTGCAACGTCTGAACGGAGCGGTCCGCTCCGCGCCGGGCCGGGACACGACGCACTGCCTGGGTACATAATCATAAGCGAGCTCATTAACGGGCCAGAAGTAAGGCAACAGGTGCCAGGGGCGCTCACTCAGGCCGTCACGTACTCACTCACACCGTCACATACTCACTCACTCCGTCACATTCTCACTCATACCGTCACATACTCACACCGTCACATACTCACACCGTCACATACTCACACCGTCACATACTCACACCGTCACATACTCACACCGTCACATACTCACACCGTCACATACTCACACCGTCACATACTCACACCGTCACATACTCACACCGTCACATACTCACACCGTCACATACTCACACCGTCACATACTCACACCGTCACATACTCACACCGTCACATACTCACACCGTCACATACTCACTCACACCGTCACGGCAGGAGCGTGGTCACGGCATTTAAGTTCTAGTCAGTAATTCTAGCCATGCAGGGTTCACTCTTTACTTTCTTAGGACCCTTGAAAACTGCTTCCATAATTCCCAAATTTAAACGAGAGTGAGGAATTTTTCACCTAGTTTAGCGGCAAATCACCCAGATCCTCAACGAGGGCCTGGAGGAGGGGGCAGAGGCGGAGGTGGAGTAGGGGGGGGGAGTGGGGGAAGAGAAGAGGGCAATGGCTTAGAAGCGGCCTGGGAGGCAGGGCAGGGGCAGGGCAGGGCAGGGCACCGCCAGCCGCGCCAGCAGCGCAGGCCAGCCGCCGCGCCGGCCGGGGCAGGGCAGGGCAGGGCAGGGCAGGGGATCCGCGAGGGCATGGGGCCTCCACTCCAGAGGCGAGCTGAACTGGGCTGAGGTGAAGAGAGGCCAGGGCTCGTCGGGGCTCGTCCCGCCCCGCGCTGTGCCGGCGCCCGCCAGCCCCGCACAGCTGCGTGACGAAGTGACGTGAGCACGCGCCCGTCCCGTCCTGTCACTCTGTGCTCGCCGCTGACCTGTCCTGCGGTCAGGCTGTACGCGATACTGCCTTTATCTTTTATTTTTAACGGGACCGCCGCGCCGCGCCGCGTGTGAAACAACGCGCCACAAATCGGGGCAACGAAAAGCACCCCGCCGGCTCTGCTCTGCGTGAGGTGCTCAGCACAATAACGCGCTGCTATCTCCCTCGGCGAGCGGCTCACACGGTCTCATGCTCTCTCTCTGTCTCTCACGCACTCGCACGCACGCGCGCGCGCGCACACACACCGTTTTGACGCGCAGTCCGGTCCGGAGGCGGCCGCCCCGGCTCCGTTGAGGTGCGCGGCCGGTGGCGTCGGGGACTCGGGTGTCTTGGCGAGCGCCAGCCGCGACGGGGACATGCTCAGCCTCGGCGTCGGCGTCGGCGCGCAGCGGCCGTTAGGCCCGCAGGCCGTGGTGGCCTCCGCGGCGAGCCCGGCCCCGGCGGGGGCGCTCGGGTCCCCCGCTGAGGCCACCAGGGCGGCGGGGCCGGGGCCGGGGCCGGGGCCGCCCCCCGGGGCCACCAGGGGCTCCTTCATGGCGCCATGGCCCGACGCCGGCCTGCGGCGGCCCCCGGGACTCGCGTCCCGGTCGACGGCGAGGTGCTCGGCTCGCGGAGCGGCGTCGCGGCGCGGGGCGGGACGGGTTGGCAGGCGTGTACGCCAAACTGCACTGACTCACGAGCGAGCGAGCCTGCCTGCAGGCCTCGCAGGCACCGGGCGGAGCGGAGCAGCCAGAGGATTCCGTACGGCCGTACCCGAGCCGCGCCGAGCCGCGCCGCGCCGAGCCGAGCCGCGCCGTGGGGCCCAACCTCAGCAAGCAGCGCGGCGGGGCGCGGCGGGGCGCGGCGGGGCTGTTCCGTGCGGCCGCTCTGGGCTGGGGCCCGGCGCGGCCCGGCGCGGTGCGGCGCGTCCTGGGCACGGGCGGCGGGGGGCGGGGCGTAGGGCACAACGCCGCCGTGCCGCGCCGCGCCGAGCAGCGGCGTCGGCGGGGGCTTTAGGTACCACAGCACCGCTCCAGCGTCGCTCCAGCCCCCCCCCCCCTTCCCCCCTCACCGCACCCCCGCTCCAGGCCCCCGACCCGAGAGAGACCAGCGTTCTCGAGGTACACTCCAAGAGCTCAACGCCCCCGCCCCCCGCCCCCGCCACTTCCTGAATTTTGCCACGGTTCGTCGTGATCCTGGTGGATCCCGTCTCACCTCATTCGGTCCTTGGTGCGCTCCTTGCCGCTGATGCTCTCGATGAGGGAGGACAGCTCCAGGAGCACGCTGTCGTTGTCGACCTGCAGGCTGTCGGCGCCCTGCTCGTCCGCGACGCCGTCGCGCAGCAGGCCGTCCAGGTCGGCGCCGGCGTCCTCCGCCACGCCGCCGACGCTCTTGCTGCGGGCGCGGGCGCGGGCCGCCGCCGCCGCCGCCTCCTGGCCGCCGTAGCTCCGCGCCAGGGCCGGCGCCGGCAGGCTCTGCAGGTCCATCTCCACGAAGCTGAAGCTCCGCGACTTCTTGACGGTTGCCACCGGCGAGCCCGCCCACGACCCGGTGCCGGCGCGGACCCTCCTGCCGCTGAGGGGTTAACAACTCGGAAATTATTGTGCGCCACATTCCAGAAAAAAAATTCAAGGCAATCGAGGGCCACGAATTCAAAATAAAAATCAAAATTTCTTCCTCGCCGCACGGTTGGACGCCGTGACGGTGAGGTTGAGAGGTCTCACCTGTCGGCGTCGTCCTCGAAGTCCATCATCAGGTCCTCCGAGCCGATGGAGTTGGTGGCAAGCGAGTCCATGGAGCCGAAGCGCGCGAGGCGCAGGGTGTTGTCCCTGCCGAGGCTGGGGCTTCCCTCGGCCTGCGAGCCGCCCCTCCGCAGCGCGCGCGCCCGCGCCAAGCCGCCCGCCAGCGCTGTCAGACACGCCGTCACTTTTAAATTTTCGCGCGAATCTGCACTAGGACTGCGCATTCCAGCGCAACCCATCCCAGACATCCGGCCACCTACGCCCCGGCCATTTGACAGCTACTTGCACCAAACTACCCCATGGAGAAGAGAAAGTGTCCGAGAGGCCACATTCTGGGGTCAGTGTTTGAGATGGATTATCGTCGAAATGACCACTCAGTTCGACCTTCTGTTCTCCAAGAAGTAGGTTTAATTTGATTGAATACATGATGAATTTCTGCAAAGTGCTACTTTTACTGGCATCAACTTGGGGCCTCACCCTTACCCACTCCAATAATTTTTACATGGATACTGTGCATGCTTCCAACAAATTGTAATTGCAACCGCAGGGTCAGTGTCCCTCCCTGTTAGCAGGTTGTGTTCTAGTATTATGTGGAATGCCCAGAATAGCTTATGGAAATATGCTGTGCAGGATAAACTTAAGGTTTGGAGGGAAGCTTTTCAAAGGGTAAGAGGGAGGGGTATAAGGTAGTGCAAGCAATACCTACTAAGCAGAATTGTGCGTCACTGAGAATGAAAACTACTTGAGCAGAGAGCCAATGAAATTATGCATCGAATTTGTGTGAAAATAGTTTTCTTTTTTTCTTTTTTAAAGGTTTTAACTTACCTGGCACAACTCTACTTAATTAAGAGGTTTAACAGGTATGCTGTTAAAAAATTATCAGATGTGCAGATTTTTACATAATTTAATTTCTTGTAAGAGTTGTACAAGAAGTTCACAGGCACAGTACAGACGAGCTGAGAATCACTAACAGAAGGCACATGAGCAAAAGTGAAAGCAAGCACCAAAACTAGTATTTGATGGAGCCTAAAACAAGGCCGCAGGTGAAAAAGAAACAACCCGTTAATATACCTCAGTCAAAATTCATACTGAACAGTCAAGATGTGCATGAAGAATATTCCCAACAACATTAAAACACATACAAATTGTAATTAACTGTTAATAATAAATTCAAGAAATTGTCAGTAACCAGCACCAAGCATATTTCCATCAAGTAAAAACAAATCAATAATTGGAGTAAATTAATGCAGGATAAGATAAACTTACAGTCCTATCCGTAACTGATAAAGTATCACTATACTCACATTAGATTTGATATTATTGATAATATTATAATTCTAAATAATGTATGATAGCCTGTGAATACAGAACACTTAAAAATGCATAATGCACAATGGACAAATTTGCATTATGTTATAAACAATGAATAAACAAATTGGAAAGATTTTAGATGGACAGCAATATTGGAATGTGCTCTGATTTGAACAAACCGTTACTAAAAAAAAGGGGGGGGGGGGATTGTTAAAAAAGCCCTCCAGTCTTCCCAATTAACATTCTTACTAGATCCTTACCTAAATGGCACCCCATTATCACAATCTCTGAGACATGGCACAACACGAGTAAACCACAATAATGGGAGAAGACAAAGAGTTAAAACTAAATTATTGGAAGCTCATATAAGCACCATAAACAACTACCCCATGTCTAGAAAAAAAATGTGTGCGATGAGACCCAATTACGGCCCAAATGCACCTCCTCTCTCACAGGCGCTAAATTCTGAATACTTGCTATATGAGAGAATCCTAGCCCGCATCCGTTATGTCAAAAGGCCCTACAATGATATCCTATTAAAATCCACAAAAAATGTGAATAGAATTTTATAAACCCCTATGCAGGTGGTTAGTGATCACACAAACATGCAACTTTACTCCAGCGGTGGTAAAGACACCACTGCACTACCAAAAAGGCTTATTACTGGGCATCCACACCACACCATATTGTTAAAGACTTTGCAAGAGTAAAAACAAAAAAAAAAAAAAAAGGGAAGCACCAAACTCAACCTGGTCACCTTTACAGTAAACTCATTTGCGGGTACCTTGATGGTGAGACGAGTCCCGGAGGGTGAGGGACGCGGCGCTCTCGGTGATGGAGGCCAGCTCGCTGTCGTCCGCGTGCAGCTTGTGGTGGACGGTCAGGGCCGGCTGGTCTATGATCTCGTCGTCAATCAGAAAGTCTCGCCCGTCGGACAGCGAGAAGGAGTTGGACGGCGTACCCGACCCCTCCGGACTCAGCGTGTGACCCTGCCAGGTGCCATACAAGAGCGTCCTCAAATTCCCCCCTAAAATAATTATAAAAATATTGAAAAAAAAAAAAACACAAATGCGAAGCGCTTCTGACCTCTTTTTTGTCGCCACTGGTCGGCCTCTCCGGCGCCTTGGTGCTCGTCTTGGCCTCGTCCCTGGCCTCCACCTTGGCCTGCTCGCGGTCCTTCTTCTTGGTGCGCACCTTGCGCCGCCCCTCGGCCGCCCCCGCCCCCGCCCCCGCCCCCGCGGCCCGCTTGGCCGGGGACGGCGAGTCCTCGGGGCCGCTGCTGGACGCGCTGCTGCTGAACAGGCTGTCCTCGGGCGCGCTCTCGTCCTCAATGAGGCCGCCGGTGGCGCCCAGGTCCGCCACGAGGTCCGCCAGCTTGGGGCCCTCGACGGCCGCGGCCACCGTCGGGCCCAGGGAGGTCCGCAGGTCTCGGACCTCGCCGCACACCTCCTCGTCTGCAAGGCCCAGCACACCGTTAGCCTCGAGCCCTACCCTCGCCAAAGTGTCCTCCCCCCGGCCCCGGCCGGGCCCCGTCCCGTCCCTGCCCTCCGAAATTTTTGTACACCTCATCATTCAAAAAAATTCAAACGATTTAAAAAATCAGAAAAATTCAAGAAAAAAAAAATCAGAAAAATTCAAGAAAAAATTCAGAAAAATTCAGAAAAATTCAGAAAAAAAAATCAGGAAAATTCACAAAAATTCACGACATTTGTACACTACAATTCAGAGTTGTTCCCCCCTCGCCCTGTCCTGTCCTCACCTATGACGAGGACGCCGCCGACCTCGGCCTGCCACTCGCCCTCGGCCATGGCCTCGCCCTGGCCCCAGTCCTCGTCGTGCTCCTCGCCCGGCCCGTAGTCCTTCATGAAGCGGCCGCTGAGCGAGCGCCGCTTCTCGGCCGTCTTGCAGTCGATGTACACCTTGGCCTCGGTCGAGTCGTCCAGGCCCTCGCCGTAGTCGCGGAACAGGCTCGAGTCGGTGTGGAACTCGTCCGACGAGACGCTCTTGGCGGAGACGCTCTTGGAGGACCCCCTGGCCGAGAGCTGCCAAGAGTGAAAAAAAGTCAGAAACATTAAAGGAAATAAAAAAAAAAAGATCAAGAAAACTTTGGGAATATTCAAGGAAATTCAAGGCTAAAAAAAAATAAGAAAAATTTAAGAAAAATTCAAAGAGATTCAAAAAACTAATTTTTTTAAAAAATAAACAAAAGAGTAAAAGTTAAGAAAATTTAGAAAATACAAAATACGTCATTTGTCTGACAGAATTCAGAGTTGTTTCTGTCTCGCCTCCAGCGAGCGACGCGACTCACCGGCAGCGGGGACGGGTTCTGCGCGCCCAGGGACGCGATGCTCCGCAGCGACGCCCGGGACACCATCTTGGCGATGGGCACGATCTCGGTGATGACGTTGGGGTCGTCGTCCTCGTCGCGCAGGCTGCGGCGGTGCTGCTGCTGGTGAGCGCGCCGCAGCCGCGCGCCAGGGCCCCGGGGGCTCACGTCCAGCAGGTCCACGCCGTGCAGGGTGTCGGAGTCGCCCACCGCCGCGCTGCCCAGGCCCGAGTCCTCGTTCATCGAGCTGTCCTTGGAGGAGCCCAGCTCGTCGTCGAACGTCGCGATCTGCGGGTGACAAGAGCGAGGTTAGGCCCCTGGTCATCCCCGGTCCGACGGGCGACGCTCGCACAAGCAGCTCACCGGCGCGCGCCCGCGCGTGCCCAGGTTGGCGACGGTCTTGGCCTCCTTGGCGCCGAGGCGCGCCAGCTGCGCGCCCAGGGGCCGGCCGGGGCCGGGCCGCGGGAGGTAGGAGGACGCCGGCCTGGCGGGGCCGTGCCGCGTCACGGCCAGGGTGTTGGGCGGCGAGGGCCGCCCGGGGCCCGCTGGCCGCGCGGTCGGCGACGGCTCTGCAGCACACGGGGCGGATCAGGGTCAGATCAGGGGCGGATCAGGAGAGGGTCTGTCGGGGCGGATCCCCGCGAGACTCACTTTTGTTCTGCTGCAGGTGGCCGGGCGACGACGCCGGTCGGCCCATGCCCCCGGGCCCGGCGGGGCTGGTCTGCGCCCTGCTCTGGGGAAGTCCCTGCTGCGGCTGCTTCTGCTTGGCGAGCACTTGCGCGCTCGAGTCGGACACCTTGTTGGACAGCCCGGCGGGCTCTGCGGGGGAGAGAGCAGAGCTGAGAGACACGCACACACCTACAGGCGTGCGGCACTCACACACCTACAGGCGTGCGGCACTCACACACCTACAGGCGTGCGGCACTCACACACCTACAGGCGTGCGGCACTCACACACCTACAGGCGTGCGGCACTACAGGCGTGCGGCACTCACACACCTACAGGCGTGCGGCACTCACACACCTACAGGCGTGCGGCACTCACACACCTACAGGCGTGCGGCACTCACACACCTACAGGCGTGCGGCACTCACACACCTACAGGCGTGCGGCACTCACACGCTAGCCTCGCTGCACTTACTGTTGGCGACGGGGTTCCTGAAGCCAAAACGGTTGGTGCGCGGTGCGGGCGCCCCGGGGGGCGGGGCCGCCGCCGCGTCCTGGGCCGCCCGCGCCAGCGCCGGGCTGGCCTTGATGGCCGTCGTCACATTGTGCTGCTCCTTGGCGAGCGCCTCCTGCAATCAGCGGTCAGTCAGCGGTTAGTCAGCGGTCAGACAGCGGCCAGTCAGTGGTCAGACAGCGGTCAGTCAGCCGGCGGTCAACGGTCAGTCTGCCAGCCCCGCGACTCACCTGGCTGTAGTCGCGCTTCTCCAGCGAGGCCTTGTCGTTGTTGTTGGCGCCGCTGCCGCCCTTGCTGCGTCTGAAGCCGAACGAGTTGGCGGCGCCGCGCATGTAGGGCGCGGCGCGCTTCAGCCCCTTAGACTCACTCTGCAACAGACAGAAGGGACGTGCGTGTCAGAGGATTGCTGCCTACTGATGCCTACTGATGCAGCCCAAAAATTGATGTACGCCACGAATTTTTTAAAAAAATTAGAAGATTTCTGACAATGAAGACGCAACTTACAGCAAAAAAGAGAACTGCAGTAAAATTTTTAAAAAGTTCTAGAAATTCCGTGAAAAAAATTACGCCACACCAAATTTCATTGCATTCTCCGCCTTGCCTGCTAGGCAACAGCCCCACACACCCGCGCGGCGCGGGCAGGTTGCCTATATCTGTTACCTGCGGCTGCGGCTGGTCGGGGTGGCCGAGCAGGCGGCGCGCGCCGCTGGCGGCGGCCCAATGCAGAGCGGCCGCCCACCACCACACGCTGCACAGCCACAAGCAGAGCGCGCGCGCGGCCCGCAGCACGCCGCGGCCGGGGGTCGAACCCGCCACCCGCGCGCCGTGGCCCGACACCCGCGCCAACGTCATGACCACCGCCCTGCACCACTCTGCACGCGCCACGGGGCGGGTCTGCAAGGGCTGCGCTCGGCTGCGCTGCTGCACCGACAGGCCCGCTGCCCTCTACTCTTATCTGTCACGTCCGGACCGCCCTGCCGCCTTGCAGAAAGATCCCCAACAACGTTCTCTCTCTCTCTGTCTCTCTCTCTCTCCTCGACAGACTCGTGGGCCTCGTGGGGCGCCACCACCGAGAGCGAGAGAGACAGAGAGACATGCACCGCGGTGCGGGGCGGGGCGAAGGTCTGTAAAGTTCGTGACGGCCGTCAAACCGTCCGTCCGTCCGTCCGTCAGTCAGCAACTCAGCCCTGCTGTTTTTTTTTCCCTCTCTCACTGAAAGCTTGGCTCCAGTGCATTTTTAAGAGCCTAGTGTAGTTCCATTTCACACGAGTTGAGATTATCACCTCTTAAAAATGCACTGGAGCCAAGCTTTCAGTGAAAAAAACCAGCGGGGCTGAGTCGCTGACTGACGGACGGACTGGCGGCCGTCACTAGCTTTACAGACCTATCGGGACCAGTCTGCTGGCCGACATGTGACGCGACCTGCCGACTGATTCAGAACATCGCTCCCATGCTCCTGTCCTTGTCGCACTCACGAAGGTGTATACCCTCCAGGGCATGGAGCTGCTACATGAGTGCGACGAGGACAGAGGCATGTGAGCGATTTTCTGAATCAGTCGGCAGGACGGCGGCGAGGCGAGGGCTCCCACTGCTTCTCTCCGTCACGCGCGAAAACTACCACTTCTCGCCCCCGAGGAGAACCTCCCTCAGACCGTAATGGCGCTGTCCTTGACGCAGAAAGTGATCGTCCTCGCGTCACGGCGACTTAACTTAAAGCGCTATACAGTGAGTCGCGGCGCGGCGCGGGGGTGAAACATGCAAATGCAAACGCATAAATGGCGACCTTGCTCGCGCCGAGGGGGCGCGGAGGCGCGGAGTTCTGGAAAGGGGTGGGGGGAAACTGCCTTCTCGCGCCCAGTGTGTAGGAAATGATGATAAAAATAATAATAAGAGTCGCTCGCGATGGGTCAATCTCCGATGTGTTTGTCGCTGACATCCGATTGGGCCAAGCAAGCGACACAGAATCAGAGTACATCCTCTTCCCTTCCGTGTACACAGGGGGTAGGGGGTGGGGGTGGGGGGGTACGGTACCCCTTCGACAAACATGGCGGACATGGCGCGGGCCGCGCTGCCATGGCTGCCATGACTCACCGCAGAGGGGCCTAAACGAGACGTGAGAGATAAGCGTGCTACTCACCGACGAGGACTGGCCCATGGCCGCGGTCGCATACTGCGGGGAGCTGGCCAGGGGGTTGAGGTTGAGGTCGCTGGTGCGGGCGACGGAGGCGCGGGGGAGCGGGTGCGCAGGCGGCCCGTGCTGGTGGGGCCCCGCGAGCGTTAGCGCCTCAGGCCCCTGCACGGGCATCCTGGACCGTGCCAGCGTTCCATGGGGTCGTCACATGTCACGGTCACAAGCCGAGCCCCCCGGTCAAGAGTCACGCCAGGACGTTGTGCGTTGTCACACACCGCGCGCGCAAGGAGCCACGATAAAGCCCTTCTTGGAGGCGGGGCGGTCCGCGACTGCGAGGGGGTGCTGAGCCGAGCCGAGAGCCGAGCGGGGTGGGTGGCGACAGAGGCGCCCCGGTTCGGCTGCCGACGCTCTAGGGAGCGGGCGCCGTCAACGGCGTCGCGACGGAAGCGGATAGGACGACCGGGGGACGAGGACGCGTCTAGGAGGTCATGAAGGGCGCGGTGGACTCGGGCGGGGGCCAGGAGGCACACGGACACGGCGGCCTCGCAGCCTGACAGAGACAGAGCTCGCGGCCCTCGCGGCGCGGCGCACTGGAGGCGGGAAGGCTTTGTCGGCGGCGCCCCGCCCCGCCCGAAGAGAGCGCCCCACGATCAATACTAGGCGCCGGGCCGGGGGCGTGGGGCGGAGGGTGGGGCGGGGTGGGGCGCGCCAGGGTAGGGCGCAGCACCCACCGCCCGCCCTCCAGGAGGGCACTCGCCGCCCCCGTTCCAGGGGATGGGGCCATCTGGCAGAAACTGGTACCGAAAGTCGGACGGGGGAAGGCGCCGGCCGGGCAGGGGTTCGTGTGGGTACTTTATAACACGTTTAACGTGGGGCGTTTTATGTTATCCGCTGCGATTTAACATCGAATCGTGACCACATAGTGGTCATATGTGTTGCCAATAGTAGGATATTTTAAAAGAATATACATGTATTAAATCTTTTTTTTTTTTTTCAAAGCTGGGGATCCTTTTTCACACATACCTACACACACGCAAAAATAAAAAAATAATAAAAAAAAATGATCAAAGAAGAGGAAGCTGGTCTGGAGATGACGGGAGATGCAGCATGAAACACATCCAGTTTTCCAAACATTAACAAATGCAAGATTGTGGAAAAAGAAAGAAAAAAAGAAAAGAGGGGGGAGGGACTTAGGTTGTCCAATTACTTTAAAACCAGATTTCTACCATGGGTAAAACCACAGGACAGGCCGGTGATCTAAGTAACAATCAACTAGAAAGTAGATAGCAAGTGGGCGTTCATCTTCCCCTTCAGTTTTACAGTCATAATTTTCTTTCCTTTTGTAGGAGTAGGAGTAATAAAGCTGTTGTTCATCAGAGCGGCTCAGAATGCACAAAGGTCACTGCCTCTTGTCCAGGAAGGAGAGGGCAAGAGCTCAAAGGTCATTCGGACTGCGCATCCACCCTCATACTCTGCTGCCAAAAATTTCTGACTCCCACACACTTTATCAAATTGAACTTGGAAACTTACTGCATTGTCGTACTGGGCCTCAGAGATCATATCTATTTCTTTAAGTGTCAGAATGCTGCCATATTCGGGGGGGCTCCACTTCCAGAGTTTCTTTTCCTGAAACAACCCAGAGAACAACGCTGTTTAAATCAGGATGTAATGTATGGAAGACAAAGAAATAGCACTGAATGATAATACCTGTAACACTAATAAAGTGTTACACTTCAGCTAAAATAAAATTTTGTCTCCACTTTTTGTTGTTAATTTAAACAAAATATTTAATTAATACTTTATAAAATACAAATGACTTTTCTGCTTATGTGCCAAGAGTAAATTCTTTCAGAAAAAAATTCTCAAGCACTTACAAAATAGGAACTTTAAAATACAATCAAGACAAGTTCCTTCGGCAGCCTTGGCTGCTTGGCTGTCAAGTACGAAGATGAAAACATATAAGGGCTGCTAGAAAACATGTAATGCACTTTGCTGTACATGAATTCTTTTTATGTTGAGTAATATATCTGATATCTGATACGGACACGATATTAGACTATCATAAGAAATAGGCATAACACAAACCAGTCCTTTTCGAGTGACATATTATCCGTAGCGATTTTTTTTTACAAGAAAATACGCCCTGTTTACTCGTTGATGACTTCACCTAGTGGGAGCAGACGACACTGCTACAGGTGCACCAACGTTAGTGAAAATACAACAAAACATAAGGATCACCCCACACGCAGCAATTTCATGAAAAAATAGGATTTTTTACAACAAAATTTGTCACATATGCAATTAAAAGGCTGAATTGCCCAAGAAGGTATTAAAAAAAAAACAACTAAAGTTTCGCATACTGCTCAACTCGATCTCTGACTTCGATACCTCGACCTCTCTCTCTGTCTGCGCCGGATAAAGAATCCTTGGTTAGTTTTCATTTCTTCAGGGTTTCCGGTCGCCCACTGTTAGCACGTAAAGGTTTGTAAGATTTTGTATATTTACGGTTGAACCCTGATCATCTATTTTGAGTGTTGGTGGTGCGTTAGTTAAAGGATTCGCAATCTATTTCGGTTAAATTCAACCTTATTCTTGCCCTATTGCATTGGATGCATTCGGATTATTTAACTAGTGTTCTAAGGCCGGAGCGTGCCATGGCCTCCTGTGCACGTCACTAACCAAACTTCCAGTTTATGTGTTAAGTTAAAGTTCATGTTTTAGTGAATATTTGACCTTATTTTGTTTAGGATTCACCATGGCCCCCAGGAAAGGGAAGGTTCAACAAGAGCAGGTGCAGGTCCACCTCGGCCCTCAAGTGCGCGAAGGTGAAATTGTGTTTGGTGTGGCACACATCTTTGCCAGTTTCAACGACACATTTGTCCATGTCACCGATTTGTCTGGGCGGTGAGTTATAATTGCACACTTACGTTTTCAATCATTAGTTTCTCTGACCGTAGTATTGTTGACAGTAGGCCCTGCTGTGCGTTTAGTCTAACCTCAATACTGTACGCAATTGCCGGCCGACTGTAAACACACGCATTGCATTTTAAGCACTTTTATATATTGCTGTAAATCATGCTGGTTAAACTTATTTTCCTCTAGCTTAAGAGATAAGCGTTACAAAAAAATATTTTCTATTGGATTGGCTTCATTAAATTGTCATTTATTGTTGTTCCCAATCATGTATCCACATTCTTATTTGTACTTCTGTTTCAGTGAAACCATTGCCCGAGTGACTGGTGGTATGAAAGTCAAGGCTGACCGTGATGAAGCTTCTCCCTACGCTGCTATGTTAGCCGCTCAGGTAAGTCCATTAGTAGCTTGCTACTCGTATGTCATTTTACATGGCATGATTTTTAATTGTGGTTTTGTGTAGGATGTTGCTGAGAAGTGCAAGACCCTTGGCATCACTGCTCTCCACATCAAGCTGCGTGCCACTGGTGGTAACAAAACCAAGACTCCAGGCCCTGGTGCACAGTCTGCTCTGCGAGCTCTTGCTCGTTCTTCCATGAAAATTGGTCGCATTGAAGATGTTACCCCTATTCCATCAGATGCCACCAGGAGGAAGGGAGGACGACGTGGTCGCAGATTGTAGGCGATATGTTTTGTCAATAAATTAAGTTTTCCCTACTGGGAGGCAATTTTCCTTGTGATCTATAGAAATCACCTCAGTCATAAAACTACACCTTCATTAGTTCTCTTAACTTTGACTTTGTCCCTTCATGTGACTTATTAAGCCAATTTTACTTACTGTTAATCTGATATTGAATGCATTAGCCATTCAGATTGTCATGATCTTCAAGTTTGTGAAAGGACTTGTTTTGAAAACTTGCAAGAATTAATTAAGAAGCTGAGGGAATCTATGCCAGAGTGCTGTGTGGCAAATCTTTCAATGATGAAATGTTAGGAACATTGTTCCCAAATGTTAAATTGAAATGGAAAATATCTGAATTCTGTGGAAAAGTGCTATACTTTTCTTGTACCTTTACATGGCTAATTGGTACAAAAGCAATGCTGTACCAAAGTAATTGTGTACCTGTCTTAAATAACTTGTGACAAGCTCAGTCTGGGAATAAGAATGCTCTCAGATTCATATAACAAGGTGATATATTTCAAAAATGGCAAACAGCTGCATCATGATGCTCTAGTACAGTCTCAACGTGAAACATTACAAAATCTATCAAGTTACAATGAACAAAACTATGAAAGAAATGACCTACAGCGTTCATGAAAGACTTTAAGAGACCTTTCCTTAACAACTTCTTCAACACTTAATTCTGACTGCAACATTCTCAACTGCAAAAAATTCACAAAAATAGTGATGTGTATAAATAGGGCTAAGAGAAATTAAACACTGTTCCTACCTTGGTTTGTTCTCTTCTTAAATCTTTCATTACTGTGACGTTATCAGGGTCTTTATCTTTTGCTCCCGCCAAGTGTTTAATTCGATCGGCAGAAATAGAAATGCATCCCTTTATAATTCTTTCACGTTGAGAATAAGTTGATGTAAGCTGAAATGAAAAATGGCAAATCATATTGCATCAAGGAAGTTAGAAAAATGGTACACAATGAAAGGGAAGAAAAAAAATAGCTACATCTGCAAACAGTTCTTTGCAAGTTGCTGAGGGATCCACCTCCTCTCTTGAGAAATTGGTCGGAAGTTTTGTATTCATAGTGTTGATTATTTTATCATCTACTTCCCGCATCACCTTTAAATTGGCCTGAAATGAAAAACATTATTGGGTTATTTTCTTTTATAAATTATATCTGTTACATAAGTATCAATATAAACAAAACTTTATATAAAGTATTTTTCCATAACCAAAACAAGGTGTTTCTTTCAGATGTATCCACTAAATATGACAAGTAACTGTATGTTTGTGTGTACCTGAAACAACTGAAAGTCGGCACACTCCACCCTCTGAGTGAGATCCATTTCTTTAAAATAGAAAATTCGGCAAAAATATTCTACGAAATTAGAGTTGTTTCAACCACACAACTCAAGGAAGTACCGGGCGGGCACCGGGGGTGAAAGGTGGTGAAAGGGGCCAATACAGTGCTGTGCATTATCGGCAGTTTCAGCAGAAGAGAACCTTATTCACAGAACAAGCAGAGGTCTGCCACTGAGGCAGGCACCGGTGACGGTGACATTGCCTGCAAATTTACAAATATTGATCTCTTTTTCAAATTAAATTGGTAAGAATGTCTGTGTTTGTGTGATATTTTGCTTCACAAATCATTATTTACGTGCCTTTCTTCTAATTTTATCTCATGATATAGACTATTTTGTGTACCAAGGGATCAGTCTTCTTCCTTGTTTTGGTATAACTTGCTATCTTCTTTGCTGACGCTCTGAAATTTACCACCTATTTTTTTTTTCCTCGTAATGACTGTCTGCTGATGTCTCTATTGGGAAAAGTTATTTTAATTGAATGCATACATTAGTAACAGCAGTATCTTTCTATTTGTCATTTTGTTTGTTTAGCTCATCTCTTCAATTGCTTCAATGGCCAAACAGCGCAAACATGGAAGATCAACCCAAGGGTCAAATCATAATGGTCATCAAGATACAAATGAGTCTCATGACGTGTATCAAGCTCTTGAGGGGCCAAGGCATAGGCATATTCTGGCTGTGAGGCAAGGGACCAGAACACTTCATGGTAGATCTCAGGGCAGGCCACATAGTGATACCCATGAGTACGAAGATCGGTATTCGGCTCATTTAAAGCACGTCCACCAGCATAATTATCAGAAACATATGTCATTGACTCGAAAGTTTATGACTGTTTCTGCAATGGCATTTACGGCTGGTGTGCTTACATTAATTGGTTTGCTGACCTACAATGGATACCTTGAAACAAGAGTCAACACACCATTTGATAAGTTGAAGGTAAGTTACTTGTCCCTACACTTCTAATTTTAGCAGGCTGCGAGATGTGTTATTTGTATTTTGTCTTGCATTGTGCAGGTTGTAGGACAATCTGGGTTGTCTGTGCCTGATCGTTACTGGGGATCATATCGACCAGGAGTGTATTTTGGTATGAAAACAAGAGACTCCCAATCTCCAGTAATGGGCCTCATGTGGTACTTTGATTCTCATGTTGTGACTGGTTTTGCTGGTGTAAGGTAAATGAGAAAAACTTTAAATTTGTTAATTCTCTTAGTACTTTTGTTTTGTCCACTCTCTTCTTTAAATTACTGTATTGCTTTCCCCGTAGACACTGGTGTGAGCAGCATGATAATTTACGTTATGGCTGGAAAGAACATGATGGCAGATTTTTTGGTGTTCAAGATATAATTGACCATCCATATAACATCACCACATCTTTTGTCAAGAAGCCAGGAGGGCGGCGAGGAGGTGATTGGTCAGCCTTTATTAATGTGTCTGCATTGGTAAGTGTTGCCAGTCCAGCTTCAAAATTATTACTTTGTTGCTAATTTAGCTTATATTATTAGTTAAATTCAATTATTGTTCTAACAGACCCCAGACGGTGAGGGACAAGGAGTTTCACTGATGTTCTACATGGCCCTTGATGATAAGACTGCTGGGAGTATAACCACTAATGAAGTGTTAAGTGGCATTGATGGGTATACAGAGGAACTAGGAGATTTCACTGTCAGATTTGAACGACATTTTGGTGAAGTTTATCAGATGTCTCATTTAAATACTCGGATATCAGGTCTGGAGAAAATTAAGGAGATTACGGAGCACTCGCTTCATGCTGTAAGAACAAGCACATTTCATTAACAAGGTTCTTTTCCAATTATTTTTGTTCCCCCTTTTTGTGGAGTCTATGAAACTTTTTTTTATATACTGTTTTAGGTTCGTGACACCACAAGAAGAGTAATAGTTCTTCCAGGAACCAAACTGCACCCTACAAGAGACAATCCTAATCCAGTTCCAAACTTGAGTGTTCAGAAAATAGATGCCAAGATTCCATTTGGAATTGAAATAAAGTATAAATCTGGAAAAATGCCTGTAAGAATTGGTATGAACTCTCCTCCTGCACTCACATACGTCCTGATATAATACCTTTAATCTTATTTCCAGGTAGAACAATCCCAACAGAAAATGTACGACATTGATCTCAACACAAGAAGACAAGCATTTCACCATAAATTTGATCATACTTTCAAATTGAAGGAGAAAGGCTTTGATGAACCTATGCAGGAATTTGCAAAGGCTGCCTTCAGCAACATGATTGGTGGGGTTGCATACTTCTATGGCTCCTCCCTTGTACAGTCAAAATACAACCCTGTAAGTATTCACACATTCATTTATAAATTTCCTTGTTCATAAGTATTTAGTTTCACTTTTACTGGTTTTGTTTTAGACACCAGTCCCATATTGGAAAGCACCTCTCTATACGGCTGTGCCATCTAGAAGCTTTTTCCCCCGTGGTTTTCTGTGGGATGAAGGCTTCCATGCTCTTCTACTTCTTGAATGGGATCGTGAAATTACGTTGGATATCATGTGCCACTGGTTTGACCTTATGAATATTCAAGGATGGATACCCCGTGAACAGATTCTTGGAGCAGAAGCTCTTGCAAAGGTACTGTGACCAGTTTTGTACAAAGAAATTTTCTGTCTTTACTAATCCTTTGTTTATCCTAATTTCATTTGATCTTATCTTATGTTTAGGTTCCTGGGGAATTTGTTGTGCAGCACAATCAGAATGCAAATCCGCCCACATTCTTCCTTACTTTGCAACAAATTTTACGGAAACATAAAAATGAAATTATTGGCAACCCTGATTATCTTGATAGTTTGGAGCGTATTTATCCAAGACTAAGAGCGTGGTTTTCTTGGTTCAACACTACCCAGATTGGTACTGTGCCGACAACTTATCGCTGGAGAGGGCGTGATCCAGACACACTAAAATTCCTCAACCCGAAAACTCTGACTTCTGGGTTAGATGACTACCCCCGTGCCTCCCATCCTACTAGTTTGGAACGCCACATTGATCTGAGATGCTGGATGGCACTAGGAGCTCAAGTTTTAGCTGAATTGTCCGATTTGCTGGGCCACGATGGAGAAAAGTTCAGAAATACTTACTTGTCCCTTAGTGACCAGAATCTCTTGGATGAGTTACACTGGTCAGACAAAAAGTCAAGATATGCAGACTATGGTTTGCACACTGATGCAGTAACTCTTCTAAAGCCTTCAGCTGCACCCCGTGCTGAATACAATAACAATGAATTCATTAGAGTAGTTCTAATGGATCCTGAGTATGGTTTTGTAGATGCACAATTTGGTTACATAAATCTGTTCCCATTCCTTCTGCAAATTCTAGAGCCCCATAGTAAGCACTTAGAAAAAGTTTTGAATGATATTAGGAACCCTGCCCTTCTGTGGACCCAATATGGTCTGCGATCTCTTTCCCCAAATTCTCCTCTGTATTTAAAACGTAATACAGAACATGATCCACCATATTGGCGGGGACAAATCTGGATTAATATGAACTATTTAGCATGCAGAGCTTTACATCACTATGCAAATATAGATGGTCCTCACAGCAAACTTGCAGGTGAAATCTATGCAAGACTCCGAAATAATCTTATAACAAATCTGCATAAGGAATATGTACGTACAGGTTTCTTGTGGGAAAATTATGATGATAGAACTGGTGAAGGGAAAGGATGTCATCCTTTCAATGGCTGGACAGCCCTTGTAACTTTAATAATGGCAGAAATTTACTAACTCAATCTTTCCTTTTTTCTTAATTTTTCTGCTAATTACCTTTAGCTGTCCAGTTCTTTCTTGATAGTTCAGAGTTGGGATAATGTTTCATTTATTGAATGGCTGTGATTCAGCGGATTCCTGATACCAACTGATGGGATTGGATATCTTATATGCTGGACTTTTTTGTAGATCGAATTAATTTCCAATGCAACGAATACTGTCTGATTTTTTTCTCTCTCCTCACATCTTGTAATAATATAAAATTGTGTAAGTGTGCAGTCTCCCTAGAATTGTGTACCTGATTTGTGCTGGAAAGACTTTAAAAATAGTGGGATTGGTAATCTGTTCAATTTAATATCTTTGCATGTTGCAGTTTCCTCTCAGTTCCCCATGGTTGAATTTTGTTTTTAAATAAACATATGAAACGGACAGGTTTCCCCTTCCTCCCCTAAGACTGACTCTGTGTAATTAGGAATTTTTTTTTTTTGGAGCAGAATGATAGGAAAGGAGTTGGATATTGAATTGAGGAAGGAAAATACATTTTCATATCCCTTTTATTTCACTTCCTTTTCTCTGGAAATCTCTTTCATGCTTCTGTGATGTTGTGTCCTTGACCAAGCTACAAACTCTGCTTTTGTGGCTGTGAACAATGGTCTTGTATGCGCCACTTTGTTGACACCTAAGACTTTGCTTAGCTATAAAAGTATAAAATGAATTGGATTGATAGAACATTTATCAACTTGTATGAACTTGAATAGAATGTTTACTTCTTAGATGTGGCCAAAATGTACTCCTATTTTACTTTAAGAAATGTGAGCTGATTGAACTGCATAAAGTAGAGTTCTTTTTGCTGAAACTCACAATATTGTGTAAATTCTGTCATTCATTTAAAGGATTTAGGTTGTCAATTTTAATTATATGTAACAGAAAATAATGACAGAAAATTGTCCCACATCCTTTTAAATAAAACTTAAGATGACTCTTAAGTGTGATTGACTTCTAGAACACCACTTTGCAGATTGGAGAAGTGTGTTCACGATTGTCAAAAAGTAACTGCCATATTGAGGAACTAATAATATTTGAAAAAATTAAAACAGAATAGTTTACTTCAGGAATTGAAAATTCTCGTATTTATTCCAAAATAATACTGATACAGTATTTTTATAAAAATTACTTCAAAAATATGTTTTTCTTTTTTGTATTCACAAGAAAGGTACAAAACAGGAAAGTGATGAAATTAACAAGGAAGCTTTTCTTCTGGTTTTACAAACTCAACAAGACTTGTGAGCCTGGTAATGAGAGGATTCAGATAATCTGACTTTTGCTCACCGGACCACAGAGCCCAAAGTCTCTTTTCAGCTGCCTTTACAGGTTTTTCCTCTCCATTCCGGTCAGCAGTCAGGGTTAAAATATATGCTGCCTTAGCAAAGTCAGTCTCATATTCATCACAGAAATTGTGAAGGGCTTTCACTGCTTTGATTGGAAACTTCTCAAGTTGTTTTATGACAACAACTGGAATTCCATTGGTTCCCAGTAATTTTTGTCTTGTTGAATTAGTGCAACCATCACAATTAAAATCTTCTTCACTAAATTTATGATGACCCCCTCCAAGAATTAAAGCAGAATCATAAGCTACCTGGAAAAAAAATAATGAGAAAACAAAATGAGGACCTTTAGATTCTTACCTGTGAAAATTATACATATTGCTATTGTTACCTTTTCAATTAAACAGTTGATGCTATCTTCAGACGGTTTATCTCCTCTGCTCAGCAAAAGTAAGACACTAGGGCATCTATTTTGCTTATTGTTTGCATTATGTAGAACATGTGAAATATGATGCCAAAGATTCTCAGATTGACTAGGGAATTTTTCCCTAAGTTTAATTACTCTTTCCATAATATTTTGGGCTTCTAAATTATCCCTATCAGTTTTTACAAATAATACTAGTCCAAGTACTCCAAGTACTACAAGCACTCCAAGCAAAGAAGTTATTTTTAAATTTGTATTCTGCCTTACTGGTTGTGCTTGTGGTTCTTCTAGTTCTTCTGGTTCATTTGAATCCTCATCTGTATTGGTGTTTGTTTCCTCATTCTTGTAAAGACTGTTGCGCCTTTGACGAGCCTAAAAGGAAAAAAAGCATTGAATACATAGGTCTTTCGCTATTGATGATTCAAAAGCATAGCTTTGTAGCTCACAAACAATTATAATAAAATATATAAAATCTTGCACTTTTACAAGGCTGGTTTTTCTATTATATTATTTGAGTAAGTACAGGGAATGACACGTGGAAATGCAAGATAAAAGGTGAAATGAAATTATTTTTAAAACAAAAAAAACACTTTAGAATTTACAAGGTTAATGTCAAAACTAAAGCAAGTAATTATACCTCACTGAAATCAGAATTTGGAGAGCTGCGTAACTTCATGTTGAAGTATGGATGTTGTGATGACAGTCTGTTCTAGTCAAAATTCCTACGAAACGGGACCTGACGACTTGTGAGTGTCTTTTCTATTCCTAGTTTCATTCGCTCTTGTGGCGGTGCGGCATATGGGACACTGGCTGAGCTCGCGGGCCCTCGGCCGGGGCCGTCTCGGTCAGGTCTCGGTTGGGCCGTACGACTGACACTCATCTAGCGTATTTCTAGCACTTCAATCTGCCCGCCTACAACAAGTGTCTGGAAATCAATGGGGAAGACAATAGGCATGAAAAACAACTACGGCTGCTAGCCGCCAGCATCCCGCTCCTGGAGGTAGGCAAACTACTTGGTCTCCAAGTGCCACCAACACTCAGCCTTAAACACGCACCTATTATTACAATAAAATGGGCATTCCCTGATTTAATATAAGCAACATTATTTGATAAAATTGTAAAGAAATTTGAAATAAGAAATAATTTGTAACTATTCCTATTTTAAAGATGATAATGTACCGTTTTTTGTTATTTTTAGTTGAGACGTTGTATATATGCAAGAGCAGACGACGTACGTCTGCTGTCTTCAGAGACCTGCTGCTGTCGCGGCCCGGCCTTTGGTTATTGCAGGCATTAGCTTTGTCCCGCCGAGTTCTTCATTTTAGCCGCTCTATTTGTGAGTCTTTGAGTTGAGGCTGGTGGACACTCATACACTTTCAATCTCAAGTGAATATTTACTGTTTGTTTTTTGCCAATGTCAAGTGGGTGTAGGGGTTAGTTTGGTGTTTTCGGACTTGCCAGGACGTTGATGGGTTGCATGCTACCTGGTTGTATTTTCAGGTTGTCTATAATCTACGCTTCAGAAATGAGTGGTGACCGTGGCACTTCTAGTTCAAGTGGAGGCAGGTCCGTTTCTCCTGAGACACCCTCTTATCATACTCAGGAGGCTAGTCCGTCTTCTCCTTCATGTAGAATCAGATTTCCTCCACCCTCCTCTACCAACCCTCCACTTGCAGAACAACTCCTTCGCATTGAATTAGAGCTGTGCGCACAACTCAGTGCTTTCAAATTTTCGCACCCTGTTGAATATGTGTACAGCCCCATCAACTACGCTTTCAATCTGCATGCCCAATTTGTGAGGAAGTTTGCTCGTACCACTAAGAAAGTTCTTTTTCTTGGTATGAACCCGGGACCTTGGGGCATGTCTCAGACTGGGGTGAGCACAATTTTATTGTTTCTCCCTCCTTTATCTGCTTGTAAACTCTAGTAATCATTTTACTCCGTCGCAATAGCAGTTTTTAAAAGTATTCCTGTCTTTAGTAGATTGACCGTTTTCTTTTTTTCTTTTTAAAGGTTCCTTTTGGAGAAGTTTCTGTTGTCAGAGACTGGTTAGCCATTTGTGGCTCTGTCAGTAAGCCGATAAAAGAACATCCAGCAAGGTACTAACAGTAGCAGTAATTGCCAAGATGTTAATATCTTTCTTATTCTTGTATCTTAAATGGTAATTTTTTATATGCAAGGTCAGTGTTAGGATTAGATTGCCCCCGGAGTGAAGTTAGTGGTAAACGATTTTGGGGATTATTTCGAGAACTCTGTGGTTCAGACCCCTACATTTTCTTCCAAAATTGTTTCATTTACAATCAGTGCCCAATCGCCCTGCTTTCAGTTTCTGGAAAAAATATTACTCCTGCGGAATTGAAGGTGTGTACTCTCCCAAAATTTTAATTTCTTACATTGGAGCTCTTTCCTCATAATGTGTTTAACTTGTCTTACAGGCTTCTGAGTCCAAAGCTCTTTTAGCTGCGTGTGATGCAGCCTTGACCAAGGTCCTGGTGTTGTTACAAGTTGAAACAGTAGTAGCTGTAGGGAAGTTTGCAGAAAAGAGAGCCAATATTGCTGTGCAAGACAGCAACTTACAAAATATAAAGGTATGTAGGGTACAAAGCATTTGCTTGAAATATTATTTTTGTGGGTAACAACTATGTATGTTTTTGTTGGACCAGGTTGTGTCTATCCCTCACCCTAGTCCTCGGAATGCAAGCTGTAACGGTAACTGGAAAGAAGTAGCCATCAAGGCTCTGGAAAATCTCAATCTGATTGGATTGCTCACTTTACCTACCTAATAATAAAAAAGTTTGTTCACAACATTATGGTAAGCCTATAGTTGATCATGTCTGTTTTCTTATTTTCATTTTATTTGTTTCTATAGATGGAAGCAACATCTCCAGCAGCTGAACTCTTGGCTGATGCCAGTGGGAGTTCAGTGCATGGATCTCAAGAAACTATTCCAGCTGTGGGAGACGTAATAAATGAGCAAAAGGGAATGGAAGTTGCCTTGAAACTAGCTCGGCAGGCACTTGCAGTTGGTGAGGTTCCAGTTGGCTGTGTTTTTGTTCATGAAAGCAAGATCATTGCAGTTGGCCGAAACACAGTGAATGAAACGCGCAATGCAACAAGACATGCTGAAATCAATTGTATTGATGATGTAAGTAAATTTTCTGATATTTGTGTTACCTGTGTGAGACTTCATTAATTTTTTTTTTTCATCTTGTAGGTTCTAAAATGGTGTAAAGAAAACAACAAGGAATCAAGTTCTGTATTCACTAACACAGAAGTGTTTGTGACAGTTGAACCATGCATCATGTGTGCAGGAGCGCTACATAAACTTCATCTGAAACAAATTACATATGGCTGTCATAATGATCGTTTTGGAGGGTGCGGCACAGTTCTTGATACTGGGCTGTTGGCAGACAACCCTTGTAAAATAATAGCCGGAATCAAAGCAGAAGAAGCAATGCAGCTCCTCAAAGATTTTTACAAGGGAACTAATCCAAATGCTCCAGTTCCTAATGTCAAAAAAAAGTCGGGTAGGAAAAATGAAAATATGTCAGATTAGCTGTTCTCCTGAAAAAGGATTGCTAGCTGCAGCAATTTTCACAAAATGATTAAATGGTGATAGTCATTAAAAATACATTGCTATTTTTATATTCAGTCTTTAATTAGATATTTTAAGGTAAAAATTTTTTTTGGCAAGTTTCAAATTAAAGAAAGCCACTACTTCCAGTTTATGTTTTCTAGTTCCTTTGCATAATTTAATGTTCAATCAAACTTTTTTTTTTTTAAATAGAACTGCGCAAAGCCAAATCTTCACTTAGTTCTGTTTTTGTTTTTGGAACAAATTTACCAGAACAGAACAGGATGGTATGAAAATGTGATTGAACTTACAGGAAAATAACAATTTTTAATTACATGCTAGCTTTGCTAGAAAATTTACATCTGAAAGGAAGGATTTACATACTAAAAAAAAAAACTTACAATTAAAAAGAAAAATGAAAATTTACATATAAATAACAGTTTTTGTATCAAAATTATACTGGTATTCAGTCAAACAGAGAAAGCCAGTGTTGAAACACATGGATGCACAAGAAGGCCCAGAAAATCACAGCCATAGGCTAGTTTTTGCTTGTTAATAATGTGCCTGTATTGTACAGCAATTAAATTATGTGAGACCAACACCACTCATAAGTAAAGAGCAGAAAAAAAAGAACCTACAAGATTAAAAAATACCTCAGGAAATAACAAATTAATGTTCATGGTCAAATCATACATGAAGCAACAAGACTCTTTTAATTCAAGATTTCCTGTTGAAGTTCTCCAGTTGTTTCTGTTTCCATTTCTTGATCTTCATTAAAAACAGGGGTTAGTTTATTTGACTGATTGTCCATGGCAATTTCAACATTTGATGTTCCATTTTCTGCAGGAAGTGTTTGAGAACTTATGTTTTCACTGCTCTTAAGGCTGCTTGACCTACTGGACTTACTTGACTGACTACCCCTACTCCTGCTCCTTTTGCTGGCTTTGCTTTTTCCTGAGCTACTTGAGGTAGATGAACTGCCAGAGGTTGTAGAACTGTCACTTTCAGAGTCGATAGACGATGAGAGAGATGAAGACGATGGTCTTATGAGACTACTAGATGACTGTAACCTTTGATTTTCTTGAGCTAAAAATTCATTTTCAACAACTAATTTCTGAATTTCTTCTTGAAAAATTCTAATTTTCTCTACCATGGCTGGTTCCACTGGCACTTCCCCCTCAGCTACCTCGCTGTCCGAGTCAGTTCCTGTAACGCCACAGTCACCAGCAGCTGAACATGAATTCTGTCCCGTCATTAACTTCTTCTCAAGCACATTAACTCGCTGCTCTAGCTGCAAGTACTCTTGTATGAGATCTAGTTTGGTCATTGTGCCCAGCCGTTCCACATGCACATCCTCGTAGGTGTTGGAAAACTCTTTCGACAGGTACAGCTCCTCTTCGTAGGAGGAAGACTCATCCTCAGAGTCGATGCTAAAGCTGGGATCCCTGGACCGGGTGGTCCTGGCGCCGCGCTGCGCCTCCAGGTTAAGGTCCTGCAGCTCCGTGTGGTCCTCCATGATAAACTGGGTGGTGTTGTTGGGGGCGGGCAGCGCGGCCGTTCGAGTGGGACTCCCCTCCCGGCCCGCCCCTGGCCGGCCGCCCCCCGCCGCGGCCGCCGCCCCCGCCGCCGCCCCCGCTGCCTCCGCCAGCTCGCGCCTCCACAGCCACCCCTTCTTGTTGTTCCGCACGTGCCGCTGGCGGTGCTGGTGCTTGCGCCGCTTACGCCCCTTGTCCTTCTCCTTGTCCTTGTCCAGCTGATCGGGGGGCGAGTCGTGGTCCGTCAACGTCTCCATCGCCACGGACAGCTTGAGATCCACGCCGCCAGGGGGCAGCACCGGGGCCGTGGGATCATGGCGTCCCTGGGCGTTGTTGGCAACCGCACTTTCCGCCTTGGCCTCGTCGCCCGCACCTACTTGCATGCCGTCCTCCAGGTCCACGTCCATCCTGCCCCTCTCCCGCACCCGGGCCGCCGTCACCAGGTCGTCCTCGGCCTCCCCGTCCTGGCTGAAGGGCTGGTTCCGCGGCTGCCCCGCGCGTTCCGTGTTCCAATGGCTCTAGCTCGCGCGTTTAGTTGAGGATTTTGTGTGTGCGTGTGGTAGTTCGGCCTGCGGCCGCTGCTGCTCTCCGTAGCGCTGCCGGCGGCGTTGTATCCTGCCCTGCCCAAAGGGAAGGGGGCGGGGGCGGACTGGAAAAGGGGGGTTTGGGGGAAAACGCTCAAACTGATCGCAAAACACTCGGGGAATTGTTATATGGCCGTCCCGTTCTCGGCAATGACAGATATAAGGACTTGAAGCGAAACAAGACAGATGCGCTCCCTCGCATTTTATGCCCTTATTAACAAATCCAATCTATTCGGCGAGTAGAGTAATCGCAGAGGAACGGGGAACGCCCTAGTGTAGTGCGGCCGGCAATGTTACCCCTCTCCCTCCGCTCGATTCCCTTCCCTGTCCTGTCAACGCCCTTTCTCGCCCCCGACCCTTTTTAGCCCCTGCGCCCCTTCTCCCCCTGCTCCACGCCACCCCTCTGGCCCCCGCCCCCTTCTGCCCCCTTCCTCCCTCCCGTCCACCCCGTCCCTCCCCCGCGTTCCGGTGTTGAGCAAGTTGACCTTAATGTTGGCATGAGGCACAGCACAGCAGACGACACAAACGGATCGAGCTGCTCTGTGTATGTGTGAGTGCGCCCCATCCGGGCAAGTTCAGCCTAAATCAGCTGTAACCAGCTGCCGGCAGCTGCGCGGCCTGCGGTCCATTTATCCCGCGAGCGACCTCGTCTCATTCCCGCCAGCGACACCCTTTCGGACCCGCCCCGCACTCAGCCGTTTTCAGTTTGACGTCCGTCGGCCGCCGAGTCCCGCGCAACCATAACCTCAACATGCTGTCGTCGATTGTGTCAAGGGCAGCCCTGTGAGTAATCCAAATTCGAGCTGTGCGCTTTAATTTTTTTTTTTAAAGTAACTGTATTTTTTGGACCAATTTTTTTCTTCGGTAGAATGCTTTTGCCGCGGATAGCTACATATTTAATTGTTATTAGGTTGGGGACAAATGTATGGGGACCAAGTAGGATTAGTCCCTCATAGATAATATGTGCTCATGTGACTAACAGCCCTAAGAAGCCCTAGAAATTCAGAGACCTTTTCTATGGTATTGCTCATAATTTAACTGTGACTAATATATATTTTTTTGCCTCTATTCAGCTCGACCAGCCATGGCTGCAGGAATGGAATCCTCTTTGGGGTTTCTCGCATTGTGTGCTGTGAACCCAACCATCATGTCCAGGGTATCTCCCCTTCATCTAGATGTTACCATGAGGTGACAGGCGATATCATCTGCCCGTCCATGGTTCAGGGTATTGACCACTTGAGAGATCCTCGTCTTAACAAGGTATCTTTTGGTATATATCTCTTATCCCGTCGAAAGTATCATCCTTGTCTTATATCTAGCAATCTCAAATTTTTTATTTCCATTTTCCATTTTATACCACCCCTACCCCTCCTATTAACACTTCTGCAGTTCTCTGCACTAATTCTACATCTGACTCCACCATTAATCTTCCTCCGGACCTGCCTGTGTTCACATACCCCCTTGAGATCTCTTGTGACTTCGTGTGCCTCCAACAGTCCTATTGGTGCAGGTCCACCATCCCTATCTGGCTTAGACCACCTTCACCACCCCCGTTTGAATAAGGTACCCTGTTTCTGGGTCTCATAGTGTCCCTTCTGTAACTCTCCTACCCAACCAACATTTATTGTATTACTGAAAACTGTTCTTGTTGTAAATCTTCAGATTATGTTGTTGTCTAAATTATTTTCTGATGTTCCCTTTCTTCCAGGGTCTAGGTTTCACTTTAGAAGAACGTCAAGCTCTTGGAATCCATGGACTTATGCCTCCGAAGTTCAGGAGTATGGAGATACAGCTGCAGCTCTGCTGGAAATCTGTATGCCGCTACAATGATCCAATTAACAAGTTCTTGTATCTTGCTGAGTTGCAGGTAGTGTATTTTACCTTTTTATTGCTAGCCTATACTGTACTTAATGCTCAAACTAGCCTTTCCCTCTACAGGACAGAAATGAAAGACTCTTCTTCCGATTATTATCTGAAAATGTTGAAGAATTAATGCCCATAGTTTACACACCAACTGTCGGATTGGCTTGCCAGAAATATGGTCTCATCTATCGACGTCCACGAGGCCTCTTTATTACAATTCATGATAAGGGACATATTTATGATATTTTGAAGAATTGGTAAGTAGTTTCATGACTCCCTATCCTCCTGCTTTTATTGATAGCTTATTAATTTTAGGAGAAGAGTGGTGCATCTTCATATGCTCCTAGTAAGAAATACTTTTTTACTTAATTAGGAATTCAATGTGATGTGGAATGGCATACACCTTATTTATTTATTCCTAACAATCATTTACAAATTCTTTTGAGTGGTAGTGTAGCCAGTTCATAGCCGGTTAAAGGCTTTCTAATTACCGTACTTGTTCTATGCTTTGATATCATTTACATTAGACTAGTTCAGAAAGTTTCTTAACATCCGTATCTTTCAGAAAATATCTCTTTAGAGGCCAGTGAGGTAAATAAATCAAAAACCTCTAAAATCTCTTCTCCGTCTTGTTTTTGTTTCTTGTTTGTGTTTTGACAATGAAGACCTCTATTGTAAGAAGTCTCTCAAGCTCTGTGATGAAAGTTTTATGCTTATTGCGGAGATAAGGAACATTCATGAGAATAAGGTTTGTAAAACAAGCAATATACATTTTGTTTGGTGTTGCCGGGTATCCCAAAAACATATTTGCATCATTATATCGAGAACCATCCGTACATCATTGAGCATCATGATGTCTAACTTAAAAAAAAAAATTTAAAAAAAATGTTTCATTTTGCTATAAATTTGCATGCAAAAAGGACATTGTTTTCAATACACATTACGAAAAGGATGTCATAATTCTAGCGAATCTGCCTGCTAATGTTGGCATGAGCATGTCTGCTGCACTAAAACCAACGCTGGCTTTGTTTTATGCTAAATGCTTTTGCTCTAACTTTTCTATTGTTCCAAGGTGAAGTTTGTATTGTTTTTCAATCCTGCCCAGTAATGTGGCCATACATTTCTTTTACAACTATTTTAAACTAAAATGTGATATTTTTCAAAGGAGATTTGTAGATTCTCATGAAAAATTGTTACAAAATTTCGCATGCCCAAACTTTTTGTGAAAAACCTTTGATCAAAGAGAGCAAGAATGATTGTGTTAGTTAATTCTTTGTTATATCATTGTACTTTGTCAGTTTTGTTTGGAAATCATCTGAAGTCAGTTTTTGATTACTTGAAACTCACTTTTTTTTCTTAATTTTCTTAATCTTCTTTCTCTCTTTCTTATCTCTCTTTTTTTTTACCAAGCTGGTTGGGGGAGGAAGGGACATAGGGGAGGAGGGAGGATTATTTTTATTTATACCCTACTTAATTCTTTGCCTCATAGAAATTTAAATCTTTAATTTTTTCATTGAATATTTTTTAATTTTTCCCTTTTTTTAAAAATGTGCTTTGAAATGAATAATCTATTGAAATGTTATCGTCAAGACCCATCGATATTTAAGAAGTTTTGTTCCTGACGTTGTGGGTGATGGTGAATGGCTGGCTTGTTGCTGCTGTTTAGGCCCGAGCCCGATGTGCGGGCGATTGTGGTGACGGACGGCGAGCGGATTCTGGGTCTGGGTGACTTGGGTGCATGTGGGATGGGCATCCCAGTGGGCAAGCTCGCCCTATACACTGCGTTGGCCGGCATCAAGCCCCACCAGTGCCTGCCCATAACGCTCGATGTGGGCACCAACAACCAGGTGGGCAAGTTTTATTGCGACTTCACTCATTGCACTGTATGTCGCACCTGTCTTTCCATTTTTTCCTGCACGTGCACCTGTTGGGTAAAGTCTAGACACAGTGTGCATAGCAATGTTGAAATGATAGCACAACCGTGTGGATTCTTGAAAAGAGGTGTGTTTGTAGACCTCTCTTGGATTTTGTACTTTTGTCATTAATGTGCTATTGTTTTAATGTTGTTATTCAGGCTGTGATCTATGGAATCCCTGTTGTATCTTTACTGACATGAAGTAGCCGCTAATTCTGGTGAAGGATGGCGGGAAGGTTAAATAAATGTGTCTGTGAATCTTTGTATCTTTTGGCATTTTATTAGCCAATTCCCTGTTTATAAATTCCTATGTTATTTTTTATGTGATACCTGAAATTTCCCTGATTCAATGTGCTTGGTCTTGTGCTCTGAAATGAGAATATATTGGCTTGGTTGGATTTGTTTGCAGTATTACTTGGAGTAGCTTTTTTCCTTTGGCTTCAGCTGGTCCACCAGTTATTGCAGAATGTTGACAGCCTTTTTTCTTCCTAATGATTTTAATATTCATCTTTGGAAATTGGTCACTCTGTTCTTTGCTCAATGATTTGAGCTTTGGTTTCTTTTTAATTAATATTTGGTTTGCTGGGATTAAATGGAGTTAATGCATGGTTATGTTGTAATGGGCTTATTACTTTACTGAATGTGTTCTCTGCACTCACAACATCCCCAGTATGAAACTTATATGCTCTATAATTTTACTTAAGTATTGTATTAACCTTGGTAATATTTGTACTGTGCTACTTTTCTTTCTGTTGGTGCATGGTCTTTGATTTAGCATTGTTTCCCTTCCTTGCTCTTAAGCACTTTATTGGTTTTGGTTTCCCTCAACAATATACCTTGTTGTCTTACATTCTGTTATCTTTTATATTTTTTACAGAAACTTCTTCAAGATGCATTGTACATTGGATTGCGACAAGAGCGTGTTACAGGACCGGTGTATGATGAGTTTATTGATGAGTTCATGCAAGCTGTTGTGAAGAGATATTCACAAAATACTTTGATTCAGGTGAATCTTAAATTAATTTATTGAATAGCAGTTGATTGATCTTGTATTTATTAGGGTTAAATTGTGATGTTAAATTGCAGTTTGAAGATTTTGGAAATCACAATGCATTCCGCTTTTTGGATAAGTATTGCAATGAATATTGCACTTTCAATGATGATATTCAAGGTACTGCTAGTGTGGCTGTTGCAGGACTTTTAGCTTCAAAGCGCATTACAAACAGAAAACTCTCAGACAATAAATATGTATTCCTTGGTGCTGGAGAGGTAAGTGAAGTCTGTATGAGTCTTGTTTTTTCCGAAAGAAATAATCAAGCTCTTTGTTAAAATGTTTTAAATCTTTAGGCGGCAATTGGTATTGCTGACCTGACAGTCAAAGGCATGATGGCTGAAGGCTGTACTGAGCAAGAAGCTAGAGACAAGATTTGGATGGTTGATATTGATGGTCTCCTAGCCAAGGATCGTCCAGAGGGTCACCTTGAAGGTACAGTAATACTATGTATTGACCTGATACATACTCATCTTCCAGTGATAGTTCCCAGTAACTTTTGTTCGTGTGGATTTCTCCAGGTCACAAGGTTAACTACGCAAAGGACCATAAGCCCACCCATAGTTTTATTGACATTGTAAATGAGGTAAAACCAAGTGTTCTTATTGGTAAGATCTGTTTGAATCTGGAATTCTTAATTTCTTACCAAGTATCTCAGTACATTTTAAATAATATAACTTTCCGTTCCTAAACTACCAGGTGCATCCGCTGCTGCTGGAGCATTCACACCAGAAATCTTAAAACAAATGGGTACATTTAATGAGCGCCCAATTATTTTTGCACTCAGTAATCCAACCAGTAAAGCAGAGTGTACTGCAGACCAAGCTTACCAGTACACCGAGGTAAGAAGAGTTAAAGTCTCTTGGAAAGTATTTTAAAGCCTACTCATGTTCTGTTTCCTTTATTGGTCAAACTTTTTTGTTCTTACCTTTTAGGGTCGTTGCATATTTTCGAGTGGCTCTCCTTTCCCCCCTGTAGAGTACGGTGGAAAAACATTCACACCAGGTCAAGGAAACAACGCTTACATCTTCCCAGGTGTTGCACTTGGTGTGATTGCCACAGGCATGCACCACATCCCAGACGACATTTTCCTCATTTCTAGTCAGGTTTGTTCTTGAAACAAAGATGTGAAAAATATGAATTTAACCTATTCTAAACCAAATGTCGCCTTTTTCTAAAGGTTTTAGCTGACTCTGTAGCTCAGACTGATCTTGATCGAGGAAGCTTATACCCACCCCTTGGTGACATCAGAGAAGTGTCAGTGAAGATAGCAACTAAAGTTGCAAATTATGCATACAAAGAAGGTGTGGTATATCAGTCATACTTAAAGTGAGGTCCATGCTATGTTTTATTTTAATTTTATAAGTGACATGATTTTTCTTCCTACAAACAGGTCTGGCATCACTGTACCCTGAACCCAAAGACATGGAGTCATTTATAAGATCTACCCAATATGACTATTACTATGATTCCCCACTGCCTGCCACTTACCCTTGGCCAAAGGACGTTGAAATGCATGAACCCATTGGAGATCTCTCTGACAAAGAACTGATGTATTAGATCCTAATCTTTGGGAATGTGCAGTAATTTCTGGGAGAACAAGAATGGAAAAAGGAATGGAAAAAGAAGGAAAAAAACAAAGAAATTAAAATTAGCTCCATTGAGATTAGACCTTTCTATGCAAGAGAACCATGTGAGGTCTATTACTCACTACATTGGAATGTTCAAATTATGTATCATTGATACATCAAAAACTTCAAGGTTATCATTTTATGAGGTTGAAATTACTACCACGAAATTAAAACCCTTGCTGGTATCAAGTTGTAGAGTCTAGTAGTTTCTCAAAACAATGTATGTAAAGAAAGAAATGACGTCATTGATAAAACATTTTATATTTTGTTCTGTATCGATTGTTGGTGTTACAACTGATTTGAATAGTTTGCATTTACTCCTAGTCCTGTATGTGTTTTGGCAGGCCCAGAAACATAGCATTCTTGTTGGTGAGCTTTAATAATTGAAATTTGTTGGAGCTACATTTGGTCACTGTGATTATCAAAGTTGTTGTCTGAGGGAATTTGTTACAATTGATTTAAGAACAAAACTATCCATGTGCCCTAAAAGTTTTGTATGATAAGTTTAAAAGTAAAAATAATAATTAGAGGAAGCAGTTAATGGTATATTTTACCCATTTGCTCACATGCTGGCTTGCTTACGTATTCCTGTGTCCTGTAATATTTTTGAACAGATGAACCTAATGTAGAGCACCATTCCTCCTAGAAACTTTTCATATAGTTGATACAAAGTGCTTCTCTAAAGTGTAATAATACCTGTAATTCAATTTTCTGAAAGAATACTTGTAATTGTATACTTAAAAAACTTGTGTTGATTTCGAGAGATTGCTTTCTTCAACACCATGGTGCTTTTAGTTGTAATGGTCTATGCTTTATGCTGGAGTGTTTTCTCCTGTTTCTTTTGGTGGGGAAATTCTGCTGATTACCTTTGTCTTGTCAAACATAATATTGTGTTGTGTATTAATGCACAAATCTGAAGTACACATGTTTAATCATGGGTATGTGTCTGTCAAGGAACCTGGTCTGCAAGAAAGGTAAGTTTTCATCATGTCCCTTTGACAATTTTTCTTTAATTGTATGTATTTATTTTGTCATTGGCAGAGTGTCGAATCCAACAGCATCCAATTAAAGTTCATAAAATCTTTATATTTTACATTTATTACCTATACTTTTCTATATAATTAACCGTCTGTGATTCAGGATATAAATTTGCAGGCGTCCTCTTCCTTGCAAATTTGGAGAAAAACGAGTGTAAATCATTATCCATGCACTCTTCAGGTAAACTCCAGAAGTCTTGCTCAATCTGGGAAAACAGATTTAAGGTAAGCCAATTATGTAGTAATACAGAGTTAAAATAAGGGAAAAAAACTTTAGGCGTTTCTTACCTTTAAACTAACATAGCCCAGTTTCTTTAAAGTTTGCTCCTTTAGTTTTACATAGTATGTAGGCCAGTAAGGCGGGCAAGCCCACACAACAATGAAAGTACAATCCTGGTCCAGGTAATTTTGAGAAGGTATTTTTTTCACTCTCCAAGGACAAGTGTTACTCATATGAGTTGGCTTGATAAATACATTATTGGATCCGACACACACAATGATGTCAGCCAAACCTGTCCATAATAAAAATGTTTGATTGTCAATTCTGAAATTTTAAATAGCAGAGGGGATTTCCTAACTTAAAGGAAAGTTACCTGGGCAACTAAATCCAGGAAGGACATGTCCAGTTAATACCTGACCATTTGACAGTTGTTGCAAAGCTCGAAATACTCTGAAGAATGAGTGTTTATTACTAACATCATTTGAACAACTATTTTCCTGAAAAATGTAACATTATTAATATTTTAATGATGATTAGACAAAAAACAATTTTTACATGAATAAATTAAGGTGTATCCTACAAAATATAATTGCATGCGCAGTGCATCAGTCAGTCTTGAACCTGTGTACTGGGGGCAGTTAACTTCAATACAATCATCAGCTATTAAGTGTAGCCTATTTGCACCACCCTTCTCTCCTGTAAAAAAAAGGAGAAGCGTTTAAAATTGGAATGGTTGCAAAGTTTCTTCTCTATTAGGGCTGTTTTTGTGCAAAGTTTATAACTAGGAAAAAAAGCAAAAAAAAACTCTCCCCCTTTCAGATACACACACAAGAGCAAAAATCACGTAGTTCTTACGTTCAGTGTTGAAATTGGGTACCATAACATCTCCTTGCATTGTTATCTCCCAAAGACAGAAAAGTGGAATGCCTGCATCCATTAAGGTCACAAACACTTTCAAAAGCAGACCCTCTGAAGTATGGGGCAAGTCTCCGTTTTCAAAATAGGGTGCTATTGTTTTAGCCAACTGAGCAGCCTCATGTTGACCCAGCTCACCATAGAGATTTAAAAACATGCTAGGAATGACTTGCATCTGTATAAAAGAAAAAATATTGAATCTTGGTTACATAAAGACAAACAATACTCAACCATTAACTTTCACTTGGTAAAACCTGGGATTCATTTACATTTGCCTGATGAAAGATAACTGTGCTGTTCAAATTTTTAATGAACTTTTCATGTTTAATTTTACACTTGGACATTATATGTAAAATATAGTAAACAACTAGAAAGTTTGTAGATTGTCCACTCTCGCTAATCTTATCAAGAAGCCTAAGAAAAAGATGATAGGGGACACTTCTTACTGAACATGTGTACATAAACTGTAAAAAGATGAGGATTGACACGACATTATTCACATGTTAAGATAAAATATTAGTTAGGGATTTCCACTTCCTATTCATTAACATGAAAAGAAATCCAACCTGTGTCACTGATCTTAAAACATCTGAGCTAACGTTCTCTAATGCTTGGCAAAGAAGAAACTGTAGGAGACTAGGTGGTAAAGAGATGTTGGATTTGGACATAGTTCTTCTCACATAGTGAAGCACAGAAAAACATTCTATAGCTACTAAGAACGTAGTAAGAGTACATTCATGCTTTATATTATTCAAGAAATATAATAAATGTCCCACTTCTACTTTACTTCGCCATAGCCATGACTGACAAGTTGCATAGAACATTATTTGAACTCCATGAGGCCATCTGTAACACGAGATAATTAAGAAGACAGTTTTAAGCATTCCACATAAAATGCTTAAGTCATTAAATACTTGCTTACAGAATATAGCTCACAGAAGAAGATTTAATGGTATTTCTCAAAAATTTATCTGCAAAAGAACTTCTATCAAGTAGGTTCAACCAGAACAGAACATCAGTGATTCTCAGAAAAAAACAATTCTTTGATGAATCATAGGAGTATCCTAAATATCTTGCCACAAGTTCTTTATCAAGAACTTGAAAAATGGTTGATGTGTTTCCTCCTTGAGAACGTAAGGTGTGCAAAGACGAAAATATAATCAACAAGTCATCATCGGAAAATCTCGGTAACTGTTCTAAAAGAAAGAGGCAATTCAATCGAAATGTTTATTGAGTGAAATACTCAAAACTTCATGGATTGAATGGGACACGTTACCAGCTATGTTATTGCAGGATTCTCTGAAGTCTTCGCGTCCCATTATAGGGGCCTGATGGCAAATGAATCCGGAAATATCTTGAGCAGATGCATGGAGAAAATCTTGAATTGTGGGTGATGATGTGGTTGACTTGCATTGATTGTTTACATATTCTTCAAAGCCGTTGGCAGTAAAAATTGTTGGTTGAAAAGCTGGATCATTTTCCAGAACGGAATGATTTGCTACTCGTTCCAACCAAAATCCATTTCCTCCTCGTTCTTTTGACGACTCAAATATATTTTGGGGGGCATCCATACGGTGAATGATCTGTAATTCAGTGTCCGTGGCTAAACACCGAATAGAAAAGTAGACCTGGCATGGTGTTTTGTCTGATGATAATAGCTTGGAGCTCCGAAACATTAACCTATTTGGGAAGCATGACCGCTTATACTGTCTGGCTAAGACTTTGGATATCGGTCGCAAACAGGTTGTGAATGATGACATTGCCTGAATCAAGCACACAAATAAATAGAAAGTTTATTGATGACACCAGTATCCACAAATTAAAATGTTTAATTTTATCTTTTTCTCTAAATAATTCATGGCGATTCAATGCGTCCAATACACTACTCCATGCCTACTGCTAATGGCAATGGCCAGGGTGCAGTGGATCGTCACAAACAACAACAAAAATGTTTATTTGGTGGAAAAAAAATTGGTACCTAGAATTCCAGTAGGCCGTGATTTGTGTGTGTGTAAATCAACCTTACACGCCGGGTTTACAGAATTGTCAGGTTCGTTACTTCATGTAGACTTTGTGACAATTGCATTGACAGGCGTCTACTATTTACTTTCACATCGGATTATGGTTTGTCATTCATGATTTGACTTATTAACTGTGATGTATGACATTAAATGACATTCTCTTACACACTTGATATTCTTTTGGTTTTACTTGTAAAACAGGTTAGTTTTAATGAAAAAATAAATTAACAACAGTCATCATAAATTAGCTTTTGACACTTCTTGCCAAAAAAAAAATTCGGAAATGCCTGGAGGACGACGTTCTTTAGTGAAGGAAGAGGTGGAAATTGTTCAGGTATGTAGCAGAGTATCTGAAGTCTCACGTCTCACCTACAACTCTTTAAATTTGTATTGCTGGTTTTAATCGATAAGCAGCCCCATCAACAAATTTGGAATAAGGCTCTAGATTAAGTCCACAATTTTTCTTAATAAAAATTTAACTTTAAAATGGAAGTAACATAATATATCTGCTTCATTCATTCAGTGTGCAGTATGCAAGGAAGAAATGTCGAGCCGTGAATTTCCAAGTCACAACATCAATTCACACAACATGCTTGCTTGGGTGGAAGGCACCATGCCTGCAGTAAGCACACAGAATGAGACATAGATCTAAGATTTTGAAGGTATCTTTACTATTGCTTTTGAATTTTTTTAGGATGTCAGTAATGAAAAATATATTATTAGTATGTTAAACAAAGCCCTAAAAAGTAAAAAAAGGAAAGTCCTCACTTGTGAAATCTGTGGAGAAGAGAAGAAAAGTGCTTTGGGATTCTATACCCACAAGCAAGTGTGTGGTAAATCTGATGAGGTAAGTTGCATTCAAACATTTTTTTCTCTCTTTTATATTGAACCCTTTTTCTAGTTTACAATCTACCATCCTCTATTTTTAAATGTCTTAGGAAATAGAGCAATTTAAGATCGCTTGTGAAATTTGTGGAAAATCTGTAATGCCTGTTAGTATGAAATCTCATATGATGATTCATCAACGCCAAACTACCTCAGATGAGACAGATGAAATTGTAGAAAGCCCTACAAGTGCTTCTCTTGGTACAAGTCAATCAGAACACATTGTGAAAAGAAATAAAAGAGCAGCTGCAACACGGTTTGTATACAGAATTATACCTTGATTTCTATGTAGTACTACTCTTTCTATTTCTCCAATTCTTTTCTTTAATGCTTTGCTTAATCTTATAAAATTAGAGCAAAGTCTAGAATGATGGATTTTTTGAATGATGAAGTGTCTGCACCTCCTAAAGTCCTTAAGCCTCAGAAGAAACTATATTCTGATTTGGAAGCTCCTGGTTGGGAATCATCACCAAAACTGCTAGAAACCTGGAGAGGTTTTTTAAGTCTCACAGGCAGTATAATGTGTGTTTATAGTGACTGTCAGTTTCGAGCAGAGAGCATTGACTTAATTAAAGAACACCTAAGTGTATGCGAGTATCTAAAAGAACATAACATGGTGAGGAGATTGTTTTGTTCCTCTTTCATATGTTTTCAGTGCAAGAGGGTTCGAGGAATCAATTCTTATTGTGCTGAGGCTAGAAACTGAAATCCTGTTAATGTGTTCTTTACTGTATCCAGAAGTATCTCTGCAATGTATGCCTATTCCAAGACAACCTAGAGTCTGAGATAGTTGAGCATGTCCTAACAGAACATGAATCAAAGGAGAGCATTTTAAGTGATATACAGCCATCGAGTGAGGAAGACTCAACTTCAGAAACTGAAGTTCAAAGTTCACCTGCTGTGAAGCGACAAAACCGCCAAAGCATTCGAATTAAAGCACCTGGACAACAGCGTATGTTACCTTTTGCACATTAAGAGAGTATCAGGGTTATGATTTGTAGCATGGCTTTACTGAATTAATTGTGACCTAAACAGGTGCATTCAACAAAATGAAATTCCTTCAAAACACTGTCACTTCTGTTGCCAAAGATCTTGAAATTTATAATGCTGCTCTGCAATGGACTTTGGATTTGTGAGTACCATTTTATTAAAGGAATGTGTTTTTGTTAGCAAATGGCTGTATGTGGGATTTTTATTAAAGACTCATGTTATCATTACTATTTTTATTTCTTTCAGTCGTTTGGCAAGCTACTCTGAAAATGTTTTTCCTGACTTAGTTCCATTAAAAACAGAGTGGTGTCCTCTTCTTGAAAATTTTGATTCTTATGTTCCGAGAGAAACCCAGTCAATTCCCATTCAATTCCAGTCTTCATCCCAGTCCTTATCTATTGCTGCCCATCAGTTTTCAATATTTGAAGGGCAGATTATTGATGGTAAATACAGTTTTAAAGTTATGGCCTGTTATGAATGCTTGTTAGTTCCATACATCACATACATTGTTTTGCAGGCGTCAGCACTTTCTTCACTGGAGGTCCTGTCTGGGCTATGGAGTGGTGTCCTATACCATTGCGTACATGTCTATCTGATGATAGTCCTCCGTCAGATTACCTTGCTGTCAGTACACATCACACCATGGATGATACTTTCTGTGTTCCAAAATGCTATGCATTCCCAAATATTATTCAATTTTGGGAATGTGGGGACCTTTCATCCCAGAGGTGATGTTCCCTCTCTGCATGTGTGTGATGGTTCAAAGTGTGCTGTTTCCTACTAATATAATCTATTGATCAATACTTTAGTGTGCACCAGCCTCCTAAATTAGCACTGGCCCTAGCTCATGAATTCGGCACAATATGGAGTTTGGCATGGTGCCCCAGTGGTGCTTATGATGTAAATCAAGGTGTTTCCACAATATGTGGAAAAAGTTGGAAAAGAATGGGTCTACTTGCTGCAGCATGTTCAAGTGGCAATGTTCAAGTGTTTGCCATACCTTTTCCTGATCAATTGGTTGGTCAGCAAAACAAAATGTAAGTACTCCATCCACATTTTAAAAGAAAAATTTAAGTTCTGCTCTACAGTTTTCTTCTTTACCAAGTAACATATTTTATTTTGTTGCAGAGGTTTCCCCATATATAAGGGAAAGCCATCTCTTACTTTGATAACAAATTTTACTGAACCCTCACAGTGCACTCGTGTCACCTGGTATCAGGGATCTGGCCATGGGTAAATGTGTAGCTAGTATTTCCATTACCTCAGGAAAATACTCCAAACATATTTGAGAAATTTAATGTTTTTCAAATCTCTCTTTCATTAGCTTTATAGCTGCAGGCTACTGCAATGGAATGGTAGCTCTGTGGGATCTTCAAACTCTTCCCCCACTTTTGTGGGATGCTGAGCACAACACATTGAAACCTTTCCAGTGTTTTCAGGCTCATTTGACTGTAATATCAGGTAAAAATACATAACTAGATTGTAATTTTTACTTAACTCTAATTACAATTTTTACCATTTTAATTTATTTTTAAGCCCTTTCCTTCAACCCTGAACATGATGGCCGCTTTTTTATGACTGGCTCCCATGATCGCGGCATAAAGTTCTGGGACATGGAGGACCTATCTGCTCCTATTACTCACCATCGACGTGGTTTTGTTACTGATGGTGTTTGGCTTAACCTCTGGATGTCAAGTATAACTTCTTATGATGACGCATTTCAGTAAGTGCAACTTACTTTGGTTTTACTTATACACTAATCTAAACAAAATATTTCCTGTGTATTTATTTTTTTTGTGATTGAAGGCATGAACACACCAATTCAACTTTGCACCCTGTCAGAGATTATGGGTACAAACCTTATCCCCTTCTTACCCAAAATTCAGTGGCTTGGGTAAGTAGATTTTTAATTTTTTTTAATAGTGACTTTAGAATTGATTTTTAAGTTGTGTTTCTATTTTTAGTGTTTGTCCTATAATGAATGGATTAATGCTACAGCTCAGGGATCTGAGGCTGGTGAAGTTGTTGTATCTTTCTCTAGTCAGCTGATGCGAGGCTTAGATAATGAGAAAAATTCAATAGAAAAACGAATTGTAAGTTGTCAAAATATTTTCCATCTAAAGTATTTTCCCTCTTACTGATTTACAAATGTGTAATTATTTGTTCTATAGATGGCAAGTTATACTCTGCTGAAGAAGCTTATTTCTGGAAACAATGATACAAGACAGCTCGGAGAAGTGGTAACATGGAAGCCAGAACCAAAAAGTAACAAAAACAAAGGAAAAAAGACTGCTAAGAGTGGTAGAAGTAAGGGGAAACGTAATGCCAAGGACATGGAAAGCGAGGAGGCAACAGCAGAATCCTTGAACACAGCAGAGGCAATATTAATGGATCGTAACCCAAAGTCTTATGCTGACGTAGAAAAAAATTATGGCCTGTGTGTTTGTGATGTTGTGAAGGTATGTTAAAAGTTTCCTTAACTGTCTTTTTAACTGATTTCAGTGTGCCAAATTACATATGACATACTTTCTTCAGGCCAATAGTAACAAAAACAAACTGCCTGATGAGGCCAAGTCACGCGTCCGGGTATCTGGTAAAATGCATCCTACTTGCTCAGACTTTTATCCAATTACATCCATAAACAAAGTAAGACTTTTATGTATTGTCATAACATTTGTGATATTTTTTGTGTGCATTTTGTTAGTTCTAGGACTGAGTACTGATTAATGCTAATTTTTGGTTTGTGTACAGGTAGTTTGGAATCCGAATATTGGAAGGTTTTTCTGGTTGGCAACTGGTTATCAGAGTGGTATTGTTCGAATTATTGGCATGCACTTCATGCAAAATAACACATTGAATAAGTTCCTTGCTCAAGCATCTCAAAACCTTAAATGATTTCAAATTTATTTCAATGTTTTTAAAATTGCTTAAGTTTTAATAGGGTAACAAATTTTAGATTTGGACTCCAGTAATTGTTTTGTTTGCTGCAGCCTTGATCTCATTTTAGCAAAGTTGTTCTCCTCTATTCTACTTCAGAACATTTTAAACCCTTCTTTAGAGAACAAAAAAGGTCATTATTGATGCATCTTTATGTACAGTAAAAAGATTTCTGACACCATCACAGAGTACAATTAGTACTTAGATAAATAACAATTATATCATACTAGTTAACATTATAAAATAATATTTAACAACACCGGTTCTACTTTGTACTCAACATTGTTTTGAAACAAAATTCACACTCTTTATGTTGTATGGAAAGAAACTCAGCTCTCATACCAGGATTTGTCTGGATCCACTGCTTAACATTTTACTCCCACCAAGTACCATATAAAATCTTTCTAAAACCATAAGAAGCTTAAAATTTTCCCTTAAATTTGACAGCTAGATGAGCAGGAAGACTCACAGGTAAAGTTTGTGCATCAACTCTACAGCCATAGCCAATATCATAATGCTTTGTGCAAAATTTTTTTCAAGATGAAATACTACTTTTATTTAGGAGAATTGTAAAATTTTACTTTCTTATTGTTTCACCATCTATTACGGCCATCCTTGATTTCAGAAGAATTTGATTTAACTGATGGTACATTATTGACTAGATGGTTGTGAAGCAGCATCTTTACCTCCAAGGTAGTTGTGATTTATGAACCTTGCTCCTTGTGTGAGTTGAGCACATTCATTGGTAAAGTGGCAAGCGAAGAGTAACATGTTTCTTGGTTGAACTTTCCAAGCAAATCTCATGAACATCAGCGAATAAAGGGACAGAGCTGCAAAAGAAAATGTATTATAGTAATATTTTTTTTTCTTTTTTATGAATTCATATGTACAGTATTTTAGCTCAATACAAAATATTGAAAGGGGAAAAAAAAGGTTTTTAAATGTTGAAATTTACCTAATGTCATTTTGCCACTGATCATTGCTGCATCTTTTTGGGTGTCTGCAATTGCTGCAAGAGGAATACCCCAATTTGCCACAGGACCCCAGAAGTGTGTGCTGCAAAGGAAGAAATAGTAACAATGATTTTGTTCTAACAAAAGATAGAATATATTTCTGGTGGAGATAATATTCACAATTGCTATCAATAAGTTATTATCGTTACTACAAATAGATCTTAGACAGCCTTCCAAAGTGAGCACCCACCTGCAAGCTAAATGAAGCTATTAATGAAAGAGACTTCTGGCAAGCAGGTATACACTCACCTCATCAAATACTCCCGAAACTCCTTACTCTTCAAGCTGTTCATCAATTTACCCGCCATAGCAGCCATGTTAGTATTTTTTTTAAACTTTCAACGAAAATTCTTCACAAAAACGCTGATAACGGCAGAAACAAACGTAGAGGTGACCATCAAAGTGTGGCAGGGTAGGGGAGGGCAGATACGAAAGCAAGGTTACTCTTCTCTCAGCTGATTTCTGCTACGCTACAGACGCTTTCTGAATGTCAATTCCAATGAATGTAGTTTTGAAGTGTAGGCACAGGGCAGAGTCTGTGTGGACGCATCTGACATAGACTGACTTAAATGGACCTCCCATGTGCTTCACTCCCATTCCGGTCCGGTTTTTGTTGATTGCGTATTCCTCACCCTTAGTTCCCTAGTGCAATTTTCTTTACATCACAATGATTCTCTCTCGTTGTATTTTTTAAAAAAGACACATTTACTCCTCTCTCCTAATTTCTGTATGCATTGTAAGAAATGCCGAGCAAGCGGAGAAAGTACAACGCTCGCTTCCCAGCGGTATGTATAGGAGTTCTGTTGTTGCCCATTGACAATGTTTCAGAGGTGTTAATTAACGAATATATCCGTTCGTTATTTTTAAAAACTGTCAGCTTTATTTCTGCGTTTATTATTTCTTTTTTATTGCTTGCCTTTCGATGCATAAACTACTCATGGTGCTCGAATAGATTACTTTTCACATTGCTGAGGTTAGTAATATATTTGCTGGTTCAACTAAATTCTGGGTTGTTTTTGTGACCATTACCTTTTTTCCTTAACATGACTTCTTTACTTTTTTCATTGTAACCTCATAGTTTTGTGAACAAAAGATACAATATCCTATCTATTGAGTTTCTATCAATATATTTTGTGCTTTTGTGTAGTTCTATTTAGACTCATGATATTGTTTTTTATTTTTTGTGCAGGGTCGCATCAAGAAAATCATGCAGACTGATGAACAAGTTGGAAAGGTTGCGCAAGCTGTCCCAATCATGATTTATATCCTTTAAAAGCTTCAATTAGATTTAATTTATAGGATTATATTTTTCAGAGTGCTTTCTCATTGTCTGTTTTTGTCTGGTGATCTTCACTTTGTCTCAAAGAGGGAAACTATTCAGATTTCTAGACTTAGGCATATAATTTTATGACATGTATGTTCCTTAATAACAGTGTACCTAGGACTCTGGAGCTATTTGTTCAGTCACTCATGACAAGTGCACTTGCAGTAACCAATGCAAAAAATGCAAGAACTCTGAGCCCTTCGCACATGTAAGTAAACACTTTATTTTAAAATGCAATATGTGTCTCTTAAAAATTAATTTAGTAGTGACAAATGTTTTAATATTATTTTTTAAAGATTACTTTGTGTTTGTTCTTTCAGGAAACAATGCATAATTTCGGATCACCGCTTTCATTTTCTCAAGGATCTTGTACGAAGTTTACCAGATGTGAACTCATATGATGAAGATGCAGCTTCGTCAGCCTCCATAACAACCCCAGTCTCTGAGGAAACACTAAAGTAAGAACTGTCTTTCCAAGTGTTGTAGAGTAATGTATTACTGAAATTATTTCCTTCACCTAAAAATAAAATTTGTTTGATACCAGCTCGTTTACGGGGCGAAGGTTCAGAACAAACCCAGAGAAGCAGGAAACGTCTCAGAGAGAAAACGAGGACAAGGATTCTGGGGATTCAGAATCAACTGACTCAGAAAAAGACGTTAACAATATGCACGTAGAAGAAAATACCTCTGATTTCGTGATAGATGAAGACTATGGGTCTTAAATGTTCCTTTTTATTTCTCTTAATCCTATTCCACCTTCAATATTTTGCTCTTTTCTTTCTCTTTTGTGAAGTTTTGTGATATTTTAAAAATATTTGCTTGTAGTATATGGAGAGAATTTAAGTGAGATGGCCAAACAATCAAGGCTGGAAGTGCTAATGTGGAGAAGGGTGTGCCAACTCCCTAAATAATCGTCTGCTTTTCATGTCTATGTAAAACATGAAGATGAGCCAAGGGCCCTTATACTCAACTGCCTGTTTTTGTTCCATTGTTATATTTATTTGTCTGATATCATAGTTCCCAGTAAAATATGATATTCTTGAATTTCCACAGGTTGTGGATTTTATTTTCTGTGTAATTAATCCCCTAATGTGATAATGGTCAACTTAAATCATAGTGTAGTCTAAGACCTATCAAGTTAATGGAGACATCAATCCAAATTGAAAATGGTGCGTACTTTTAGGAAGCATATCAAGTAGTTCTAAATTAATTTTAAGTTATTTTAATTTTAGTCCTCAAGTCACAATTGTATGTGGAAGGAAGTCAATCTTAAAATCAAAGTGCTATTACAATTTTATTTGCTCTGTATGTTAGATTTTGAAAGTTAACATGAGCGCCCTTTATTTAAATCTTTACTCTGCAGCAAAAGTGTATCTTATTTTATTTTAATGTGTCATCACATTTAAGTGAAGGGGAAAGCAAAATAATTTTTCTATCATATTAAAAGTGTTTATGTGCAGTCTGTTGTTTTCTACACTCAAAACTGTAGGATTGATATTACTTAGATGTTACAATTGACTTTCTTATTTAATTCCTGTGACTGATTAACCCTTACTTAGGAATGTGTGCAGTAAGTTTGCTGTGCTCCACATGTTTGTATATGTGCACCTTTTGGTGTAACCTCTGGTATTTCTGAAGTCTATGTTGATTTATTTGTCCATAGTCACTAGAATCACCATAACTGTTGGTACAAATTTATTTAATAAGCTATAGTGTTTTACAGATATGTCATGTTTTGCCTGCAGTAGGTTGGATAAAACTTGCTTGAATAGAATTTTTAAAAGTATATATTTTTTTTGTTTCTGTTTATTATCTTTGTATACTGTTTGGTTATACTGAATTAATTCTTGAAGAATTAATGGTTGAAGAATGGGACTTTTATTGCCATTTCACCAAAGTCAGACTTTAATTAAAAAAGAAAATCACGGAAAAGTGAAAGTAAAAACCCAAGGTTTCACATGTTTCCAGGCAGTTGCTACAGCAACAGAGACTAGAGGAAATTACATTTTTCTATACCTTAATAATTTCATGGCATACCTCCCGGCCATGCATGAACATTTCCCCGTGAAAACAAGCACTCCTATGTATGTACATATACCTCATTATTTTTTAAAATCAAGGCAGCGTCCGTCTCCTGCGCCTGCACTGGAAATCCAAGTGTACAAATGTCGCTCACTTGTAGGTGAGCAAATAAATTCACTCACCTACAAGTGAGTGAATGGTTATTCGCTCACCTACAAGTGAGTGAATGGTTATTCGCTCACCTACAAGTAAGAGAATAGTTATTCGCTCACCTACAAGTGAGTGAACTTATTTGCTCACCTACAACTGAGCGACATTTGTACATTTGGATTTCCCGTGTGCAGGTGCGGGGCGGGCGCTGCCGGGCGCTGCGCACACACCTGTAGAGTAGAACCGCTGCAGATGCGCGCTCGCCTGCCTGCCTTGCGTTTTAACGCCAGCCGGCTCTAGGGCTAGAAATCGATACCTCCGCCGCCCGGCCCGGCCCCTCCGCGGGGAGGAGAAGACCCTTGTGCTCATGCGCCACCGCAGAGCACGTGCTCCCCGTGTGGGCGGGGCGGGGCGGGCCGAGAGGGAAGGCCGGGGGAAGGCAGGCTCTCGGGGAGATTCCCTTGGCCGGCAAGAGGAGCACACACTCGGTGCTCCCGACGCGCTCCGCACGCCTGCATTGCGGAGAGTCCTACTTCGCGTCGGACTTGTTCACCGCGACGGGGACGGCCAGCCTGGGGGCGAAACCGGAGCGCCGTCGTACACCCCCGGCTCGCAGCAGATCCGATCGTCTCGGTCCTGCCCTTCGTGCGGATCGCGGATCTTCGCGGATCGCCGCGGCCCCCTGTATCTTTGGCCGCCCTGGCCTGGCCTGGCCTGCACGCCCCGGCCCGGCCCGGCCGCCGGCACCCTGGGCCTGGGCCCCCCTGAGCCAGTACGTCGGGTTCGGCCCGCCCCGCCGCCTGTCCGCCGAGCTGAGCTGAGCAGAGCCTGCTGCCCGCTCCGCCGCCGCCCCAGCCGCCACCGCGCTCGCGCCAGTGGAGTAGTGTGCGTGCGCGCAAGAGTGTGTGAGTGAGAGAGTGGAGTGAATTCGGGTCAAGAATTGGATCGGCGGTGGACGTCGCATGTGTAGTGTGTTGCCCGTGACAACCGTTCCAGGATGAAGTCCGAGACCAGCCAGAAACAGTCCTGCACGGACCGTGTGATGAAAAGTGAGTAGGCCTTGTTTTTTCCGCCGGGGGACAGTTGGCCAAGAGCGGCCTCCGTCGCCATCGCTGTGGATGTGGACGGTGCGGGGCGGAGGGGTTACGGTCTAAGGTTATTTGGTTCCTCGGCCGGGCGTTTGTCCTGTGCGGGGATCGGGTTCGGGCATCGCGAGAAATATTTCCTGCGTGGTCTGTGGCCGGCGGAGCTGGACGCCTTGTCCCTGACCAGCTGCAGATGCACCTGGCTGCAGATGCTCGGCCTTCTTGGAGAGGTTATATACCGAATGCACATAACAACCAACCGATACCTGTTTTGGTATCGAGGGGTTTCACAGCGGCTGTGTGGACTGCCGGGATCGAAACAAATCCCGGGGGAAGCGGGGGGACAAGTCTTGCGCAAGCAGAAGTGTTGTGTGGGATACGCAGAAAATGCAGCTGTCAGATGTTTTGTTTATATTTGCCTTTGAATGGGCTCACTGGTGCTTGAATTATTTATTCTCTATTTTTGGGGCTGTCTCTATGCTGTTGGCTTGTTTACAACTGGATTTATTTAGTACAAACAAATTAAAATTGCAACTCAATTTTTCTGATTGATTTAATTATTATTTGTCTCCGAGTACTGTCACTTTCTGTTCTGATTGGTACGCTTAACAAATATTTTACCTTTAGTGCGATGGCTCCACAATTGTTTGCATTGCTATTAAAGTTACTTTATGTTTGAAAGATTTTATCATAAATTATTAGAACCTACTAATATATTTTGTGGAGCTTCTTGTGCTAGTTTGTATCTTAAAGCGTAATGTCTTTTGTTTTTTGTGTTCGTCCTTTTGTTTTGAAAACAAAATTAATTTTTTGTTTAGGGGACTGAGAATATTTGTTTTAACAGCAATCACTTTGAAAAAGATTTTATATTTACTAATCGTAATTCTCCTTGTTGCGTAATGCTTTAGTTCAAAAAAATTTCTGTTCCTACTTTGAACCAAAAAAAAATGAGCTAAATTGTTCCCGCATATTTCCATAACATCTTGCGTTATTTTATAAGCTCTGCAAGTCAAGAAATATTTCGCATTCAGTGCATCAGTACTCTAGCCCTCCTGTGGAGAGTTGCGCCACTGACATGCTTAGTTTTGAATTATGAAGTTGAGTCACACCTTGCCATTGGAGAGTGTGAGGGATTTTAATTTCGCCCATGCAGTGCTAACCCTGTGCTCCTCCTGAAACTGACGCCCTGTCTCGCTCTTGTAGTCGGGCTCTGCGCCGCCGTTCCCATTTATTATCTGTGATGGATGGGATTTCAAAGCTTGCCAGCCAGGTGGGGGGGGGGGGGGCGGACTCACGCCCAGGTGTGCCCCGCCCCGCCCCGCGGTCGTCCTGGGACGAGACAGGACTCGGGTTCCGATACACATTTTGCCCCTGACAAACGCGTTCAGGCAGGCCGCGGTAGCCACCAGGGCCACCCCGCCCTGGCCTGCCTCGCCGGCGAGGCGGGGCGCGGTGGCTTGGAATTATTTTTATCGTAAGCGCCGGGTGGGGGTGGGGGCGGGGCGGGGCGGGGCCGCGCGGCCGCTGCACTGTGTGCCGCGCCCCTGGCGGGTAGGCACCCCGCCGCGCCGTCGCCCCGGGCCGGGCCGGGCGGGACTTGAACCCTCGTCGTGCCGGTCCTCACGACCGCACCGTCCCAAGTGCAGCAGCGGAGAGAAAGGTGCCCCACCGCACCCACCCCACCCCGCCCCGCCCCGCCCCGCCGCACCCCGTGCCCAGCGCACGTGAGCAGCCTTTCTACATTTCGCACGACTATTTTTACCGTCGCGTGGCGCGGCGGGTGCGGCACGGTGGCGGCCAGGGTGTTGCGGGGGGCAGCCTCGCGGGCGCGGCGCGGCGTCCCACCAGCTCGTTTGTGTGGCCGCCCCGCCCCGCCCCGCCCCGCCCCGCCCCGCCCCACCACCGCGGTGCGGCTTTTGTCTCGCGGGCGCTGCCAGGGGGGTCAGTACCGGCTGCTGTGGGGCGGAGCGGGTGGGGTGCCGCTTGGCGCAGCAGCAGCGGCTCGCCTGATGTATTCCGCGCGGATTGCCGCTCATTTGACCCAAAGCCACGAGTCTCACCCACGCGCTCAGCCCTCAGCCCGGCCCGGCCCGGCCCGGCCCACGCACCCGCGGCCCAGCCTGGGCGGGGCGGGGCGGGGCGGGCGCCATTATCCTTGGTTACTCGGGGAGCTGCCCCCCCCCCCCCCCTCCCACGGCTGTGTTATCACTGCGGCCCGGCCGGCCCGGTGGCCGCGGTCCCTCCTGCCGACTGATTCCGAGGATCGCTCTCGCACTTCTGTCCTTGTCGCACTCATGTAGCGCTGCCATGCCCAGCATAGGGCGCCGCCATAGGTGCGACAAAGAGGGAGGGACGAGGGCGATCTTCTGAATCAGTCGGCTGGCCGGCGCTAGGCCCTGCCCTGCGCGGCCCGTGCCGTATCGTTATGGACGCGGCGTTGTGCAGCGGGCGCTTCTGAGGGACCGCCATGCCAGTGACCGCCGTACGGACCGCCGGGTGACCGCCGGCGCGACACAGGCGGTCCTAGGCGGAGCGGAGGGCGGTTCCAAGGTGCGATTCAGGTGTCCACCGACCCTGCCCAACGCTGGACACCAACGTTGCACCTTGGACCCGCTCTCCGCCCTGCCTGGGACCGCCTGTGTCACGCTGGCGGTCACCCGGCGGTCCGTATGGCGGTCACTGGCGGTCCCTCAGAAGCGCCCGCTGCACAACTCTGGCCTCTGCTGCTGGAAGACTTGATGTCGTTCGTCCCGTCCCGGCCTGGTTTCTTGTCAGTGTTCCATCCGCTCTCCAAAATCTTTTCCTACAATGTCATACCCCCCCCCTCCCCTCCCCCGGCCCCTCGCAGCTCTCCCAAGCTCATTGGATTGCACGGCGGGGCGGTGCAAGGCCGGCCGAAGGCGTGCGGCGTGGCGCGGCGTGGCGCAGAGACGGTCCCGGCCCGGCCCGGCCCTGCCCCGCCCTGCCCTGCCCTGCCCCGCCCTGCCCTGCCCAGCCATGTATTTCCTTTCTGGGCTCTGCAACCAGCAAGGTGCGAGAAACGGACGTGTACGGATATGGAGGGAGAGCCCGTTGACAGCGAGAGGAGGAAACAACTCTGATTTTTGGTGCGGAAAAACATTATTCATGATTTGTAAAAAAATTATTAGTTTATTTTTTTTCTTTTTGCGTTAGGGCTGGAAGAGGGGAATTTGGTTTTTAATTTAGCCAGGTTGACAGACACACAGCTCGGCACCGCGCCGGCCCGCTCTGTTTACAACGGCAACAGGTCCTTGTCCAGTGAATGGCCGCCCTCCCTCTTCCCCCCCCCCCCCCCCCCCGCGCGGAACCGGAAAGATCAATACGACGCCCCCCCCCCCGGGTGGAAAAACAATCCGGCTAGAGCCAGCGGGCCCGTCGTCGTGTGCGCTAGCCGCTAGCCTCGCCCCGGGGCCTATCGCACGTGTCGATGCTCCCCCCGCCCCGCCCCGCCCCGCCCCGCCTAAGTGGATGCAAGCTCACGAGACACCCCCTGTACTGTGTGGGACTCTGTCTGCCTGACAGGTAGGCCGCCCGCCCGCCCGGCTGCGCGGCGGGACAGTATGCCATCAGGCGCTCTACTCCCCCTCCCCACCCATCAGAGCTCTCTCGTGGACATGCAGCAGCAGTAGCTGCGAAGCATTAGCGTCATTCTTCCATCTCCCTCCCCCTCCTCCTCCCCCTCCTCCTCCCCTCCTCCTCCTCCTCCTCCCTCCTCCTCCTCCCCTCCTCCTCCCCCTCCTCCTCCTCCTCCTCCCTCCTCCTCCTCCTCCCCCTCCTCCTCCTCCTCCTCCTCCTCCTCCTCCTCCTCCCTCCTCCCCACCCCCCACCCCACCTCCTCGGCGTCTCGCTCGCATATTGAGCAGCGCTCACGCATTGGGACGTGCGTCGTAAAGCCGAACCGAAGCACTGGAAAAAAAAAAATAATTCTTCAGTTAGTGGCCCTGAAGCAAAGGAGGAAACAATTTTGGAATTTTTGTGAACCTAGTTATTAAGAAAAATTCAGAAAAGTTCAGAACAATCCAGAAAAACTCAGAAACAATCATATTGAAATATTTAAATCATTTTGAAAAGCGAAAATTTGCAAAAATGATCAATTAAACAAAAAATCGCGAATTTGGATTTGTACACCGAAATTGAGAGTTGTTTCCCCCTCGCCCTGAAGGGAAAAGTGTACGAGTGGAGGTCCACACACCTACAGGCGTGCGCTATGCCATGCCATTCACACACCGGAAAAACAAAGGTGCTAAGCAACGCCTTTCCTTGGGCGCTAAAATCAAGTGCTAAGTTTAGTGCCTTTCCTGGGGTACTAAATCTTAGTGCCTTTGCAAAGGCACTAAATTTGTATGGAGTATACGCAGCTGGTCAGCTAAAGGTGCTAAGTCCTACCTTTAAAAGGCACTAACAAAATTTAGTGCCTTTCCTGGGGCACTAAATCTTAGTGCCTTTCCAAAGGCACTAAATTTTGTTAGTGCATTTTAAAGGTAGGACTTAGCACCTTTGTTTTTCCATTCACACGCTTGTGGTTCCAGAACCGGGCGTTTGAGAGGGCCTATACTGTTTGTATTGCTCTCTAACAAGTGCGTGAATACTGTTTGTATTGCTCTCTAGCAAGTGCGTGAATACTGTTTGTATTGCTCTCTAGCAAGTGTGTGAATACTGTTTGCTCTCTAGCAAGTGTGTGGATACTGTTTACCTCGGCGCGTTGCGGCGCGGCGCCGCACTGTACTCGATGACTGCGATTATAATCGGGCCGCCTGAGCTGGCGTGACGTCACTGCTGGCGAGCTGCAGCATTTGCACAAAGTAGCGGGGGGCCAGTGTACAGGCCAGCGGACGGGGCGGGGCGGGGCGGGGCGGGGGTCAATTAGAAAGAAGAAAACAAAAAGGACGAGGGTGTGCTAAGTGGCCGACAAAAATAGGTTCATCTAGAAAATTTACCTGGCTCGTAGCGGACCTCTCGTTTGTCCTGCCTTTTTTTTTTTTTTTTTTTTTTTTTAAATCAGTCGACGCAGTCATTAAAAATATTTGAATCAGTCTATGCGAATTTTTGCCATCAAAGTTTGTCGAGAGCCCTCTATTTGTTTTAAAGTTAATGTTTGTTTCCTGCTTTAGCTGGCAGAAACAAGGAAAGCCCCTCCGTTGTGTTTAATTTTTTAATGAAGGTGGCTTCTCCTCTTGGCCGCCGTCACGCCGTCACGCCGTCACGCCGTCACGCTGTCTCGCTGTCACGCTGTCTCGCTGTCTCGCACCAGACAGCGGCAGAAGCAATTCCGCGTCTGTTCAATATTCCGATGACCGCTCGTGGGAGGGGGGGGGACATTTACAAATATAGCCGGGCCGGGTATCTGTCACGCTTGCGTAAGGAGGCCCTCTGAGAGGCGTCGGCTGTAACGGAAGTCGTGGAGGGGGGCGGGGCGGGGCGGGGCGGGGGCGATAGCGCTATACGTACCGTGACACGTCGCTCCAGACGGGAGATAGCGTGACGGAAGTGACAGCAACCCTCGTGTCAGACCCGTGAAGCGTTTGTACGGCGGGGCGGGGTTTATTGAAAGTTTTGAGTAGGCGACGGTCGGCGTTGTACAATGCTCACTGGAAATTTAATTTCACGCAGAAAACAAACGAGAAATTCTGGCTAAAAATTAAGAAATATTAAGAAAAAGTCACGAGTTTAATCTGAAAAAAGAAATCACAATTTTTAAAAGAAAATAAAAAAAATTGAAAAGTCACGAAATTTGTGCACCAAAATTCCGAGCTGTTCCCCGCCCTTGGACATGGCACTTCCCCTGCAGGCCGGCCGGCCGGCGGGGCGCGGGGGCGCGGGGGGATGTGACTCTGCGCGCGGGGTATGTCCGGGCGGGGCGGGGCGGGGCGGGGCCTGCGGCGCTACCCCGCGGGGCCCAGCCCAGCCCCGCTCAGCACAGGACTCTTGCTGGCCGGGACGGGCCGGCAGGTGGCGCGCGCTGGGCTGGTATGGCGCCGGGCTGGCCGACTGGCCCAGGCCGGGCGCTGCAGATGAGTTGTGCCCTTGGCCCCGGGATGCGACGCGCCCCTGGACCACACTGGGGTTGTTAGTGCACAGCTGCTGCTTTATTTAATGGAATAATTATTTAATTTTAAAGAAATTAAAAAATTCTGCCTTATTTTTAAAACAGAAAATTATATTTATATTCGTAGTTTCTACTCACATTAATCTAACCCCTTAATCTCTCCAACCCTGTGTCGAATATAATCCGAATACTCCCCTTTAGAGATACTCTGTGCTTATAGTTACTGAAATGCTTGTAATATCGAGTTCCTAGTGCTGACTGTGTATATCGCTGGCGGAACCTCATCGAATCTCTGCACTGCATTATTTATACTTACTTAGAGACTAATTACTGCCCCCCCCCCCCCCCCGGTCCGGGGCTCCTGTGTGCACACTGCCAAAGATAGTTAAATAGGTTGTACAGGTAGAGCCGAGCCGTGGGAGCAACAGGGCGAGGAGGAGGAGGAGGAAGGGGGGGAGGAGGAGGAAGAGGAAGAAGGGTGGAGAGCGCGGGGACAAGTGGGAGGGGGGGCGCGGCGGGGAAGGGGCGACGGGGGTGGGGTTGGGGTGGCGCCCCAGGGGCCGGTGGGGCGGGGCGACGGGGTGTGGGGCCGGGGTGGCTTGCGGGGGCCCTCGGAGTCGTTGCCCAAAAGTTGGTTGCGCTGTGCTGTTGGGGTGGTGGTGGGGGCGGGGTTGTGGGCGGCCTTGAGGCCGGTGGGAGGGTGGGGGCGGCGGCGTTGCCACGCTGCAGGGCGAGGGGGCACCCTATGGAGCCTGCCAGCCCTCTGCAGCCGTGCCGGGGCCTGGGCGCTCTAGGCCCTCCGCAGGGCCCCGGTGGGGTGGGGTGGGGTGGGGTGGGGTGGGGTGGAGTGGAGTGGGGAGCTGCGCTGCGATGGGGGAGGTTTTGGTGGGGGAAGCTCTGCGCTACACCCTTCCCGCCGCGATGCGTTACTCAGGATTCGTTCATTTTGTTTTCATTGAATCTTTTCCTTGTTGACGATGACGTTTTTCCTCGTTTGGTTGGTATCCTCTGGAAGAAAAAGTAGAGAGCCGACCAGATGTTTTGAAATAAGTAATTTTTAACAATTGAAACGCGCCTGGCGGGGTGGAGTCTGGGATCCGCGCACAAGAGACCGTGTTGTGCGCGCATTGTGCTTGTGCTCGTGTGCTTGTTAGCGCGGGCGGGGCGGGGCGGGGCGGGGCGGGGCGGGGCGGGTCAGTCGAGGAGCGCCGCTGGCGCCCTCTGTCGGTGCCTCCCTTCCCTTCACCCCCCACCCACTGGCGACCGTTTCCACCCCCTATACCGCTCCGCTGCTGGGCCTCCCATTCTCCCCTCTCCTTCCCCTCTCCCTCCCCTCTCCCTCCCCTCTCCTCCCCTCTCCTCCCCTCTCCTCCCTCTCCCTCCCTCTCCTCTCCCTCCCCTCTCCCATCTCTCCTTTCATCCCCTTCACTACCTCCCTCTCTCTTTCTCCCGTCTTCTCTGATCCTCCTTTTCTTATTGCACTTCGTTTCCGGTCTTATTCGTACTGGACCGTTTGGCGCTGGGACTACTCCTCCTGACCCCTCCTCTCTCTCCCCTCCTCTCTCTCCCCCTCCTCCCCCCTCCCCTAAGTTCAGCCCGGGCCGGTCCATGGACCAGGGTCACCCCCTTGCGCTCGTCCTACGGCGTTGGGGGAAGGGACTGGTCTTTGTCACAAGTCTTCTGACAAAATTCAAGTGTGCAATATGGTGAAGGTTTCAGAGAATTACAAATAGATGCTTGTACAATGCAGGGGAAGGGATGAGGTCTTGGGAGTTCGGGGCGGTGTCCCTCGCTCCCCGCGAGCTGACCAGAAGCCCCGCGGTGAAGGGGCGGCCGGAGGGGCCGTAGGGGTCGTAGGGGCGGCCGTAGGGGCGGGCCCAGGGGGCGGCACGGCCCTACGAGGGGAGCGTCGTGTCGCTGCAGGCGGGCACCTCCACGAGACCTCCCTCCCGTGGAGAGCCCCCTCCCTCCCACCCCCTCTCGTGGAGACACCTGCCCCTACCCCCCCTACCTGCCCCCTCAGGGGGCCTTACTCCCCCCCCCCCAGCAGGGATCAGCCGCGCTGCGGGTGATGGCTATTTCCGCGTATCTCCCCTGCGCGCCGCTCCTTAACGCTGTTACCTGCCCGGCCCAGTGCCCTCCGGTGGACCGCAGCTGATCAGCGAGGGGGAGAGAGAGGGAGGAAGAGAGGGAGAGGGAGCGAAGGAGAGAGGGAGAGTGAGCGCACGGTAAACCTGTTTCCTGGGATCTCCCAGGAAAGTTAGTAGTTTTCCAGTACTTTTCCTGGAAATACCAGTATTTTTCCTGGAAGTACCCCGAAAGTTTCCTGGAAAATTACCTACTTTGCTGGAAGTCCCAAGAAACAAATTTACCGTGCGAGGGAGAGAGGGAGAGTGAGCGAGGGAGAGAGAGAGAGAGAGACTGAGCGGGGGGGAGAGTGAGTGAGGCAGAGAGAGCCTGAGGGTCAGGGAGGGTGGGGAAGACAGAGAGATATGCCGAGTTTCCAAACGCTGCGCGGGAGTCCACTGGGGGGATGTAGATATGCAGCCCGCATGGACAGTGGACTGTTGGAATCCTTGGAGGGGATGGACTGTGACCTCCCCCTCCCCCCCTTCCCCCCGGGGCCTCCCGGATCCGTTTCTCACCGCAGGTCCGTGTTAGGACGGATAGGGGTAGGTGCCGGTGCCACCGGGGGTTGGGTCGCTCGGCCGCGGTCGCCCCACCGGCCTACTCGGGGCGGGCGGGGCGGGGCGGGGCGAGCTTAGCATTGATTTTCTATTCGCTGGCACTGGCGTCCGACCTGGGCCCGCCCTCGTGAAAACTGATGGCATCAGTTTGTCATCGGTTTGTCATCGCCTGGATGACGCAGCAGCAGCAGCAGCGGTGACGGTGTACGACCGCTTTTAATCCGATGAAAACAGACTGAACGCTTTGACTGTTTCCGTCCTTACCTACCCCGCCCCGCCCCGCCCCGCCCCGCCCGTCCGGATGGTGGCCGTTATGCCCGAGAGTTATGCCCCTCCGTCACGGCGGGCCGCACCCCTGTTGCACCCGGGCGGGGCGGGGCGGGGCGGGGCGGGGCGGGGCGGGGCGGGGCCGTCGTGAGCATGTTATCCGACGAGAGACCCCTCAAAGGCCCAGAGTGCCTCGCAGTATGTTTTATACTTTGTCAATACAATCGTATTTTTTCTTTTTGAAGAAAATTGTGAATTTTTGTTAAACAGTTTCACACACTTGAATGGACCGAGTGTATGGATGGAAGTGCCCTCATCTATACAAGTGTGCGAAATTCATACTCTTGGGCTTCCAGCGCGCTTTATTTGTTGAGCATCACCGTCGTGATGGCATTCCAGACAGACTCCCCGGCCGCCGCTCGCGTTCCATAGACCACTGCCTTCCCGTCCCCGTACCGCGACCGCCGCCGCCTCGGCCAACACCCGCCCCGCCCCGCCCCGCCCCGCCCCACCCCGCCCCGCCCCGCCTCGCCCCGCCCCACCCCGCCTCGCCCCGCCCCACCCCGCCTCGCCCCGCCCCACGCCCCGCCCGCCTCGCCCCGCCCCGCCCGCCTCGCCTCGCCCCACCCCGCCTCGCCTCGCCTCGCCCCCTGCCCTCGTTCCTCCCTCAAGGGACGATACCTCCCGTGTGCCTGTGTGCTCCGCGCGAACTAGGCGGCAAAAGCCACCAGGGTGGCGGGGTGGGTCGCGCGCGGGGTGGGGCAGGGGGCGGCGTGCTCGAGCTGTGCGCAGTGCGCCCCACCGCCCCGCCCCGCCCCGCCCCGCCCCTCCCGCCCCGCGCCGTCAGTCTGCTCGCGTGCGCCATGGAGAGCGGGTCGGCGCGCACGGACACGCCTGGCGCCGGGGCTGGGGCGCCACCCTCGCGGACGCCCGCGGCCGCGCCGCAGCAGCAGCCGCAGGTCACCAACGTCGGCAACGACCGCCAGGAGAGAAGTAAGCTCCAGTGCTCGCCCCGCCCCGCCCGGCCCGGCCCGGCCCACTGTGAAAAATCCCGTACACTGTAAAAAAAATAGAGACGAATACGGAACCAAGTACGGCGGTCGCCCGTACCTGCCCTGTGAAACTTACGACGGAGTGCAAAGTAGGGAGAGTCCGTATACCCTATTTTCGCACTCACTGTGAGAAATATTCGTAAGAGTTACGGGAAAATTTTCCATGAGAAATGTCGTAAAGTTACGATATCAAATTGTAAATTTACAAAATTTCAAAGACGCTTGGTATCGACTTGTCATTCTTAAACGAGCACAAACAGGCTTTCGATTTCGATCGTAAAGTTACAACACCGTTTGTAAATCAGAAATTACGAGTCGTAAATTTACAGAGATACAGTCATAAAACACAAAATACGGGAAGTTGGTACACGGGATGGTCCGTAATTTGAATGTACGGGAAGGTCCGTATTTTTCTGGTGCGGTCGTCCCGTAAATTTAGAAACGGTTTAGACCTGCTACAAAATTACCGGGCCATCCCGTCAAAATTCCCGTTGCAATTTTTGACAGTGACCGGCCCCGGATAACAAACTGTCGACGCGTATCGTGGAAAAAATTGACAGTGATTCAAAACTTACAAGCCCCTTTTTTTACTACGCGTATCGACGTGGAGTTCATTGAAGAGCGGCAGGAATGCGCTTTCGTGTAAATTTACAACAACACGGTGTAAAATCTGTCGCGGGATATTTTCTTTTTTAGTATCGCGGCCACGCCTCCTAGTGGGAAAGAAACGGGCGTGGTTCGCAGTCCGCAGTGGCCACTGGTCTGCGAGGGTTCGACTATTTCATTTTATTTCCTCCTGGCCTCGCGTTGCTGCTGCGGTTGACGTTTTAGTTTTTTTGTTTAACTGTGCAGGGTGCGCTGTGCATATTGATTGCGGACGAAAGTTTAAAATACAAACAAAGTCTTTGTAGTTGGTAGTGGAGGGATAGTGGTGGTGGGGGTGACGAGGGGGTGAGAGCACAGCTGAGATGGGACCAGACTCATTTCGAGATGGTCCAAGGCTGTAGCACGCTGGTGCCTTCCGAGCTGCGAAGTAATTCTCTTAAAACTTATTGGGTTGACTGAGTAAGGCCTTGTGCACTGCACTGGAAAAACAAAGGTGCTACGTCCTACCTTTAAAAGGCACCAACAAAATTGAGTGCCTTTGGAAAGGCACTAAGATTTAGTGCCCCCAAATTTAGTGCCTTTGCAAAGGCACTAATAAGATTTAGTGCCCCAGGAAAGGCACTAAACTAAGCACTTGATTTTAGCGCCCCAGGAAAGGCGTTGCGTAGCACCTTTGTTTTTCCGGTGTGGAAACCCGCTGAGTGTATGAAGGCGTACACTTAACTCTTCATTCACACTGTGGATACCTTGCAGTGAATTTCACTGCAGGCTACAGTGAACCCTGGAGTACTGTAGCTTACGATGAATTTTCACCGTAAGCTACGGTGGATCAGAGTTCATCACCGTAGCCTACAGTGATATTCACCGGCGCTTACAGCAAAAATTCAGCGCAAGCTGCTGTGCTGCAGGATTTACTGTACCTTGCGGTGAAATTCACTCAGAAATTCACGTGAAAATTCGCTGATTGTTTAAGTGGACGGATGGAAATTCTCCCGACTTGGACATTCTCTCACTTGGGACTCCAGCGTGCCGTGCCGGGGCTGGCCGCGCTGGGCTCCTCCAGATGGCCGCCGCGGCCGAGCTGTTCGGAACTCGAAGCAACTTTCTGCCAACTCGACTTTGCCCCGTGAAACGTGTAGCAGCCTTGGCTTCCAGTTTCGCTCGTTCACAACGCTTAGTGCGCGAAAATGGATGACGGTTAATCCAAGGAAGCATGTTCCGTGGCGTGTCTCTACAACAGAAAAGTAGTTTTCGTGTAGTTTCCGCGTAAGTCGGGTGGAGGTAGTTATCAAATTGCGACAGAAAGTACGTAACTTTAAATCGTCGCATTTCCAATATTTGATAATTATTCTATTACACTCTCTCTGAACATGACTATGTAGAGGGACACTGAGAGACGTATGTGAGACGATAAGAGCGATCTTTCATTTTCCCTTCCGTCATCTATCCATTTTTAAATTGACTAGACTGTCTGGTCAAAATAGGGTTATGGGAGGGGGGGGGGGAGGGGTTGTGGTCACTATTAAATATGCAGGACACCGCGAGCGACTGCGTCATACAGGCAGCTCGGAGCCGCCGCCAGCCCGTGCCCCGCGGTGCCTCTCTCCACTCTGCACACTGTTAAACCAATGTGACGATACATATTGCGACGAATATTTCGTCACGAGAGCTGTGATGAAACAGTCGTCACATGGCATACATTTCGTCACTTGACATGAATCTTTCGTCACATGACATGGATCTTTCGTCACATGACGTGAATCGTTCGTCACACTGTGACGAACCATTTTTGTCATGTGACGAACCTTTCAAAAGTAAAATTTAGCACTGACTTTGTCGTAATACGACGACTTAGAATGTTACAGTGCAGTTGTGCCAACATTTGCGCTGAAAAGTACGGATGAGTTATTCAGTGCGTGACAACTGGTCAGAAATGTCGGTACACGTTTGGTTTGGCCCTCCCATCCCGTGCCCTGTTCACTGTGCGAGGGCCAGTGCTCCTACCCCCGCCCCTGAATGGTGAAATAATGTCAGTCTGCTATTCTGATTCTGCTAAAAGTGGTTGTATCGGGAGGGTCTAATTCGCTCTGGAAATCCGGAGCGGGGGTAGAGGTCGGGAGCTCTGGGTGTTGGTAACGGGCAGGAGACACTGGGGGCGGGGCGGGGCGGGGAACACTCCAGCCGCCTGGAATGTGGGTGGGTGCCAGAGTGGGAGAGGGTTAAATAGAGACACTGGGGTGCGGCCCGGATCCGGACCGGCCGCTCAGGCGCGGGCGCGACCGCCTGCCAGTGGTCGGGTAGGCAACGACAAGGCTCCGGTGCGCGGCGTCGTGGCGCGTTGCCTACCCTCCGGGCGCGACCGCCTGCCAGTAGTCGGGTAGGCAACGACAAGGCTCCGGTGCGCGGCGTCGTGGCGTGTTGCCTACCCTCCGGGCGCGACCGCCTGCCAGTGGTCGGGTAGGCAACGACAAGGCTCCGGTGCGCGGCGCCGTGGCGCGTGGCCTACCCTCCGGGCGCGACCGCCTGCCAGTAGTCGGGTAGGCAACGACAAGGCTCCGGTGCGCGGCGCCGTGGCGCGTTGCCTACCCTCCGGGCGCGACCGCCTGCCAGTAGTCGGGTAGGCAACGACAAGGCTCCGCTGCGCGGCGCCGTGGCGCGTTGCCTACCCTCCGGGCGCGAACGCCTGCGTGACTTGAAGCTCCGGCTCGTTTTAATTTCTCCTTTTCACTTGCGATTCTAACGCTTTTCTCTTTCTTGTGTTGCAGGTAAGTGCTCTGGGATTCCAAAAACGGCCTTAGAGTGAGGAATACAAACACAAGGTATTTTTTTTTTATATATACGACGCCGTTCGTCAGTGCGCTGTGCGGGTCGTGTGTTTGGTACACTGCGGTAACTGTTATCATTTTATCGAAAACAAAAAATCAAGTTTTTCCCCTATCTGCTATTCTGTTTCTCTGTTAAACCAAAGGTTTAACTGCTCAAGACTTGTATGTGTGCAACTTCCAGCCTAGCACGCGCAACTGTGCAACTCGGCAGTTGTGCAATTGCAAGTGTCAAACTCGCCAGTTGTACACTTGTAAGTGTTCAAGTCAACAGTTGTGCACTTGCAAGTGTTCAACTGCCCCGTGCAATACTTGCAAGTGCACAACTGTTGAGTTAAACACTTACAAGTGTACAACTGGCGAGTTTGACACTTGCAATTGCACAACTGACTATTGCGCACTTGCACGTGCTAGGCTGGAAGTTGCACACGTACAAGTGTTGAGCAGTTGAACACTTGGTTTAACAGTGTTGTTATACCCCAATTCCACGGAGGAACGGTTTCCGATTCATCCCCACTCACTCACTACCCCTGTGATCCCCCCGCTCATAAGCGTACTGCGGTGCATCTCGCGCGCGCGTGTGTGTGTGTCTGTATGTGTGTATGTGTGTGTGTGTATACCCACCGTCCTGTGGTCTCTCTGACCCCTCGAGCCGCAAAGTGGTGGTCGATAAGTCCGCCATCAGTATTCAGAGGGGGTAAGAGGCCCGGGGGGGGGGGGGGTGGGGGCCCGCCGTGCCTGTGTAGGGGATGTGGCGCTGCGCTGGCTGGGGGGCTTTCGGCTTACCGAGCGCACCAGTGTACATGGCTGTCACATAAAACTCGTAACGCCACACTGTTGGCGGTTTCATGATGTCGCGATGGGTATATGCACTGTACAATTTGAAGTCGTCACATTCCGACAAAGTCAGTGCTAAATTTTACTTTTGAAAGGTTCGTCACATGACAAATGGTTCATCACAGTGTGACGAAAGATTCATGTCATGTGACGAAAAATTTATGTCAAGTGACGAAATATATGTCATGTGACGACTATTTCATCACCCTCTTGTGACGAAATATTCGTAGCAATATTTATCGTCACATGACAATTTGGTTTAACAGTGTGTCTCGGCATTCGCCGCCTTCTTGTCGTGATCCTGCTCAAAGTATGAAGCTAGGCTAGGGTGTTCAAAACTCACTTTTTGAGCACGACTTGGGCATTGGTTCCCGATCTCGGATCGGGCCAGAACGGGGCGTGTTCAAAAGATAATTTGGCCCTCTTGCAAACAAGCCGCGTTCGGCCCCAACCCGAGGTCGGGAACCATGCACAAGCCGAGGTCAAAAAGTCAGTTTTGAACACCCTACGGGGGAAGGGGGGGGGGTCGTCTTCTCCCATATTGTCTTCTTTCAACACAATATCACAACGTGTGCACTGTCAAAGTAAGTGTACAACTGTTCAACACTTGTAAGTGTCAAGCTCGCCAGTTGTACGTTTGTAAGTGTTCAAGTCGACACTTGTGCACTTGCAAGTGTTAAACAGTCCCGTGCAACACTTCCCTTGTCGATCAGATGCAAGTGCACAACTGTCGAGTTGAACACTTACAAGTGTACAACTGGCAAGTTTGACACTTAAAATTGCGCAATTGTCAAGTTGCGCACTTAAACGTGTTAGACTGGGCTTTCAGCACTTGCAAGTGTTGAACAGTTGCACACTTGGTTTGACAGTGTGTGCATTTGCTCTCGGTGCGCACTTTTTTAGCAGATGACACCTTAAAACACAACACCTACACTAAACCTAAATGTAACTTGAAATGTTAAGATGTCAGCTAGCTCGTTTTTGCTAGCTCTGGTCGATTTTTACCCGCGCTTCGGTTTCTGCTCACTTTTTTTCCCGCCGCCGTTTTTGTTGCCGCTTATTGCGCTGTTTCCGGTTCACGTAGCGCACGCCGGTGCACCGCAGCGCGGCCCCCGGCCCGCCGTGTGACTCCATGCGGATGCACGGGATGAGTCGCGGACTGCGGTGTGGCGCCGCCCGCCCCGCCCCGCCCCGCCCCGCCCCGCCCCGCCCCGCCCGCCTCTATCGGGGTGGGTGGCGAAGGGGTTTCTTTGCTTCTTACGGTCGATAGGGGTGGGTGGGCCCGCGCCGCGCTGCTACCGGCCGGGCCGGGCCGGGCCGGGCGGGCACCGGGCAGACTTGCGGTTTACGACCCGAGTGAGTCTCCCCCCTGGCGCCGCGCCGCGCCGGGGCTGTCCGCCCCGAGGTGCTGCCAGTGCGGGCCAGACCTGGGGCTCCGCGGCTTTTATAGAGGGCTTTATAGTCGCTTTATATACTGTTGAAAATTCCTCAACCAGTACGCGGGAAAAAAACTACAGTACGCCATTTTAATTCGTCGGCCAGTGTCGCCGATCCGTATGCACTGTAACTTTAGAAACATGTTGTAAAGCTCGAAAAAACCCGCAGTAAATTATGGTCCAAACTTTTTTCTTTCTTTCTTTTTTTTTTGAATATGCGGTAAAATGACAGTTCGGACCGTACAAGCAAACTGAAGAGAATTTCAGTATTCCTTAGAGTGACGTCTCCCGAGGTGCCGGGGTGCTGTCGGCCGCGACCTCTCCGCACACTCTGTGTTAGTACGCGCCCTCCCCTCCCCCCCCCCCCTCCCTCTCAGCTGAAGAGAGGCTAACTCTCGCTTTCACTCTGGAGCGCTTGATTGAATTCGAAGGCTCTGTGTTAATGTGTGGGCGCGCGCACGCTGTGTGTGTGTGTGTGTGTGTTCGCGGAAAGCGTGTCAATTGGCTGTCTGGGGCAGATCGAAGCGAGGGGTGGGGGTGAGGGGGAGGTGCATGGGAGCCTATGTCTTTAAAGACACGCATACGCATACGGGCCCCCGTCACTCCCCGGAACTTCACTTCCCCTTTAATGATGCACTGGTCCCCTGTCGCACTTGTATTGTGTGTTTTTTTCTCTTTAATCTTTTATACATCGCATTACTTCCTGTTACAATTTATCACCGCGACACATCCCTTGAATAACATGTTGCTACTGTAGGTTCTCGCGTTTCCATCGCCGTTGGAAATGAAATCCCTTATCATTTGTTTTGAAAGAGATGAAGGGGGGGGGGGGGTACTGCATTGCATCGCGACAAGCTCTCTCCCTGGGGACACGCCTGGACCGAGGGGGGCGGGGAGAGGGGGGGGGGGAGCAGGATGAAGGCTCTCTACCTCTCCTCTGGGAATGGCTTCATTAGCATGCAGCACACTCGGGGCCCCTGGCCTGGCGCGTCACGGCACTTACTCTCTCACTCGCTCATCTTGCTCGCTCCTCTCTCACTCGCCCATCTTGCTCGCACCTCTCTCACTCGCCCATCTTGCTCGCACCTCTCTCACTCGCTCATCTTGCTCGCTCCTCTCTCACTCGCTCCTCTCTCACTCGCTCCTCTCTCACTCGCTCCTCTCTCACTCGCTCCTCTCTCACTCGCTCCTCTCTCACTCGCTCCTCTCTCACTCGCTCCTCTTGCTCGCTCCTCTCTCACTCCCTCATCTTGCTCGCTCCTCTCTCACTCGCTCCTCTTGCTGTGCCCCCTAAGTGCTATGGCCCTCTTGCCCGCTCTCCCCATCTGCTCCCTCGTTTCGAAACGTGCGGCGGAGGGCGTTCCTTTCCGCACGTTTATCCCAAAAGTGATACAGTTGACTGCAGACGGAATGCTGGAGGGAGAGGGGCGCCTCCGAGTGCGGAGCGGAATGTCATTCATCAGTGAGGATTGCGAGTGGAGCAGCCTGCGTGCCTGCCGGGCCGCTTATTTACAATCCCTTGGCGATTCAGCGCTTTGCGGCAAATTCTGCTGTACGCGGCCCCAGCCGCGGCCACCCTACTTGGCGGACACACGTTAGGTTAGGTTAGGTTAGGCTAGGTTAGGCTAGGTTAGGTTAGGTTGGCTGCGTGGGTCCGATCAAAATAGTCCTACATAGTCCCGAAAGCCGCTGGACGCTGCCGAGGCCGCGTACTGCTGAATTTGCCGTAAAGCGCTGAATCACCAAGGGATTGTAAATAAGCTGCCGGGCCGGGGGCGAGGAGAGTGGCCCGGTGGCGGGAGCGGCCGAGCCGGGCCGGGCCCCAGGGGGAAACATTTCTGAATTTTGATGTACAATTGTCGTGCTTTATGCCGATTGTTTTCTAAATTTTTCCAAGTTTTTGTGATTTTTTTTAATATTTTTTTTTTTTTTGCCGTTTAGCCTGTAAATTCTACTGATTTTTTTTTAAAATTTTGAGGTTAACAAACCTTTTTAGTATGTAGTTAACCCACGGAGCGAGCGGTATGAGGAGGATTGTCGCGTCGTGGCTTACACACTGAAAAATATCTTTGTAGATTTACGATGAATGTTGTAAATTACGATTCATGAAATATGTTGTGAATTTACGACGGACCTTTTTTGCTCGTGAATGAATTTCAAGATGATATGTAGTGCTTGTAATTTTACGATTTGCGATTGTAATGTTATACCTTGCACTTCGTGGCAAATTTTCCCGTAAACCTACGACTATTTTTTCACACTGCAGTGAGTTTTTCGAGTGTCCCAGTGCTAAAGTCTCTCTGTCTCTCCCTCTCTCGCAGACACCCCGTTCCCCCCGAGCCACAAGCTCTCGGTGACGGAATGCTTCGACCAGCGGACGGGCAAGCCGCGGCCCGACGTGCTCAAGCAGCACTTCTTCGCCGAGGGGCGCATCGACGAGGCGGCTGCGCTCCGGATCGTGCACGAGGGCGCCGCGCTGCTCAAGTCAGAGAAGACCATGATCGAGATAGAGGCCCCTGTCACCGGTAAGCGACGGCAACTAATTTTTTTCCAACTTTTGCAAAAAAAAAAAAAGAAAAAAAATTCTAATTTGAGAAAAAATGTAAACCTTTTGTTGTTAAACAATGTCACCTCATTGCATAGCTAACAAGTTTCTCCATGTAATGTATGTGTCCCCCTCTTTATGTTTGATTTCTTTTTTTAAATTGGTGTTTAGTGTGCGGTGACATTCACGGCCAGTTCTACGACCTGATGAAGCTGTTCGAGGTCGGCGGACCCCCGGCCACCACCAAGTACCTGTTTCTCGGGGATTACGTGGACAGAGGGTACTTCAGCATCGAGGTGAGACGGCTCGCATTTTCTCTGGACTGGAATAATTTTGGAATTTTGGAACATTTCTTGCTATGTTTTTCTTTTCTGATTTCCAGTGTGTTTTATATTTATGGGCTCTTAAACTATGTCACCCTACTACCCTATTTCTATTACGTGGAAACCACGAGTGTAGGCACTTGACAGAATACTTTACTTTTAAACAAGAATGTAAGTATACTTCGTCATTTATTTATTTTTGTAATTTTTTTCTTTTTGTTTGTCTGAAAAAATTCTTTGATAAAATATTTTTTTATTGATTTTTTTTCTTTTGGCGCAGGTAAAATAAAATATTCCGAGAGAGTGTATGACGCGTGCATGGACGCGTTCGACTGCCTGCCGCTCGCGGCGCTCATGAACCAACAGTTCCTCTGCGTCCACGGCGGCCTCTCGCCAGAGATCCACGTCCTGGACGACATCAGGAGGGTAGGTCCTGCCCCGCCCCGCCCCACCCCGCCCCGCCCCGCCCCACCTCACCCCACCTTACCCCGCCCCGCCCCACAAGCAGCCGTGTTCCACTGCGTGCCTTACGGAGGCGAGCCCCTTACGACTGCAGAATAGGCAGACCCGCTGGACACTTGTGTTTGGCGGGTGTGCCTACCCTCGTCCCGCGCAGGGGCCCGGCCGAGCCAAGCTGCTGCCTAGGGTGGGCCATCACTTAACTTTGGTCGTGTTGCGCGTTGGGTTCCCTCTCTGGGATTTGGACTATCGGCGGTACATTTGAATGGTAATTTGATGACCTTCCAGATGAACCACCGATGAGCTGATTCCTAGATAGGTAACCCACCGCGCAACGTGACCAAAGTTTTGTGTTGGCCTACCCTACTGCTGCCTGCCCCCGCCCGCCCCACCCCACCCCACCACCCCCCACTCGCCCCACCCCACCCCCACATCCCCCACCCCACACCCCACCCTCCACCCCCACCCCCACCCCCACCCCACCCCCACCCCACCCAGCCCTGAACCGATGCCTCAGGATCTGACTTGTGCTCTGTAGCATTTCTCTCTCTCTTCCTGTCTCTCCAGCTTGACCGATTCAAGGAGCCCCCAGCCTTCGGACCAATGTGTGATCTGCTGTGGTCCGACCCCCTGGAGGACTTCGGCAACGAGAAAAACGTTGAACACTTCACACACAATAGCGTAAGAGGCTGCTCTTACTTTTATAGGTGAGCTGTTTGAGTGTTTGTTCTTCTCTGAGAAATCTATTTTTGTATAATTTCTGTAACTGCAACTATTATTTGTTGATTTTATTTTTAATTTTAATTTGACTATCTTTGTTTCAGTTACGCGGCTTGCTGTGATTTTTTGGCCAATAACAACTTGCTCTCCATTATCAGAGCGCATGAAGCACAAGATGCAGGGTATGTACATGTTTTCTTAGTGCTGCATCAGGAATTATTTTTTGGGTGTGTGAGCTATGTGGTTTTTATATTGTTACAATGGTGTTATTTGTTCAACTTCCAGATATCGTATGTACCGCAAAAGTCAAGTTACTGGGTTTCCTTCCCTCATCACTATATTTTCTGCACCAAATTATTTGGATGTGTACAACAATAAGGTCTGTGTATTTAAAATTAATGTGCTTATTTTGTATTTAAAATTTTTTTGAAACATTTTTTTTGTTTTGTTTTTGGTTGCTGAACAGGCTGCTGTTCTAAAGTATGAAAATAATGTAATGAACATCAGACAATTCAACTGTTCACCACATCCTTACTGGCTTCCAAATTTCATGGATGTTTTCACTTGGTCCCTTCCCTTTGTTGGTGAAAAAGGTGCTAGTATTTCAATGTGTCATAATCAACTGTTCTGCTAATTAAAACTTTCTTTAACTGTTGACCATGGTTTCTTTTTTTTTCAGTTACTGAAATGCTGGTGAATGTTTTGAGCATCTGTTCTGATGATGAGCTCATGTCTGATGGGGATGAAACTCTTGAAGAAGGTAAGGTATCCAAAAATCTCAGAACTTTCCAAAAAGTTTTATTTACTATAAAGTATACCATCAAGAACATAATTCATACTGTTCTTGAACTTTTTTACCCCTATTTAATATTTTATGGTTGTCAGTACCCATGGCGTGGAAAGACCTTTTACAAATTCCATTTCCTGTTGTAGGCTTGTTGGGTTTATGTGATTTTTTTTCCTTAAATGCAGATCATCAGCACTTCGTAGTTTTCTCATTTCAATTTTATCAAGTTTTAAGGTTTCGCCTTACATGTGTTTATTTCAATTTTACTATGTGTGTTAATTTTTTCATGTTTCTTTGTAAAATTCTTGCGGATTACGTTGAAGCTGATGGTAAGAATCAGTTCAACATTTCTATCTATCTGTAGAGAGCACACATTGTAGATCTGCCTGCTTATAGTCATTCATACTCTTTGGAAATCTGAAGAGTAATGTAGATCTCTTGATCACTTGATTGCCGCTTTCTTTGTTGCACTTCCTGTTTATCTCTCTGGAGGGACAAACTATTCCCATTCTCACCGTCTGTCACATTGTGTATTCCCCGTAGCTCATGTGCTGGGAGCTTGGATTTGGGATAGTTACCGTTTAAATTTTCAACAACAAATGCAGTTCAGTTTTCTTTCTCAAACATAATGCTATATCAGTGAGAATAAATTAAATTTTAATGTTTCTTGCTAATATCTTCATAAACTGAAGAAAAGAAGTCACTGTATTTTTGCCAAATATCAACTTTGTTGACCAGAACAAAATCTTTATTCAATTGCTTTTGTTATTTCCAATTGTGTTAGTTCTTTGAAGCTAGTAAAAATGGTGCACATTTTGCTTATGACGTTTGTGGAACACTTTTGCTTCTGGAACAACCAATTGCCTTTCACTTTTAAGATAATTAAAATTTTGCAAAGTCAAGTTTCAGAGTTTTAAGGTCAATTTTAAATTTTAGAATTAAATTTTATTTGCTGTGTGGTATTGCAGAACAAGATCTGCTAGAAGAAATGCAGAAATCGTCTTCCTGTACATAAAGTGTTCAAAAAAGACAGTTGATCAACTTAAATTGTTGCTCGGCTGCTTAGGTAGCTTGGTCTATCCAACACAAGGAAAAGATCTGCTTTCAGCACTCAGTGTCTGCTTTATCACAGCATTATCATGATGATGCCTATTGACATCTTCATTGTGCACATTAGAGAAATTACAGTATTTCTATTGCTAATGTGTTCTTAGCAAGATTAATGTGATTCAGACTGTTTCATGCACTTGTATGGAACTTGTTTAAACTATGGATGTCATCCTTATGGCAACCATCAATATCTTCCATTTGGAAGTGATCTAAAATCTCTAAGATACCATATTTTGCTATGTTATACTGTCATAATGGATTGAAACGTGGTGCATCTGTACCTCCAAATGGAACTTTTCAATTATCTGCATTACATGTGGAAGCCTTTATGGCCATTCTTATCAATTGTGATATGGCCACAAATTATCAGAAGAAAAATGTGTCAGCATTAACAAACAGCTATTGGTGGAAATTTTTTGTACCTTTCTTGTTTGGAAGGAACAGTGTTTCATTAGTAAAGTTTTCAGCTATCTAGCCCTCTCAATTTCATTTTTGTGAAGAAATAACTTTTTGGTCCCAGCTCTGAGTGTATGTTATGTGAAATGCTTGCTCACTTTCGTCACACTCAGTGCTCAGTGCTTCAAACTTGTACACCTTTCTGATTTGCCTTCTTACTTTTACCTTCTACTTTTGCCTTGGACCCCACAAATGCCGGTTCCCTCAGCGAAAGTTATTATAAGACCTAAGAGTGGTAAGTGCCCATGATTGAGACTACAAGCTTGGGTTTCCATCTAACTGAGTGCAGTGCAGAGTCAGCCACTCCTTACACGCTTCTTCTCCCCTTTTCTTCTTCCTATTTGTTTCTTTGATTATTTAATCAGACTTATGATCAGAGGTGTCCCTACCCTAATATAATTTAAATATTTTAAATTGAAATCAGTATTTTCAGTGCTATATGGATACTGGAAGCATTTTATGTTTCATGTAAAATGTCAGTATTGCTCACATGCTGATCAGTTTGTCCGTGTTTCATTTTTGGTAAGGGACATATTTGTTTATGAGTACTGATGCCTTTCCTCTCTTTTCATCATCTTTTCTATCTTGTTTCTATGATAGGTTTTACTTTTTCTCAATTGCCTACTCACTTTGATTTTAATTCAAAATAATGAATAACAGCATGCTGTAGTGCAACATGCCCTCACATAGAGGATACCACAGTTGCAATGCATAAAGTTTTGATGCATTGATGATGAGACGAGGAAGTCTTCCATGTAATCAAGAAAGCTTCTACCTTTTTATTTTTATTACTTTGGGAGAAAATGTTCCTCTTCAATGTATTTATATCAAAAAATTTTCTTTTTCATAGTGGTATAGGTTTCACATTGGTCTTTGTTTTACTCTACTCAATACCTTGTACAGTTTCTGTTCACTTTCATTCCTGTTTCTTATACTTCACTCCATCTTCTTTTCTGACCTTCACTTGTATCTTTCCTCTTGGTTCTTATCTGTTATCCTGAACCCGTTTTTCAGTCTCTACCAAAGCAACCAACAAAGATGGAACCATATTACCTAAACTGATCAAACTGAGAATGGGCCGGCCATTTGTGTTGTCGTTTTCAACTATTTGTTGGGAGTTAATTTTTTTTATTGGTGTGTGAAAACTTTTTTGAGCTGAAAAAGCTTGGTGGGGGACATTCTCTCATTAAAGAAGCTAGCCTCCCAATCCAGCACCCCCTCTCCAGTGAGGACTTCAAATCGTCATATAGGAGGTCTTGTTGTCTGTGGTCTCGCTCAGACCCCTTTTGACCTCTGTGTGACGACATTCACCTGTGCTTCAGTCTAATGCTTCTGCACATGTCCTAGCTATTTTTATTTCAACAATCTGCCAAAAGATGAAGTTTTCCACTCTGTAATTTGCTCTGCTATGTTATTACAAGTGGTTGTCCTTGCGGTTATAATGGGATAGCACAACCCAAAAGTTGGTTGTAAGATTACCAATTTCATTGGGAATAGAAAGGCTATGGCAACAGGCCTTTATCTTTCCCTAATTTATCAATTCAAAGTACTGACTCCAGTTCTACTGCAAAAAGTGAAGCTTTTGCATTTCTAGTTTAGAACTGTATCTTTTGAAGCAAGTCCTCTTTGCATGTTGTTTACTATATTTGCTAAAACTGTTTTTTTATTTATTTTTTATTTTTTTATCTTAATTCTAATGGTTTATGCATCAACTTACCCAAGTTCTTTGACTATAATTTTTTTTCTCTTTCATGCCTGGTTTGTTGTGTGATGAAGATTTTGAAGTGTCACTCTAATCATTTAGCTTCACATATTGGATTTATTATACAGCCTTGCATTTTATTTAATTTTTTGCAAAAAGTTTGCTGTTTTATAAATCAATAACTAGAAAACAGCAGACTCAATGCAATTTTTTAATATGGATTGAGTAACTCTTTAATTCTTGTATTTTGTTAATGTATTTGCAATTTTGGAAAGATTGACAAACAAACTTTCACTCAGCTCAAACATTGCTAGTTTGAACACCTACTCCCAAACTCTTGTTTACTCTTTTTGCATTATGTGAGTGCTGCAGTGATAAAATTATATATTTGAGTTAAAATATTATCTTGTATACTTTGAAAAGGACTATTGCCAAGATACAACTTAAACACATGTATAGAGGTTTTTATTCTCTTTTGATCCTCTCAACTAAAAAGGTTATTAAGAATCCAAAATTTTGTATATTCAACATGCATGGTTATAAGCACGTCACTTAGATATTATCCGCACAATTTATTTTCTTTTTAATCTTATTAGTATTTTCTTCTCATGTAAGCCATTTCTCATTCAGGCCATACTATATTGTTCTAGAATTTCTTTTCTTTACACTTTTTGAAATGTCACATGTTCACTCCTTTTCCTTAGTTTACCTCTCTAGGGGCTTCATCTGTTAGCTGCATTTCAAATGATAATACTGAAATTTTCTTATACATAATTACAATTGATTCTATTCTGCCATTTGGTCGCTGAGAATTGATTGCTGTACATACATCAATTGATGCTGCTTATGTATCTTGGTACTAGTCTGATAATGTTTCTGAAGCTGACGAGATATTGTGTTTATGTATGCCATGGTATCAGCCATAATCAATGCTCATATTGTACTTGATGAAGTAACGGTTTTCACACTTTGCACTTTTTTTTTCTTCCCATAATTACACGCTTTTCGCGACCGAATGATACGCCTACTGCCGATCTCAATCCCAACTCGACCTGTTGGACAACTGATTTGTTGGTGAGTTGCTGTGGTGCATCGAATATGTGTTTAAGATTGTAGACCAGTGTTAGCTTGTTGTTTTCTGCTGTGTATCGCCTGTGTGGTGTTTCCCAAAGGCTTTTCAATTGACAACAAATGGAAATCAAGTGTTGGTCCATATTATTACTGAGCTAGATTTAGTCAAACATTTGTGCATAGGCAGATGTTTGTATGTATGTGTGTGTGTGTTTGTGTCAGAAAAATAGTGGCGATGGAAATTGGTTGGTGCATGACTTTTCTTTCTTTCCTGCATGCATAGTTTTGTAAATAAAATATCCCTCCTTTTCTGCTTTCCATTAGAAAATTATAGGATCTCGTGTTACTAGCTTATGATGAATGTTAAATTCTTCCGTGAGCATTCAGCTTTGTTTATCACGGCTTATTGATTTTTTGTCACATGGGTTGTAGTTGATATTGTTTTGAAATTTAACTTTAGGGGAAATCATTTTTATTTGTGCATTAGAATACCTGTAGTTATGAATATTTTCAAGAAAAAATAACTTGTAAAGCTTGTAAGCTTTCTTGTTGTTGTTTTTCAAATGACCCAAAATTAACAGTTTGGTTTGCCTGAACACGTTTTCAGCATATGGTCACTGGTAAATCATAACGGACTGTAACACTCTGAATGGTATTTCTTTAATTTTGTTGGAGTACAAATATCCCAAAATATAATCATCAGTTATGTTTATTATGACAAAGTAGCAGTGTTCTTTTTTTTTGCTCACCTATTATTGCTATTGTAACTTATCTGGTGTTTCTTCTCTTTAAACTGGCTGAAAAGAGTGATTTGTTTTGGATGTTTGCTTTGTGTGTTACGTTTTAGTTGGAACAATGACAATTTTTCTCTCCTTACCCGTTAATCTTGTTGTAATAATATTTTGCTTTTTATACAAATTTTGATTAGCAAAAGTATCAAAGCTATTTCTACATAGTAGCTTTAAAGCTATTTGTATCTGATCAACCCATTCTCCAACACTAACCAAACTCAATTATTATTCTACCAAAGTAGATTTGCCTTAAATATTCTGCAATGAAGCTGCTTGTATTTTATTTTCCTTTATATTTACTCGAAGAGACCTTGTTTCCTTCAGTCTGTTTTCTTTTAGGTGTGAAAGTGCTTGTGTTGGTGTTTTAATTTGTGTTTTGTGCAATGAATCTGTGAATAAATACATCAAATGCCTTCCTGCTGGATCCAGCATAGCTTCCGTTATGTTATAAAAGCAGGCTTATTGTACATATAAGTAAAAGCTGTTTTTTCTTCTTCTTTTTGCACTGTTTGTTTGTATTAATGTCTTACACTTTTTAAAGATTCAGAAAAGAATGTTACATGCTGGATATTTCATTAAATTGAAAGTACTGTAATGTGATGTTGTAGATTAGAAATGTTGGTCTTAGCCGAATGAGGTCTGTTGAGCAGAATAGCTGTAAAACTTATTTCAGCAGTAATTTTACTTCACTTTGTGGGAATTGATAAATTAAACCCAGACATTAATGGGTAGCAAAGTCATTATGCTTACATTAGCTTACATAACCACAGAGTAAAATGAATTGTAAAAATTCTGGCAAAGAGTGACTCCCAGATTATTGGGAGAAGAATCTAATGAATATTTCCGTTTCAGGTGCTGCAGCCAATCTCAGAAAGGAAGTTATCCGTAACAAGATTCGAGCAATTGGAAAAATGGCAAGAGTGTTCTCTGTTCTCAGGTATGTAGTTTATTTTTCATGCTGTCATTAAACTGCTAAGAATTAACTTATATCATATGCTGCCTACTTATGCATGAACTTCTGTTTTAGAGAGGAGAGTGAAAGTGTTCTACAGCTCAAGGGACTTACTCCTACTGGCTCCTTACCTCTGGGAGCGTTGTCAGGAGGCAAAACATCTCTTAAAAATGGTATGGTCATCAATATATTCTTTTCAATCTACCCTATTTACTTGCTGTTATATTTACCTTTGATTTTCTGGGGCAGCCTTGCAGGGCTTTTCGCCAAACCACAAGATTACATCATTTGCTGAGGCCAAGGGCCTAGATGCAATTAATGAAAGGATGCCTCCTCGAAGAGATGCATCACCTACACCAGCAGTTGAAGAAAAGCCCCTCGTTAAGGCTGATCCCTCCCCTTCAACTGCCAATACAACTCGCCAATGAGCCTCTTAGAGGAATTGACTCGACCCCAATTGAGGTGAGAATTAAAATTTTATCTTATCTAAAATTCTGTTCTGCATATATTATGGCAAACATCCTGCTAATACCTTCCATTTTTTTCCCCCTTTTTATCCCACAGTTTTTATGCGGATCAAAATCAACTGAGTCTTGTCTTATGATTTTTAGTCTAACTCCATTTCTCTCTGGTGTCACCTTATGCTGTGCTCCACTTCTTCCTACGCCTGGCAGCAGGCCTGCCTTGCAAGGTCCAAGGAGAGCGCTGGACACTCTTTCGACTACTGACTGCTGTGCATGTTTTTGTTGTTTTGGACTGCACTATGAAGACTTTCAATCAAATGAATCAGTCATTGCCTTTTAGTATGTCAACCTTGGTACTACGATGAAGTGAAGAAATTGTGAATGTCATTTGGAATGTTATGTTTATCTTACATACTGTTGTTCATTTTGTCCGTTTTAAGTCTGTTGACAAATCTAAGGGGTTGGGGTAACATAAAAGTATGCATCTTGGTTTCTTGGCTCAGCTCATGATATCAGAGCATATTTTGGACTCTTTTTGTGTTAAACCTTCCTCTTGGATGTTCCATGTGCTTGAACTTTATGCACTGTTAAAACAAGTCAGCAAGTACATTATTTTTCTGCATGTCTGCTTGTGTGGGTGGGATAATGCATCATGTGAGCAGGTTTCCATAAGTACGTGGGCTGATATCAGTGTACAACTCAGTCCAATCTAAGAAATATATTGCGCATCATGTAGCAATCAGATCTACCACATGTGATAAGTGTGAATGATAGTGGTCGTGTGAGTCGAATGCTTGTGAGAGCCAAATTATGTGTGATTGAAAGTATGTATGTGAACATGCGTAAGACTGTTAATGCAGTCCAAGCAAGACTTCCTGTTTAATATTCACCCATTATTAGCTTGATTTGTTGAGAATTCATGTTTCTGTTTATGAGAAACTTATTTATGTCCAATGTTGTTTGGTATGAGAGGGAGTTGTTCACTATGGGTAGTCATCAATAAACTTGTTACCTTCAATTTACTATGTATGGTCCCAGAATTAATGCTACAACTTTTATTGCCATCTTATTAAGTTTCTGTCACGTTTTAAAGTGATTTTCATTGTTTTAAAACTCAGAAATTATTCATTTAAAATTATGTTCATGTGAAAGCAAACTTCAAACGGAGAGAGCTAGCTCAATATTTTTTCCTAGTCCCTACATCAGAATTCGTGATTGTGTCACATGCTTCCAGTTAAGATCAGTTTTTCTTACCCTGTAATTTGTATGCCAAACAGTAAATGTTTTTGTTCTAGTTTTATGTATGGTGATCAAATGTTAATTCTGACAAACCTAAATAATATGTGTTTTATTGTGTTCTCTCCAGTCTTAATCATTTGAATGAGTTATGAAATTCACCAAAGCTTCCCTTAAACTGAAATCTGTCATGATAGTCTCAAAGTAGAGTGAGTATTATTCTTGCCATCATATTTGCATAAATAGGTGTCTATCTTATATTCCACATTTTTGTGGGGTTCTAAGGAAATGAAGATGACTTGTGAATTCTCTTCATTTGTGGCTCATTGGCAAATGCTTACTGGTTCTACTCTGTATAGAGTTTGACTTAAAATGCAACCATAGAACATTGCGCTTAAAGTAGCATGATATGGCCCGATAAAAGGGCTTAAATATGAAATTTAATTTGGGCCAAAATAAAATATGTCATTTTGTTCATTCTCTTCTTGCCTTCTAATTGTGGTTTTAGCGGCTAACCTCAGGCTCGACTTCTTCCTTTTGATTCTGATTGAAGTGTATTGGTCACAGTTCATGGACTTTTGAATGTAAATGAGAATTCTTGCCATTCTTTATCAGGGCAAATCTTCTACATTATGTGTTTCTTTCTTTCTTTTTTTCTTTTAGTCCATTTAGTGTTATTTCATAAGCTGTGGATTGTGCTCTTAAACCAGAAATTGCCATATGAAAGGGAGATTATGATTTATTTCTCCCCAGCATATCTTTGGCTGTGATTTGTATAATTTGTGTTTTAGCCATGGTACAAAAACTTTCTCTCCCTGACTTTTTTATATGAATATGTTGTGCCACAGATCCAAGGAAATTCTTTTGCATAGGAAAGAACTGATTGGTCGTGGTGTCTTAGATGAAATTGTCTTCAGTGTCAGTCTACTATACCTGTGTGGTTAATTCCATCAACCCATCAGCATAGTCATCAAGTTATGCTTAGAAACTCTCTTAATTTGTATTGTTCAAACTATACTTCTTTCTTAGTAGGAAACAATTTTATTGCATGTTTTGAGTTTACTGTTTGATAGCTTCTGGAACTTCAGCCGTTTTGTGGTATGCAACATGAGAACTAATAAGAAACGCAATACCTCATTCCCTCATCCTGAGCTTTATAATCAGAGTACTTAAAATGGGGTACTACTTTGACTGTTGGTGTTCAACACTACCATTCATTAAAAGAGGAGAGTTCTTTTCATATTACATTTTATACAATTGTTGACATTCTGAAACTGTGCATTGTAGATTACGCAAAATCCAAATAGGAAATTGATAAAACACAAGGACTGTATGAAAGAGCAGAAACATTGTCCCTAGTGTAACTCTTCCTCAGGGTGCTGCATTGTAAGTCATCAATGCCTCAACATTTCCTTGAAGACTGTAGATGATCACTACCAGGGATCTGAGTACTAAAGTGGTGCAAGTTTTACTACCACATCTTGTTTATATCTAGCACAATTTGTTAAACTTTTTATGGTTGTTATACAGACCTGTGTTATTCTTACAGTGTCATCTCAAGAGCTTTTCTTTATATAATAATAAAAAAATGTTATTCTTACATTTTTCCGGAAGACTGTCAGTTGCTTTCTTACTGTTACTAGTCCTTAGCCTTTGTTGAAACAATCACCCTTGTTGGTGTAGCTTCTCAGCTTTTCATAAATGAGAGAATAAAGGTTAATTATTGTATATCCTTAGTTTTTTCAAATAGCTTTTTGAGTCTTTTGGGAAAATATAAGGAAGTAACTGTTATCCAGAACTTCTCTGTTTTGTGCAATATCTTTTGGGCATCCATATATGGGGTACAGTAAGTCCACTCACATATGTCATTTTTGTCCAAAAGGAATGTCCAAAAGGAATAGAACAAGTATGGTTCTGTCCAAGGTAACTATCTGTTCACAAGTTTCATGTTGAATTGATATGGTATTTTATGATTTGTACCCAAGTATTCATAGGAAAAGCTACACATATATTATATGTATATTGTATTTTTTTCCCATGGCACCTTTTCTACCATGTCTTGCTAGTTTTTTTTTTTCTAAATACCTGTAAATCTATCCACAGTATGTTCATCTACATATAAATATATATCTTTACTATTTTGTAAGTAACTCTTTGGTAAATAAAAGAGAATTCTATTACTGTAGAAATTCATCCAGTCTTGGCTACCTATCTGACAGAAAATGACAGCAATTATACAAATTATAAATGTAGGCTTATTTTTGAGCCATATGTAGAGTGAACTTTCCTAATCTTTAGAACAAAGCTCTACCAAAATTGAAACCCCCAACATGTTTGTAAGACATGTATATTCCTATGTACTTAGAGAGTGGAACAAGTACTTCTCAGCACATTACCTGTGTTTTATAAAATACTAAAATCAAAAGCAGCGCTGGAGATTTTCATTTGTAACTGAACTTAGCACAAATCTAATCTACAGTAAGAAAAATAGGAGGAATTAAGTGTTTGAATATTGGGGCAATGATGTTTGCTGATCAAGAAATTCCCCCTTCACAAGTTTCTCCAGCATGGTGGTTTTGTCTCGCTTAAATTATTTTATGATTTGAGAGAATATCTTATAACTTATTGTTAATGATTCTTAATGCAATAATGGTAGCAAAAAGGATATTATACAAAGAAGTCTTATTTTTTACTATAATGCATTTACTCTTGTCTTTAATAAAATCTTGTTGTGCAATGGTGTTTTGTGCATTTCCTTAAAAAGAAAAAAAAAAGAAAAAACTAAGAACAACAACAACAACAACAACAACAACAAAACAAGCTCACACGCTTTCCTTATGAAGGACTTATCTTTGTATTAGAAAACCAAACCAAACGCATAGGCGTCTGGCAGCAACTATTCAAATTTATTTCCTCCCCAAAATCAGCGCGATCTTGACGACGTTAATGTGGCGACACATTTTACATTTTCCTCCCCGTGCCCTGTCCTGTCCCCCGTGTCTCCCTCGCGTGTACTTGGGCACGTGCCTCATTACCCGGCGCAGGAGCGCGCGGCGGGGCGGGGCGGGGCGGGGCGGCGCAGGGCGCGGCACCGCTGTCTAGGGGGTGGCCCCGCCCCGCTCCGCTGCGCCGCGCCGGGCAGGGTACAACGCGGTATTGTATTGAATTGAAGTAGAGATGACCCTGTCCTTCCCGTTCAGAGCTGAGGGAAGGACAGGGTACCGCTACGCTGTGCCGAGCCGGGCCGGGCTTACCACTTCCGGTGCTGCTAGAGGTTACTCGTAGTACCCCCTGCGCTGCGGTTCTGCACCTCCCGCCCCGCCCCGCCCCGCCCCGCCCCGCCCCGCCCCGCCCCGCCCCGCCCCGCCCGCAGAGAGTGCACAGCTGCCCTCAACCTCTTATGACCTCGTGCACCATCGCCTCTGCGAACCGCAGGTCGCAGCCCCAGACCTGGCCGGGCCGTGCCGGGCCGTGCCGGGCCGTGCCGGGGCGCACGAGAAATTAAACTTAATTCCCCCCTCCCCGTCCCCGTCCCCGTCCGGGTCAGGAGGCGCCGCACCGCCGCGCGCCACCCTTATTCTTACTCAGTGGCGCCGTTTTTTGAAGCGTCATCTAAGTTGGTTCCGCACGCAGTGGCGGCTGGCGGGGCGGGGCGGGGCGGGGCGGGGCGGGGCGGGCCGTGGCGGGGCGTCCTGGCCAGGTCGCCGACAAACCCGGACGGCTCTCCGCCCCCCGCCCCCCACGCTGTTGTTTCAGTGGAAAATCTCATTCTCTGCTAAGCAACTTTGTTGTTCGCAAACGCCGCGACCGCCAAGAGCTGCTGGCGGGGCGGGGCGGGGCGGGAGCGCTCCTCCCCAGCCCCGACGAGGCCCCTCCCTCCAGTGGCGGCCGTCGCATTTGAAGAGACTGGGGCAGTGGCAGTACTACCATACCGTGGTGCGGGAGCCCCGGCCCGGCCCACACAACACCGCCCGGCCCGACCTGTTCTGGGTGGGTAGCGCCAGCGCGGACGCTCTCCTGAAAAAGGAATTGTGCTCGCATCGATGGGCTGAAGATAGAGAGACTCGACTCGAGGCACTCTCTAGGCGTAGGGCGGGGCGGGGCGGGGCGGGGCGGGGCGGGGCGGGGCCGAACGCCTGACTTGGATCGGCACTACAAGATAACGCCCTCTTTGTTCCTGTGATAAAGAGGATGGAACAAAAGGGGTCCGAGATAAAGACAAATGGCGAGTGTGCGCAGCCCCACCCCGCCCCGCCCCGCCCCGCGCCGAGAGAGACAGAGGCAAAAGAGTATATATATAGTAAGACGGCGCTCTTCCCCCTCCCCCCCCCCCCGCCCCCCGACCCTTTCACTCCAAGTCGTGGAGTGGTTGAGTGAGAGGGGTGGGTTGAGCTCCCACCGCGCCACTCTTCCCAGCTCTGCGCGGGTCCTATACCCTTTTCCACGCACGATCGTCACAAAAGTATTCAATGGGGATGAAATGTAATATATAACGCTAAGGAAGTTGGACCCCGGTGTGCGGTGAGGAACCTACCCTCAAGATAATAATACCGGGGGTACCACGGTCGTAGGATGATCATACTCCCTTGGGATTCGAACCTCCGCATCTAGGGTTTTTGAGCCCGTGCTCCAGCCTCTGAGCCAATGCACAAACTCTAATGCATTACTATGTAAGAAAATTGTGCTGGTACCACCTTAGAAAAAAGATGAGTGGATCAAAAATGAGTTGAGGCTGTGATATACGACGCCTTCCCCCCCCCCCCCCCCCCACTCTCCCTCCAGGCTGCAGGCAGGCGCACCCCGCACTGCGGCCCCCTGCCCTCAGGGTCCCCAGGGCGCGCTCCACCACCCCGCCCCGCCCCGCCCCGCCCGTCGCCCCGCCCCGCCCCGCCCCACCCCGCCCCGCCCCGCCCCGCCCCGTCCCGTCCCGCCCCGCCGGAGACCTGGACCAGCAGCCTCGTCATAACGAACCTGGCTGCACGATTGACTAGACTGGGCTGAGTCGGCATGGGAAAAAGGGAGAAAAAAAGATAAAATGATAAGGGGAGGGAGGGAGGGAGGGAGGAGGAGGAGGGAGGGAGGAGGGAGGGAGGGGAGGGAGGAGGGAGGGAGGAGGGAGGGAGGGAGGGAGGGAGGGGGCGGGAGGGAGGGCAGGTTAGAGTGGTGTCAACTTCAAGGGGCCTCCTCGGGAAAAATAGCGCGATGACATTGGCGAATACCTCATCTAATTTTGTCTGTGTATTCTTGTCGTGCACTACACTACTGCGGCGCAAGTGCGGGGAGAAAGAGGACAGAGGAGGTGGAAAAGCAGGGGTAGGGGCTGGCGAAACAGAGGGGCGGAGAAAGGTAAAAAGTTGACTTGAGCGGAGCAGACGGTCCGGGTCAACATCACAGGCGACTGCAGAGCGGAAAAAAAAACTGGGCGAGGGGAAAAAAGTTTACTCGTGTTCATTCCACACCGGCTGTACAACGCAGCTGCAAAATTCTTCCGCTAAAATAACTTAATTTTTTACTTGTAATATTCCTATACCTGAGTAGTGCCAAAAAATTTAAGGTCTCTTGTACTTTTACACTGACATGGGCTTCACATCTTTACAATCCTGGTGTTTGAAATAAACGATAATGTGTCCCATTTGTGGGCTCAGAGAGAAAATAACTTTTTTTTTTGCGGTGTCTTTCTGTGCAGGCTAGGCTCGCAGGTAGTACGCTCTGGTGGCGTGGCCCCGTGCACAGTCAAGAAATTGGCCGGTTTATGGTCGGCGGCCCGGGGGCGGGGCGGGGCGGGGTGGGGTGGGGTGGGGTGGGGCGGGGCGGGATGGGGTGGGGCGGGGTGGGGTGGGGCGGGTGCCGCGCTCTGCCTCCTACCCATTTCACGCACTTTCCCTCTCAATTAGTGGGAAATGGAGGCGGTGCGTGAATTTTGCAGCGCCGGCTCGGCTCGACTCCGCTGCAGAAAAGGTGAGGTGCGGCGCGGAAAAGCGCGGGGATTTTTTCCACTAGCTTACTTTTTTTTTCCCCCGGCCATCCACGTTTTCTCCCTCATTTACCTGCTACTCTTTCTCTTCCTCCCCCTCCTTCTCTCTGTTTTGATGCTCTCAATCAACAACATATTCGAGCAGGCGTTCCACCTCCTAAACTCTGTAAAGGACGTAGCCATCCAATATTTTTGTTTTTAAAACATAAAAGACAAGACGTTTTTATGTTACTTTTGTGACACGACACAAGTAAAACGTGTATTTTTTTTTTTGTCGAGCCCTGACCAAAGGGACGTAGGTCACAAGCGCTACGCTTGCGACCCGTAGCGTAAGCGAGCTGTAGCGCATGTGATCTGTAGCGCCTGCGAGCCACTCCCTACTTCCCTCTTCGGTTCGCGCTCTGCTGCAGGCCAACGAGAGCAGGACGGCGACCGGGGGCGCATGTGGTGGTCACCCCGGTCACCCTGCCCTACAACATGCGCGCGATCCCGTCCCGCTCCTCCCGCAGGCGCCGGCGCCAGGGCGGCCAAACAGTGGCGGCCATCGTATGGAGCCTGGGTGGCAGCTGCCACCGCGGCTTTTTGAAAAAGGAGGTAGGTTTTTGGTCGAGGAGGTAGGTAGGTCAACTAGCTTGCCACCGCGGCTCAAAATGCGATGACCGCCACTTCGGCCAAAGACACTCCCGACCAAAGCAGCGGGATCCCAGCGTCACAGCAACACTTGACTTGGCACCTTAACCAATATGACCATGTCCCTCCCTCCTTCCTTCTCCCCCCCGCCTCTCTCTCTCTCCTATTCTCTCTCCCTCTCCCTCCCTCCCTCTCTCTCTCTCTCTCTGACTGGGTGAGGGCGGGCTGTTGAGCACGCGCGAGGTCACTGACCCCGTGGAGGGCTGGGGGTCGGCTCATGTGCAGGCGAGAGCCTCGCCGACGAGCAGGGCACCAGCAGGGCCCTCCGCGAGCTGCCGGGGGCGGCCGGGGGCGGCCGGGGGCGGCCGGGGGCGGCCGGGGGCGGCCGGGGGCGGCCGGGGGCGGCCGGGGGCGGCCGGGGGCGCTGGTGCAGGACTGTGACCCACAAACCTTTGTGACGCACTGCGCCCGCCAGCGCCATCCCCCACACAAAATCAGTCATATAGTTGCAATTTGAAACCAAGTGTTCAACTGTTTAACACTTGAAAGTGTGCAACTTCCAGTATAACAGGTGCAAGTGCGCAACTCGGTATTTATGCAATTGCAAGTGTCAAACTCGCCAGTCGTACACTTGTAAGTGTTTAGCTCGACAGTTGTGCACTTGCAAGTGTTCAACAAGGGAAATGTTGCACGGGGAAGTTGAACACATGCAGGTGCACAAATGTCGAGTTAAACACTTACAAGTGTACAACTGGCAAGTTTGACACTTGGAATTGCACAAATACCGAGTTGCACACTTGGACGTGTAAGACGGGAAGTTGCACACATTCAAGTGTTGAACAGTTGCACCCTTGGTTTAACAGTGTGATTGCGCCTTCCGTATGGCCGCGTGGTCTTCATGAAGTCTTGTGCGGGCCCGGGCCGGGCGCGACGGGGTGGGTCATGGAGCGGACCAGCGCCGCCATGAGCCGGGCCGCTGTTTTCCATACCCTCTGCGATTCAGCGCACTATGGCGGCTTCAGCAGTACGCGGCCATAGTGCGCTGAATCGACAAGAGAATGGAAAATAGCGGCCGGGCCGGGCCGGGCCGCGTGGCACCGTGCGGGCAGCGCCAGCCCTCCAGCCCTGCTCTCGACACCAAGTGGGCAGGGGCGGGCAGGGGCGGGGCGGGCAGGGCGGGCGGGGGCGGGGCGGGCAGGGCCGGGCAGGGGCTGGCCGGGGCGGGATCCAGGCAAGGTGTTTGGGGGAGGTGAGGAGCTGGAGGGGTTAGGCCAGGCCAGGCGGGTGCGCAGGTGAGAGGGCGTGGTGGGGCGGGGCGGGGCGGGGCGGGGCGGGGCGAGGCGGGGCGGGCCGCACGAGAGCTTCTTTTGCTTATGGAGTGTGTGGAGCTGAAGGGCGTGCTCGGCCCGGCCCGGCCCGGCCCGGCCAGGCGCTGCCTATACCTCCGGAGCACACGGCAAAAGTAAAACCCAGGACGCGCACGAAGCTTCTCTCTTCTCCCGCCCCTCCTCACTGAGTCGTCTCTTTCGTCGAAATCCCGACCGCGGTACACTCCGACTGCTGCAGAAAGAAAACATTAAAAAAAAAAAAAAAACATATCGCCGGCTTTCGATATGTTGCTCCCCAGGCTTCAAAACGCCCCCCCAAAAAGTATATTTTGTGTGAGCAAGTTTTCGAGCCGACACTTACTTAGAAAAAATCCGTGCGCCGAGTAGGAGTCCCAACGGCTGTACGCCGCGATGATGTTGGTACGTACCCTCGGCGTGTGGTGCAGCGCTTCCGCTGCGTCTAGACTCGAGCCAACTAACCCCCATGCCCATTCCGCGCTCTCTAACCCACCCCGCCCCGCCCCGCCCCGCCCCGCCCCGCCCCGCCCCCGCCCGCGCCATGACGAGACGCTGTTCAATCACCATAAGCCACACCAAGAGCGCCGGCGTGTCGGACAAGACCACCACGTCCTCGGCAGCAGCAGCGTCGCGCCCGGAGAGCCTCAGGAGCTCGTCTCGGCTCGGCGAGGAGATCAGCAAGCGACTCGACGTATCTGTCCTCTTGATCGGCACGCGCTGCTTGGCGGCGGCCAGGATCGACTCGACACAGCCCCGGGCCGGGCCGGGCCGGGCCGGGCCAGCGCACTTCTTCGAGTGTCGGAGCAAAACGCTCCGTGTCTTCTCTCGGGCTCTAGACGATGACGGTCCCTTAGGGGCAGCCCGGCCGGGCCGGCTGGTGTCTGCAGCCCGGGCGAGGCGGGGCGGGGCGGGGCGGGGCGGGGCGGCCACTATGCCCGTAGTGCCAGTGGCCATAACGGTTATGAAGCGTGTGATAAGGGGACGCCCTGGAGGCCACGCAGTGCGCCAGGCACGGGGCGTGGCGGCGCGGCGAGTCTAAGGGCGCTGTCGATGTCAGGGGATGCGCCCCGCCCCGCCCCGCCCCGCCCCGCCCCGCCCCACCCCGCCTTGCCCCGCCCCGCCCTGCCTGGGAAGTGGCCAGAAGTAAACGCGTTTGGCATAACAGTTACCATTGCCCTAATTTTTTTTCTTTTGCACAACAGGGCCGGACGAGAAATAACCTCTGATAAATAAATGCTTCATGATTTTTTGTCAGTACAATGCGCAACAGCATGAAACAGCAAAGAGTTACGATGTGTTGTCCCTTTTTTTTTTTTTGCCTAGGAGACGGAAGTGGGAGATTGAGAGAAGAGGAAGAAGAGAGCGAATTTTAAAGTAGTTGTAGTGATGTCTTCCCAGCCAGCCAGCAGACCCTCACGCTACGCTAAGACGGGCCCGGGCGGGGCGGGGCGGGGCGGGGCGGCCTCGCGGAGTGCGTGGCCTAACCCTAAGGAAAACAACCCCCCACCCCACCCCCGGTCCAGCCCCCACCCCGCCCCGAGTGCTTGGGCGTCCCGGTGATGGGATGGCTCTGGCATGGCGCGCACCGGGCGGGGCGGGGCGTGGCGGGGCGTGGCGGGGCGTTCTGTCGTGCGGGATGGCCTGGGCTGGCCGCACTCTCCTGGCTCCCACCCGGCCCTGCTCGTCCTGCAGGAAGGGCGTATTGTTGAAGCACAGGACACTGCGCCACGCCACGCTACCATTAGGCCACCCCGCCCCGCCCCGCCCCGCCCCGCCCCCGCGGAGCCTACCCCCTCTGAATGGCTCCAGCAAACCGTACTGCCCCGCCGCGCCCCGCCGCGCCCCACCACGCCACGCCACGCCCCGCCACGCCCCGCCACGCCCCGCCTCGGCGGGGGCGCCAGTTTGTTGTTGCCGAATGAGGCTGCTGCAGTACCAAAAGTTTGTCTAATAATAACAGAAGAGGTGGTAACGACAGGGAGACCGCGGTGATTATTGTGGTAGTCACCCCCCCCTCCCCCTCCCCCCTCCTTCCTCCTCCACCTCCTCCTCCTCCTCCTTCTCCTCCTTCTCCTTCTCCTCCTCCTCCTCCTCCTCCTCCTCCTCCTCCTCCTCCTCCTCCTCCTCCTCCTCCTCCTCCTCCTCCTCCTCCTCCTCCTCCTCCTCCTCCTCCTCCTCCTCTTCCTCCTCACCCCTCTCTCTCTCCGCACCTCCTTCAAGTGCAACTCAATGGCGGTAAATAACAACCAGAAGAAAAAAAATAAACCAAAGCTTGTTAACCTCTAGGCCAGCGGCTGCAGCTGCTGTTCGTACGGCTGCGGCTGCGTCTGCAGCTGCTGCAGCTCGGCCTGCTCCTGCTGCAGCTGCTGCGTCACCTGCTGCGTGTGCTGCGCCTGCTGCTGCAGCTGCTCCTGCGCGCGCTGCCGCGGCTGCAGCTGCTGCAGCTCGGCCTGCTCCTGCTGCAGCTGCTGCGTCACCTGCTGCGTGTGCTGCGCCTGCTGCTGCAGCTGCTCCTGGGCGCGCTGCCGCATCTGCAGCTGCAGCTGGAGGAACATCTGCTGCTGCTGCTGCTGGATCTGGTGGATCTGTTGCTGCTGCTGGACTAGGACCACGGGGGGCTGCGTCGGCGGCGGTGTCGGTTGGTAGAACTGCTGTTGCTGTTGGAGTGCTGCTGGAGGTGGCGTTGAGGGCTGAGAGCCGCCCCAGGTATCGTACAGGACGCCGTAGAGCGACTCGTACCCCTCCGCGCTGCAGGGCAACAGGGCACGCCCGCATTAGACAGGTAGACGCAATGAAAGGGGTGCGTTTTCTAAAATACTAGAGAAAGAAAGCGGAAATATCGCAAAATAAATAAATTGAGGAAGTAAAATGCTCGAGATAACTCGAAGGGGTTTGGCTGGGCTGGGGCGCGGGCGCGTGGGTGTTTCTGTTGAAAATTCTTGCGCCGAGCCGACGTGAGCGAGTCGCGGGCACGAGACACAAAGTGCATGGCCAACGTTTATCCCCAGGCAGGCAGGCAGGCAGGCGCGGTGCGGGGCCAGGGGCCACCGCCGCCACCACCACTTCAACTTCGCAGACGCGAAGACGGGAGCCACGCTGAGCCTGACAAGTGGCTCCCCGCGCCGCGCCCCGCCCCGCCCCGCCCTACCCCGCCCCGCCCCGCCCCGCCCCGCCCCGCCCCGCCCCGCCCCGCCCCGCCCCGCCCCGCACTCTGCTCAAACTTCCTCTGACCGCGCGGCGCCGCGCACCCTGTGTTTTCCACGGGCTTTTTCTCGTCTCTAATACAATACAAGTTCTTTTCATTAGGAGCACAGCGGGTCGCTCGCCCTCGCCCGCCTCCCTTGGAAAAAGACATACGACGCCCCGTTTGCCCCAAATTGAAATTAAAATATCTCCAATTCCGAGAGGTTTAAAGCGCGGGGTGTACGATAAGCAGGCCTGAAAAGCAGCGGCAAGACTTTACTAAATATTTTAAAAAATATAAATGAAAAACACTTCCCGGTGCTTGCACGGAAGTGCGCATACTGGAAATCCAAGTGTACGAATGTCGCGCACTTGTAGGTGAGCAAATAAATTCACTCACTTGTAGGTGAGCGAACAACCATTCACCCACTTGTAGGTGAGCGAATAACCATTCACTCACTTGTAGGTGAGCGAACAACCATTCACTCACTTGTAGGTGAGCGAATAACCATTCACTCACTCACCTTCAAGTAAGTGAGTTTTTTTGCTCACCTACAAGTGAGCGACATTCGTACACTTGGATTTCCAGAGTAGAAATAAGTGAAAGGTAAACTGTGAGTGGTGTTGGCTGGGCCGCGGCCGGCCGGGCGCTGGGCGGGGCGCTGGGCTGCTCACCCCTGGCCGTGAGTGCTGTGCTGCCTGGGCCCCACTCACAGGGGGTTGTACTCCTTCCAGCCGCCGGTGGGCGCGCGCGGCTTGGTGAAGCACTGGCACGCGTAGCCGATGCACACGCCGTTGCAGCCGTACGCGCCGCAGTCCTTGGTCTTCTTCCGGCAGTCCATCTCGCAGCTGATCGAGTCGCACACCGAGATGGCGGACTCTGCGATACGGGTTAAACAAAATTACCCTATTTTTATTATTGAAATTTTGCCTGTTTTGACTGATTTTGCTTCAAAAACAACTGTCAAAATAATTGAGATTGGTCACAAGTGAGGTGTATTTCTTCATCTCTTTAATTTTCTAACAGTGTATAGCCTCAGATAGAAGCTTTAAAAATAGTTTGGGTTTGAAGCTTTCTGATTTCTGGGTTCCACGTTTGCGCTCAGTTTTTCTCCGGTTGAGGGCTCGTTATATTAAGAAATCAAGGAGCAATAGGACACCGGGCCCTTAAAAAAATTAATATGAATAATTAATTTTGAATTCGAACTGTGATACCGCCTGTGACGACGTGGGCGCGCGTCCACCGCCTGCCGAGCACTGCCGAGTTTCCAAGTTTCCGATCGCGCGCGTGCAACGGGTCCCTTCCTCTGACGCTGTTTAAAGTTTTTGAAAGAAAACATTATCTAAGAGTTGCAAAGTTTATTGTTTGTTAAAAGTAAAAATATCGAATCCATCGCGTCGACCGGTTTTGAAGTAGCCGACCGGACGGATAGTATTTTCTTCGCGTTTTCTTGCTGGTGTCAATAGTAGTTTGGGTTTGAGGTTATGTCAGTAGGAACTAGTTATTTTCAAGTCAATATTTGTCAATATTTGTGACATTCCGGTTATAAGTTTGAAGTGGTGAACTAGTTGTTAGAGTCAGTGCTACAGTCTCGGTGTGAATCCAGAGAAGACTTCTAGATGCAACAGGATTATCCCCAACTGCTAAGATGGTAAGTAACATCAACAATTTTAAAAGATTTAAAAAAAGGGGAAAAAAATGTTGTCTGGTTTTGAAAGTGACTAGAATCACTATGCAAAAACAGCAACGTCAAAAGAAATTATACCAAATAATTTACGTAATTAGTCAAGAACAAAAGTTTACGACTTGATAGTTGTATTTGCTCAGATGCTTTATGCTTTAATTGGTTGATAAAAAATTTCTTATCATCCGTTTGGCAAACATGCCAAATTTTACTACTATTTTAAAAATATTTAGGGCAATGAGGTGGGACGATCACTGGAATTTCATTTAATATAAATTTCCAGATAAGCACTTGGGCGTTGCTATTGTGTGAAATGTGTATGCATAAACAAATTATTTGCAAACATACTGTTTGTACAATTGTCAACATCAGGCCCCTCAATTCTTTAGTAACTCAGTGCTCAGCAATGGTCATAATATTTTAGTGAATTGTTTTCACTGCAGCATGTGGGCCCAATGTGCTGCAAGACTCATCCCCTCAGAAAAGTATGTTTCTACCCTGTTCCCTGATCGGCCATTGGTCACTTCCCTATGACATCTCACTTCCTTTACGTTTGCGGCTGTCACAGTATCCGAGGTGGGACAAAATCCAGGTCTGACAGCGCCTTTTTCGGATTTCGGGGAAATCGCCAGGTCGGACAAAGATAGGTCGGACAATCCAGCTGCACCGGTGCACTCCGGACCCTCCCCGCCCTACGCCGCCTCACCCGCCCCGCCCCGCCCCGCCCCGCCCCGCCCCGCCCCGCCCCGCCCCGCCCCGCCCCGCCCCGCCTCACCCACCCCGGCCCACCCCGCCGCGCACCTCACCTGTGCGGCCCGAGTCGTGGTCCTCCTGGGCGTGCACGGCGGCCAGGATGGCGATGAGCGCCAGGGCGACGGGCAGGGCGACGGTCTTGGCCATGCTGTGCGCGGCAGGCACCAAGGGGCACCAGGGGGGCCTGCGCCGCGGCCCGGGCGCGCCGCGCAGCCCCGAGAAGTGGCCGGGCGGGGCGCCCCGCTGGGCCCCGGCGGGGCGGGGTGGGGTGGGGTGGGCGGGGCGGGGCGGGGCGTGGTGGGGCTTATCGGACAGCACAATGGTCGGCGGCACGCCTCACAAGCGGCCAGCGGCAGCGGGGCCGGACCGACCGTACCTGCGGAGGGGAGGGGGGCCGCCGTGGGCTGTGCCGTACCGCCCTGGCCACCGGAAGGACACTTCTGCCGCCCCCTCACCGCCCGTGCCCCACCCCCGCGCCCCGCTCCGCGCCCCGCCCCCGTACCGCCCCTCCGCCGCCCCCGCACCGCCCGCGCGCCGCCCCCGCGCGCCGCCCCCGCCCCCCTCGAGACGACCCGCTGGTGGTCATGGAGACGAGCGTCTTTGTCTTCCCGGGGATAAGCACAAGTGATAAATGGCAGCCCTGGTGCCTTGAATTCCTCAGCCGGGTCCGGGCGCGCCGCGCGCCGCCCTCTGCACCGCGAGGTAGGCCCCCGCGCGCGCTCGCGGGCACGATGGGTTGCCTACCCGCCCGGCGCGGGGAGGAGGGGCTCCGCTCCGACACAGTGCCCTGCCCACCTACTCAACTCCCGCCCGGCTCTCCGTCGAGGCCGACGTTTTATTTTTACTCCGCATCCCACGTATCCGCCCTGTCATCCAAAAACTCATCAAACGCCGGAAGCGGACCTGAGTCCTTCGGAAATGACAGAACGGCACCGGGGCTAAGGGGTAAAACACGGTGAAACACCACCCCGTCACCAGCCGGCAGCTAAAGGGTGAACCTCAAGGGGTATGCAGTCTTACCCGACGCCCGATTATGTAATGTTACCCTACTCGAAGGGGTAAACTACACCTACCTTTTACCGGGGAAAAGGCGGTAAACCGAGCATATTGGTCATCTTAGAAGTGACCCTACCTCACCTCCATCCCCCACTTCCCCTCTCGGCCCTCCTCCCTCCCTCCCTCCCTCCCTCCCTCCCTCCCTCCTCCCTCCTCCCTCTCCCTCTCCCTCCCTCCCACCTCCCTCCCTCCTCCTCCTCTCCTCCCACCTCCCTCCTCCCTCCCACCTCCCCCCTCCCTCCCTCCTCCCTCCTACTTCCTTCCGTGTCCCGCCGCGCCTGTCTTGCTCTGGTAGAAACAAGGGGCCGATTTCGCCTGCCGTCCCTTTCCCTCTTCCCTCCCGCAGAAAAATGCTTCCTCCCGCTAAAGAGATGGGAAATTACCCTTGCGGGGCGGGGTGGGGCGGGGTGAGGCGGGGCGGGGCGGGCGGGGCGGGGGGGGGCGGGGCGGGGTGAGGCGGGGCGGGGCGGGGCGGGCACGTGCGTCCAGCAGGGGGATGATGACGTCCTTGTTGTTGTTGCTGGTGATGATGAAGAAGTCGCCTCCGGGGGGGGGGGGGGGGGGTCGCACCGGAGGCTGTCCGCCTGTCCGCGGGAGATAAGTGCCGTACGGAAAGTGGCGTCCGGCCGGCCTGTCCTTCTGCCCGTCTGTCTGTCTGCCCGTCTGTCTGTCTGCCCGTCTGTCTGTCTGCCCGTCTGTCTGTCTGCCCGTCTGTCTGTCTGTCTGTCTGCCCGTCCGCCTGTCTGTCCGTCTGTCCGTCCGCCTGTCTGTCTGTCCGTCTGTCTGTCTGTCTGTCTGTCTGTCTGTCTGTCTGTCTGTTTCTCTGTCTGCCTGTCTGTCTATCTGTCTTTTTCTCTGTCTGTCCGTCTGTCCGCAAGGCCCATTCATTTAGCGGGGTGTGAACGGTACATCGGGCGAGCCGGGCCGGGCCGGGGCGCGGAGTGTGCGATGATGGGCTGTGTTCGAAATGAATGAGTGATGGTGTGCAGGGCGTGTGTGCGAGCGAGGGAGCGAGAGAGACAGAGAGAGCGAGAGGGAGCGAGCGAGAGGGAGCGAGCGAGAGGGAGGGGGAGCGAGGGAGAGGGAGTGAGCGAGAGAGAGAGAGGGAGCGAGAGAGAGGGAGCGAGCGAGAGCGAGCGAGCGAGCTAGAGGGAGAGAGAGAGAGATTGTGCCCTTGCCGCGGGTGTACGGAATTGCACCATTGATTGCTGTTCTGCTTTGATGGAGTGCAGCGTGGTGGCAAGTGAGCGGCTCGCGCTGAGAGCTCCAGGAGAGAGGGCGAGAGGGAGAGAGGGGAGGGAGAGAGGGAGAGAGAGAGGGGAGGGAGAGAGGCGAGCGGAGGGACGAAAGGTAATTCTGAAAGGGGCGGTGGTGTAGACGCCGCTGCCGCCGCTGCCGTAAGCCCTGTGCCGGGCCGGCGTAGAGAAAGGGCTGCTGGCGAGTGGCGGAGGTTTGTGGTGGCAAATATCTTTGCGAACAAGTTTCGGGACTTATTGCGGACATAATTTGGCGTGACAGTGCGGGCCGGGCGCGGCCCAGCGCGGCCGGAGGTAAATGGGGCAGCCTGCCTCCGTCGCAGCCCGCCAGCCACGACAAATATCGCAATTACTACTTTTGCTACTCTCTCTACCTCTCTCACACGTGTAATAAACTTAACGCTAAAAAAAACAAACATTTTTTAAAAATCACAATTAATTTTTTTTAAGGGGAGGGTGGGGGGGAGGTATAAAGCGAAAAATAAATAAATATATATTATTTCGCGGTGCTTGCGGCTCCACACTGGAAAGTGAATATCGCTCCCTCGTAGAGGTGTGGTGGATATGCCCCTGAATAACAAGTGAATTCGCGAGTGGTCCTTCACGCACCTCCCCGTGCGGTGCGCGGTACGGCGCTCGCTCCTCACACACTCGGGCGGCTTCCAGAGCGTCCCAGGCCAGGCCCGGCAGGCAGCGCACAGCAGACGACATTTTTGCCACGTCCTCCCCCCCCCTTCCTCCCGCCTCGGCTATCGCTATCGTTATGGCAGTCGTTATCCATGGCCACGAGTCGGAGCAGAGAGGCCCCGGTACGGTCCAGTCTGTTGCAATTACACGCCATCAGCTTTATGGCTTGGTTGGGCCCGGCCCAGAGCGGCCGCGGCCAGGCCGCCAAGAGATGGTCATACCGCCATTCTTGTTGATTGTAAACCAGAAACCCTTTTGCCTAGACGCGCGTCCTGCCTGCCTGCACTCTGTACTGTAGAGTCCTCTACCGTGGACGCATGATTTTTCTTTTCACCCTCGCGTTTTTCTTGAGCCTCGATGCTCGTCCGGTTTCTTCGGCTTGACCGGGCCGGGTGCTGGGCTGGGCTGAGCAAGCCCGGCTGGTCGCGAGCCCATCCCATCGGGCCGGCTAGGCCGCCCCGCCCCGCCCCGCCCCGCCCCGCCCCGCCCGTCCTGCTATCTGCTCCCCGAGATCGCCCTGCCCCGCCCGATCCTCGCCAAGTCCAGCGACTGCCGGGGCGGGGTGGGGCGGGGCGGGGCGTGGCGGCCAGTAAGGGGACCGGACCTCGCCGAAAGCACCTCAGATTCAACGAAACTGATATCAGTGGCGCGATGATTGTTTTGCGTCGTATATCATTTCCGCGGATAATTTTCGATAGTTTACGACTGGAAATAGCTTCTATAGCTCGGCCTGGCGAGGCCCCGCCCCGCCCCGCCCCGCCCCGCCCCGCCCCGCCCCGCCCCGCCCCGCCCGTGTCGTGTTTCGGCGCGAGCGAGAGATAGGCCGCTCCGCTACCCTCGGGGTATTGGGATTGGGCCACCGTGACCCAGGCCGGCCCGGCCGCTGCGCCTCGCCTCGCCTGTGTGAGCGGGGAAGAGCAATCTGAATCTGAATAGACAGTGCGCGCGCGCGCAGCTGCCCACAACGCATACCCCCCCCCCCCTCACCCCCCACCCCCAAACGCTGTCCAACCGCGTCTCTATCAGCCCCGGCGGCGGCAAAGCATTTGCGGATAATTGCAGGAGCAGAGTGCGCGGTTAGGTATAATTGTTGACAGTCCACTGTAAAAATTTAGAGACTGGCTCCATTGTACATGACATTAATGCCACATTCACGTGTAGTACGGAGCATGGAGTACGGTGACGCTGGTGGGATAGAGTTGTTCGGCCGTTCTCAAAAGCGGTCGCAGGGCAAGGCGAGGGATTGTTGCTGGGAGCTTGTTGAGAGAGAGAGAGAGAGAGAGAGAGAGAGAGAGAGAGAGAGAGAGAGAGAGAGAGAGAGAGAGAGATCAAGTGCAGAGAGAGTCAGGGTCAGCGGCTCCACGTCTGTTTATCCTGGGTCCTGCTATCTGGATGCCCAGTATCCTCCTCGTCCTATTTCGCCATCTAGCCATTAAGCCCCCCCCCCTCTCTCTCTCTCTCTCTCTCTCTCTCTCTCTCTCTCGCTCTCACTCTCTCACTCTCTCTCCCCGCCACGCCAGTGCGGGTGAGAATAATACTTTGTTCGTGCCGCTTTCTTGAACCGAAGGGATGAAGTACTCCACTGTGAGTGCGCCACTGTGTCCCCCGCCCCGGATTGTTTTTTATTACGATGCAGAGGGGGAGGGGGGAGGGGGAGACAAGGGGGTATAAATTACAGCTAAGTGCGGGAGGCGCAGAGGGGGCGGGAGGGGGAAAGTAACCGTGTGGAGGAGGAGGAGGAGGAGGAGAAAAAAAGGAGAGGAAGGGGATGCGTATGAGGCGGAAACGATGAGAAAATTGTCTTATTACCCGGAAATTAAAAGGTCGCGGTGATGTGCGGGGTGGGGCTGGTGGGGGAACGGGCCGTGAATTTCGTGGGTTTTCATGGTTGGTGCCACTGTAAAATTTTAAGTCGTCACATTACGACAAAGTCAGTGCTAAAGTTTACTTTTGAAAAGATTCGTCACATGACAAATGGTTCATCACAGTGTGACGAAAGATTCATGTCATGTGACGAAAGATTCATGTCATGTGACGAAAGATTCATGTCATGTGACGAAAGATTCATGTCATGTGACGAAAGATTCATGTCATGTGACGAAAGATTCATGTCATGTGACGAAAGATTCATGTCATGTGACGAAAGATTCATGTCATGTGACGAAAGATTCATGTCATGTAACGAAATGTATGTCATGTGACGTCTGTTTCATCACAGCTCTTGTGACGAAATATTCGTAGCAATATTTATCGAGTATTAATGTCTTTATAAAAGTGTGACGCTCCACGTTAGCTCACTGACGGCCGGCTCCACTCCCGTCCTGTTCGAACCTACGCCCCGCGACCGCGCAATTCAATTCACTGTTCAATCCCTGTCCTTCACCCCCCACTCCTCTGCTTGTTCACTTTGCCCTGCGCGCCCGACGGCGGGGGCGGCGCGGGGGCGGCGCGGGGGCGGCGCGGGGGCGGCGCGGGGCGGCGGCTACGCTCGCTCTCTGTTCGAGGGCCCCGTTGACAAATGATTCCCCTGCCCCCGCGCCGCCCCCACGCTGCCCCCGCGCGCCGACCCCGCACACCGCCCCCTACTACGTCGCCCCCGCGCGCCGCCCCCACACCGCCCCCGGGGGCCTCGCTCAGCGCAGCTGATGCGGAAACGAAGGTCTTTGAGAAATGGCTTACACCTGGTTGATAGGGTGGCGAGCGAGGGGTGGCGGGGTGTGGCGGGGCGGGACTGGGCGGGGCGGGGCGGGGCGGGGCGGGGCGGGGCGGGGCCCGGGTCTCTCCCCTTTGCTAGCCTTGCGCTCGAGACGATGTTCTTCTCGATCTCGTCTCTCTCGCGAGGCGCCTGCCACGCGGCGGGTAGGCCACCACCTCAACACGGGTGCGCGCCCGCGGCCTACCTCACAGGCGCTCCGCCCCGGGAGAGCGGGCGCGGGCAGCGGGCGGGTGGAGGCGGAGACTCGGCAAGGGAAGGTGCACTCCACTTCCGGCGCGGCTCACTGGACTGTTTAGCGAGCAGGGGGTAGGTGGGAGGCTGTCACAGCGGTGGGAGTGGTGGGGGTGACGGGAGTGGTGGGGGGTGACGGCCGGGGCCCGGGGGTGATGCGCCGCGGCGCGCTCCCGCGCTCGTGCTCGTTGTTTAACTTTCCACAACGCGAATTAATAATCTGGTTGGAAAGCATCTGCGCGCCGGAGGGGTGACGGGGGGGTGGTGACGGGGGGGTGACGGGGGTGACGGGCTGGGGGTGAGGTCGAAAAGAGCTGGCCCGCCACGCCACGCTGGACTGTGGAACATCAGCATATGAATAGCGGTCCGTCAAGTCCCGGCCGCGCTAACACGCCGCCCCCCCCTCTCTCTCTCTCTTTCTCTCTTTCGCTCGCTCTCTCTCGCTCGCTCTCTCTCTCGCTCGCTCGCTCTCCTCTCTCTCTCTCTCTCTCTCTCTCTCTCTCTCCCTCGCTCTCTCTCTCTCTCTCTCTCTCTCTCTCTCTCTCTCTCTCTCTCTCTCTCTCTCTCTCGTTTACCCCCCAGCCCCCACCCCCTCCTCCCTCGGGAGCTCCGTTTAAGCGCCCAGTAGGACCCCCACCACGCCCTCGCATCCGTCTTCAATGGGTCTGAAAATGCCGTTTATTCTGGCGATTACAGCGAATGGTGTTTCTTTTTCTTCTGCAGTGCCGCCGAGCGGGAAGAGGTTTGGGGAGGAGGTGGGCGGGCGGGAGGGGGGGGGGGGGTAGCGAGATTTGTTAGGGGGGGTAGGGTAGAGGTGCGACGGGGCCGTGCGTTGTGTAGTTCACCGGGAACACCATAGATGTCGCGCTTGTTCTACTCGAGCTCCGCGAGGACACAAATCTAGCACCGAGTGCCTCTGTACTCTGCGATGCGGCTGGAATGACAGGCGATGCGAGAGGGACGAGCAATGGCAGGCAGTGGACGGGTTACACCAACTGAAATAGAGTGCCGCCTGACGGGACGGGGTGACACAGAGATAGTGCTCGGTCGTGTCAAAACCGAGGCGACAACCACTCCCCATCCTAGTGTTCACGTGATCTTCTGATTGCAAAAGACTTCTCTCAGATTTTGAGAGATTTCTCTCAGATTTCATGAGATTTCTCAGTTAGATTTCCAAGGATTTCATCGAGATTTCGGAGGATTTCATCGAGATTTCAGACTTCTGAGGATTTCATCGACATTTCTGCAGTTTTGTACACAGGATTTCGCGAGTGGTTGCCCCCTCCCTCGGTCAAAACTCTACCATTATTTGTTTCAATATTCGCCAAGTTGAGGCTGTGACGACGCGGGCACATTATGCGACAACATTTCTGGCAGTGTCGTTGCTGGCGTCGCGTGCTGCTGGACAAATATCGCCGAGGTGTAATTCTTCCGCTCCATTTCCAGGAGGTAGGCTGCATTATAAGAGTCCCCCCGGCGCCTATAGCCCCGCGCCCGCCTGCCAGTGAGTTGGCGCGCGTCCGACTGTGAGCCGAGCCGAGCCGAGCCGAGCCGAGCCGAGCCGAGCCGAGCCGAGCCGAGCCGAGCCGAGCCGAGCCGAGCCGAGCCGAGCCCACTGAGACGTATGGAGACGAACGCACGTAAATTAGCCGCGAGCCTTGAGCCTTGGAGCGCGCCCGAGCCGCGCATGCGCCGCAGCGCCGCGGCAGAGCGGCGGGAGGTAGTGGAGCGAATTATCAGAAACATAATAAAGTTAACGTCGATGCATACATGTTTTAGCATTAAAATAAGAAAATTACGTGTCCACCGGAGAAGCTTACAATCATATGAGCGAAACTTGACGAAACATTCTAAGTAATCAGAGAGTTGGATTGCCGTGCTTTCTTATTGAGTCTTCTCTATCTGAATTCTACACTGTGAGAAATATTTGTAAGAGTTACGGGAAAATTTTCCTTGAGAAATGTCGTAAAGTTACGATATCAAATTGTAAAATTACAAAAATTTAAGGACACTTGGTATCGACTTGTAATTCTTAAACGAGCACAAATAGGCGCTCGTAAATTTACGATTTCGATCGCAAAGTTACAACACCGTTTGTAAATCACAAATTACGAAAAAAGTCGTAAACTTACAGATATATTTTTCACAGTATATCAGTTTCTTTGAAATTACTTGGTACCAACAAGTTTCAAAGTTGACCCCTCGCGATTTGGTCGCACGACTTTCAATTATCTCCTCCATGGGACTCAGGCTTCACAAAACTGACAGTTTTCGGTTTCGTTGCCGCCGGTTCCGCCCCGCCCCGCCCCGCCCCGCCCCGCCGGTATTTGCTCCAGTCAGTCGCTAATGCTCATGAGCGATGGAGTTATGCCCGTCTGGAGATGAGAGTATTGGCTCCTCAGCGCCATGCGGACCCGTTTAGAACGACCGAACCAATAGCCTTCAGGATAAATGTTGTGCATGAGCGTGTGTGTGTGAGCCGTGTTTACATGCATGCACAAGAGTGTGTGTGTGTGAGAGACGATGCCGACACAGAGAGTAAAAGAGCAGAGGAGAGAGAGAGAGAGAGAGAGAGAGAGAGAGAGAGAGAGAGAGAGAGAGAGAGAGAGAGAGAGAGAGAGGCAGATGAGCAGCATTACACAGAGGTTGTATAGTGCAGTCCATCCGCATGTAGTGTTACTGCAGTCTCACGCTCCCCAACTCACACACACACACACACTCACACTCACGGACGCTCACAAAATTATAAACCAAAGCAATACGAGAGTCTTTAGACGGCGCGCTCACACACACGCACAGACACTCACACACACACACACACACACTCGAATTCGCCGCAGAAGCGCTGGCCTTGCTTCCTTGCACCTGCCGTCTGGTTTGCCAATCGAGTAATACGGGAAGGGAGAGGAGAGGAGAGGAGAGAGGGGAGAGAAAAAGAAGGACTCAAGGCGGCAGTCAGCGCGGAGAGCGAGCGAGAGAGAGAGAGGGAGAGAGAGAAAGGTATGAGCGGGGAGAGGTTTACGGTTGCACACACACACACACACGCACACACCTCGGTTGGTCCAGCCCGTCTTGAAAACGTACGTGTCTTTTCCTTATGACACTCTCACCCGACACAACTCCACAAATGTGTACTCGCATAATTTTTCATACAGCACGGCGCGCACGCTTCGCCGCGTTTAGATACACACACACACACACACACACACACACACACGGTCAATATATTTATTGCTATTTATTTATTTTCGCGATGAGAAATTCATGGTGGCCACACACCGCGCGTCGCCCTACGTGTGTGTTCCCTGAAGGGAACGGAACGGGCCCTTATAGAGGGAGATGAATTGCGGCATCGCATGCAGGACACGGCCGCCCCGCCCCGCCCCGCCCCGCCCCGCCCCGCCCCGCCCCGCCCCACCGAGGTGACTGAGACATGTGGAGTGGCCGCGACCCGAACCCTGACCTCGAGCCTTTCTTGTGCTCTTTTTATATACCTTAGCTATTTTACCCTCCCTTATTAGTTCAAAAAATATATCACTTGCAAGGCACGTCAATTTTGCCACTCTCTGAAAATTTTGGATTCCTTTAAAGTGCCCCGACTGTTTCCCCTGAATTTTCTTGAGACTTCTGTTAAGAGTTGTCGTTCAACCCAATCAAACACAATATTTTTTGCGTATTTTATTTTATAAAATACACAACTGTCCTACAAAACAACCATTTGTGGATTGTCCCCTCTGGTTACCGTCTGCTGGAACCACCACCCTTGCGCATGGGGCGGGGTGGGGTGCACGGGCGTTCCGTACCCAGGCGTTCTGACACGCTGCTGATCGCTTGCACGCCACCTCAGGAAACGCTGTGCCGGGGCGTGGCGGGGCGGGGCGGGGCGGGGCGGGGCGGGGCGGGCCGCTTTGTTTGGCACTCTATTAAGGCACTCCTCTCCTTTCGCCCACCACTCAATCTCCACTCCCTTCCTGCCCGGGAGCCTCTCGCCCCTGGGCATCCTCGCCCCGGCCCGGTTATGCAACCCAGAGCCCTCGTTGGAGCTGTGCAGCGACACGCTGTGCGCTGCTGGCTGTCGCGTCCGGCCGGAGCAGACGACTTGTCCTCTGTAATCAAAGCCTTCAAGTTCCTCAACTTGAAAGTCCTTTGTGGTCCCTCAACTCCAAAGATCACCAGCCTTTAAACTACCTGAACTTCAAAAATCATGCACTTCAAATTTTCTGCACATTAAAATTTCTGCACTTTAAAGTTTCCGCTCTTTAAAGTTTCTGCACTTTAAAGTTTCTGCACTTAAATTTTACTGCACTTAAAATTTACTGCACTTAAAATTTACTGCACTTAAAATTTACTGCACTTAAAATTTACTGCACTTAAAATTTACTGCACTTAAAATTTACTGCACTTAAAATTTACTGCACTTAAAATTTACTGCACTTAAGAGTTTTTGCTCTTTAAAGTTTCTGCATAATTTGGTTCCTCAACTTCAAAGTTTCCTGAACTTCAAAGCTCCTTAACTTGAAAGTTCATAAACTTAAAAGCTCCTGCAGTTTATGGTCCATGAACTTCAAAGCTCCTGAACTTCGAACCTCCTGGAATTCCATGCTCCTGAGCTTCGAAGCTCCTGAAATTCAAAAATAAAAGCCCCATCCAAGAATATCTCTCACGGAAAAAAACTTCGTCCTGGTTTTCAAGCAGCCCCGGGAAACCCCGTGTATTTTCTCCATAAGAGCTGCTTGGTTTTTCCAAAACTGCTTGGAAACCAAGACGTCGTTTTCCCCGTGGCAAGAATATCTCTAGTTTTGTGCGCGGCCGTGGTGTATGTGTCGGACCGTTCTGCTCTCCCCGCGCTGAGGCTAAACGCTGAGTGCCGCGCTGACACGGCCAACGGCTTGGCAGCAAATGGCGGTACAGGAGGCGGGCAGGCCTTGCCGCGCTGCCCACGCGCACCGGTACCCGTGTGGTACCCGTGTGGTACCCGTGTGGTACCCGCGGCCAAGCGGGCCAGCCCACGCACCGCCTCGCGACGCGTTCTACTTGTGCGCAGGGCGTGGTCCCCGTCGTGCGCCTCTCTCTCTCTCTCTCCCTCTCTCTCCCTCTCTCCCTCTCTCCCTCTCTCCCTCTCTCTCTCCCTCTCTCTCTCTCTCTCCCTCTCTCCCTCTCTCCCTCTCTGTCTCTCTCAGCCCGTGCACTCAGGGACGGAGTTGCGAGGAGCGAACTCGCTCCCTCGGTCTCCGTATCGCTCTGGTGCATTACGAGAATATGGCACCATCCCCGTCTAGTGTCGAAGTCTTGTCGCGAGAGAGAGAGAGAGAGAGAGAGAGAGAGTAACTGAGAGAGAGGACGTGTGACTTTTGATTGGGAAAAGAAGAACGTTCTTATGCGCGTGGGGAAAAATCAAAAGCTCACATTCTTGGTGTTTACTTACGAATCTCAAAATGCAAATCACAGCAAATCACTATGCTCTCGTTTCTCTCCCTTCCTCTCCCTGGCTTTTCTTATTTTCTCCCCTCGTTCGTCTCTCCCTTTTTCTTTTTTCTATCGCGCGGTCGCGGTAGGATTAGCCGTGAAGGGGTAGACTTGCGACGTAAAGTAAAGTGCCGTACCCCCTCCTCCCCCCTGCACCACCCAACCCCTACAACTCTCTCTCTCTCCCCAAACGGCTCGTATCTCATGGTCTCATGGATTCCGCCCTCGGACATGCAAACTCATAAATTCCCAGCTCACATCGGCTTTGGTCGCCGTCATATCAACACAGTGGGTATGAAGACTTTAGCGCCTCTCTCTCTCTCTCTCTCTCTCTCTCTCTCTCTCTCTCTCTCTCTCTCTCTCTCTCTCTCTCTAGCTGAGCGGCTCGCACCTACGCGGTGACGTGCCTCGAGTGGAGTGCACCAGCGTCCAGCGGTATTGTATGAGGGTCGCGGCCTGCCCGGCCCGGCCCGGCCCGTCGGCGTGGCCATCTGATCGGGGGTTAGGCCCCTCGCGTTCTGCTGAGCGTCCAGGTCTGTTTGTCTCCCTCCCCGGCACTGGTGCTCTAACTCACTGTCCGGCGACTCCCCCCCCCCCTCTCTCTCTCTCTCTCTCTCTCTCTCTCTCTCTCTCTCTCTCTCTCTCTCTCTCGCTCTCTCTCTACCTCTCTCGACATCTCGACATCGAAAATGGAATAAAAATGGTCGTTCGGCGCGCTCTCTCAGGGAGCGGTGGGGAGCAGCTCTCTCTCTGCGGTCGCGTGGCGGGTCCGGTTCAGCTTCCACGGCGAGAGAGAGAGAGCGAGAGAGAGCGAGAGAGAGAGAGAGAGAGAGAGAGAGACAGAGAGAGAGAGGGGAAGAGAGAGAGAGAGGAGGGGGGCAGGTGCGTCCGCCGCGCCACGCCGCGCCCAGCCCCGCCGCAATCCGTTCAAGGCGCTGTGCTACGCCGCTCTGTGGAGGAGCGGTCCAGGGTTGATCGAGAGAGAGCGACAGAGAGAGAGAGAGAGAGCAACGAAGAGACAAAGAAGTGATTGATTGTGTGTTGTGTAAGGAACCCCGCGGGAGGTTGACGGGAGAGGTGGGTGGCAGAGCAAACGCGGACCCGCCCCGCGAGAGACACTGTTCGCTCTCTCTCTCTCTCTCTCTCTCTCTCTCTCTCTCTCTCTCTCTCTCTCTCTCTCACCCGTCGCTATTATGTGTCGTACCCGCTGTAGCCCCGCCCTATTGTGGAGTGATCAGCTGAAGAATAGCTTGGTAAATTTGGAATTATAAATAATCCTTACTCAAAAGTAAAAGCGTCACTGGATTTGTGGTTACACAACTTCATTTGGAACTGGAACGGTCCGCAATAATGTTATTTCTTTTCCGCCCCTGGTGTATATTTTGGTTTGTCGAGTGTCGAATAAATACGTAACTCAGGAACAGGCGGGACGAGCTCGCTGACCTAACCTAACAGCACTCTGTATTCGCGTACGCGCGCGCGCGTGTGTGTGTGTGTGTGTGTGTGTGTGTGTGTGTGTGTATGCGAGAGAGAGCGAGAGGGCAGTGCCTGGGTACACACAGAGTCCTGAGGTTGTGGCGGGGCGTGGCGGGCAGGTGCACAGCGGCCCTCCGCGCTGGACCAGATAGTGGTCCCCGCTCCCTCACTCCTCCCTCCCTCCTCTCTCCCTCCCTGCCTCCCTCCTCTCTCCCTCACTCCCTCCCTCCCTCCCTCCCTCCCTCCCCCTCTCTGACCGGACCGGCCCGCAGTAATGATTAAAAGTAATTGCGAGCGCGTTGCATATATTCCCTGTGAGCCTTGGGACACCGCAATGGACTGGCTGTCCGTCCAGCTGGAGAGAGAGAGAGAGAGAGAGAGAGAGAGAGAGAGAGAGAGAGAGAGAGGGGGAGGGAGAAAGATAGATAGAGAGCAAGAGAGAGGGAGGGATCACCCTATTTTCGCGCGTCGACAGCCTCTTTTCTCTGTGTTGTAACCCTTTCTCCCCGCAGCCGCCCCTCTCCCCCCTCCCCCCTCGCCTCCCGCGCTGCAGACTGGGTCCAGATCACACCAGCGCCGCCACCACCAGGGCACACGACATCTTCCTTCGCGACTGACAGGAAATGGAATACCCCGTCCCGTCCCGCCCCGTGCCGTGCCGCCGTCACGGGGGAGATTCCATCTCGCGCGGGGGGGGAGGGGGGGGGGGGTTAGCAGTTTCGTACGCGCCGCGCGAAAAGAAGGCGGCGGTGGCGACAGGGCGCGCGTCATAGAGGGCGCTGCACGGTGTTGACTTGTTTTTTGTTTCCGAAACACACACTATTATTTTCACGTTTTGTTTTATTATTTTTTTTTTTTTATTTATTGTAAAAGGGTTTGGAAGGCATGACTCACTTTGGATTGTAAGTGAAATATTTTCTCCACCCTACCTCTATTTTCGCGCCTTCGCCTACGCTGGTGGAATTTTGTTTTTTATTTCATGTAAAATTCCGCCGTACGTTTTATTTTTTTTTCACTGCCGGGCGGGGGTGGCTGGTGGAGAAAAAAAAGGGGATGTGTCGATTGGAGGAAGTTCTTAGATCGATCGTAACATTGTAAGGGAATGTCGGAAGAAGCGCGCAAATGCGGGCTTCTTTCGCATTGGACGAATAAATGCCCCATCTCCTCGACGGGAAAATTCTCTTCCGGTTCCGGTCGCGAGCCCTGAGCTCCGGGCGGCTCCGGGCTGCACACGACCGTGCCTATCCCAATCACGGGCCAGGCCAGGCGTCCGCCCCGTCCCCTTCGTTAGCTCGGTCCGTTGGCCCCACCCCGCCCCGCCCCGCCCCGCCCCACCCCGCCCCGCCCCGCGCCGCGCCATCGCACAGCGCAGCGCAGCCCGCTGCAGGGGCCGCCCCGCCCCCCCCCCCCCCGCCCCGCCCCACCCCGCCCCGCCCCACCCCGCCCTTCCACCCCCAACCACCGGCATTCTCCTTTTATCTTTGTTCAAGAGTTTAGAGATCGTGTCCCTATGAGTGAGCTCCCATGCTTTTCTTGATTAAAGTACTCTGTGCGTGCGTGCACAGGTATTCAAGAGCCACGATAGGAGGAAATTTCTAAAGTTTGGAGTGTGCAGGGCTTGAATTTTCCCCTCTAAATCGACCTAAAATTTTAACAATAAAATTCCTACTCTACACCGAAAAACAAAGCTGCTAAGCAACGCCTTTCCTGGGGCGCTAAAATCAAGTGCTAAGTTTAGTGCCTTTCCCGGGGCATTAAATCTTAGTGCCTTTGCAAAGGCACTAAATTTGTATGGAGTATACGCAGCTGGTCAGCTAAAGCTGCTAAGTCCTACCTTTAAAAGGCACTAAGAAATTTTAATGCCTTTCCTGGTGCACTAAATCTTAGTGCCTTTCCAAAGGCACTAAATTTTGTTAGTGCCTTTTAAAGGTAGGACTTAGCACCTTTGTTTTTCCAGTGTAAAAAATTAAATTGCGATAGGTTTATTAGCTTTTGCAGGTAGCTGTAATTAAAGTATGTTTTTCTCCCCAACTCTTAACCCCTCTCTCTCTCCCTCCCTCTCCCTCCCGCTCTCTGCGTGGGGCTTCCCCGATGGGTTGACCTCGCCTGATCATCCTGAGGAGAAGCCCCGGCCCGCCATACGCACGCAGGCATAGGGGCGGCACGCCCCCTCCCCACGTCAGGCCTGTCTGTATCACACTGCCAAAAATAAACATCTGAAACGACATGCCACCGGGGCTGCGTATCCTGCACTGTAGTGCGCGAGTATCACGGACTTGTCGGTACGGTTTCCTATACACTGTGGAAAATAGTCGAAGGTTTACGGGAAAATTTCCCGCGAATTGCAGTTGTAAAATTACAATTGCAGCTCGTGAAATTACAAGCACTTCATATCGGCTTGAAATTCATTCACGAGCAACAAAAAAGGCTCATCGTAAATTGACAACATTTTTCGTAAATCTTAATTTACAAAATTTATCGTAAATCTACAAGGACATTTTTTACAGTGTAAGGAATTGAACGGGCAAGTGCACGAATGGACGCAATCACTCACAGCTACAAAGTGTGCGACGTGGTTCGCACACTTTGCAGTGTACAACTGGCGCCCAGTGGCCCGTCGTCAGGTGGGCCCTTCACCAACACCCTGCAAACAGACCGGCGGCGGGGCGGGGCGGGGCGGGGCGGGGCGCTGCGGGGCGGGGCGGCGGCTCCACGACGTTCCATTACAAACAAAACAGAGCCTGCCTGTGGAGCCTGTGCTGCTGCTGCTGCAAAACTTTGCGGAACACAACGGCATCCTTTCCTTTCACTCAGCCGGGCTGTCCGTCCGCTGCTCCTGACGCGAGCGAGCGAGCGCTGCGCACTCGAATGAATGGAACGCCCCGCCCCGCCCCGCTCCGCCCCGCCCCGCCCCGCCCCGCCCCGCCCGGGGCCGCCTGCGGTGGACGAACAAAAACACTGTGCGCAGTGGTGTGGTCTGGGGCGCTGTCGCTGGGGCCGCTGGCTGCATCTGTTGAGCTGGACACATAAATAGCCATCGGGAGCACCTGCGCCATCAGAGGGGCGTTCCCTACGTTGCCGGCCGGGTGTTCCGAGGGCGTTCCGCGCACGCTGGCAAAAAGGGGCGGGGCGGGGCGGGGGCCTCACGCCGTGTAAGGGGCCGCGTGTCAGTCAGATTAGCGCCATTGCACCCCAAAAAAATGTTGAGCAGTTTGACAGTGTACTCTGCTGCATTCGGCCTCTTGTATAGGATTTTACCGATCTGAAATCTAAATTACTTGGCCATCAAACCCTCTCCTTTTTTCAAAAACTTAATTTTTTTTGCAAGTAACTTATCGAGCCCTCTGGTTGCGGCGTCGCTTGCCCTGCCCGGGGTGAAGCGGTTAGAGCAGGTGCGCCTGGAGCATGGAGTATCGACAGTCTTCGACAAGCACGGCCATAAACAAAGCCCCCTCACAGCGGACGCGCCGCGCGCGCCGGGTATCGACGACACTCGCACCCGCAAGGAAACCCGCAAGTTTGTTAATTATAAGTTTATTTATTTTATTAAAAAAAAAAAAAAAAAACTCAATTCCGTGACAATATACGAACACGGCGGGCACAAAACGGAGTGCGCTTCCGCTGATTTGGTCGGTAACTCACGCACAACGGTGTGCTCCATCACAGCTCAGCTAGGGCGCCCGGCCCGGCCCTGCATTCCAAAAGTCGGGATTAACAACCATCATATTCATCCTAATTACCGGCATCACAACGCGTCGCAGTTTTATTGCGATTCACTTAAGCTCAACCCCCCCCCCCCCCCAACGAGCCGTGGAGAATAGAGCCGGTCCCCCACCCCCTCCCTCCCCCCGCACCGCGCGCCACGCACGCAACATGGAAGCGGCCCAACTTTTTACTTTTTTTTTTCACTTTTTTGTTATTTTTATTTAACTACCGCGTTGTGGACAAGCAGTCACCGAGAAAAGGGAAAATTGGGAAGAATTGAAAAAGTGAACACGCCCAAGGAAGGCGCCGTGTGTTCTTGCACTTGTGATGGTTTCTACACTGTCAAAGTAAGTGTGCAACTGTTCAACACTTGTAAGTGTGCAACTTTCAGTCTGACACGTGCAAGTGTGCTACTCGCCAGCTGTACACTTGTAAGTGTCAAGCTCGCCAGTTGTACCGGGCGTTCCATAAAAGACACAGGTGCGGGCGGGTTTGCCTACCCAATCTTCCCGTAAGGCGCCATAGCCCCTTGGGTAGGCAAACCCGCCCGCACCTGCGTCTTTTATGAAACGCCCGGTACGTTAGTAAGTGTTCAAATCGACAGTTGTGCACTTGCAAGTGTTAAACTGTCCCGTGCAACACTTCCCTTGTTGAACACTTGCACGTGCACATCCGTCGAGTTAAACACTTATAAGTGTACAACTGGCAAGTTTGACACTTAAAATTGCACAATTGTCAAGCTACGCACTTGAACGTGTTAGACTGGGAGTTCAACACTTACAAGTGTTGAACAGTTGCTCACTTGGTTTAAGAGTGTATTAGCAAAATGGGGAAAAACAAGTGTTTTGCAGGTGAATTCTATTTCTCATATTTATTTCTCATATGTGGACATACAGTGACGTGTGTAGTCCGTCTACGGGTCGTGCTCCGGTCTAGGACGCCTAGCGCCCGAAGCCGAAGGCCCCGAAGCCGCCAGTTAGACCGCCCGTAAGGCCGCCCGTAAGGCCGCCCGTAAGGCCGCCCGTCAGGCCGCTGCCGAGCTTGGAGACGGTTCCAAAGGCGGCGCCCGCGGTCCTCTGAAGTGCGCCCCCGGCGCCGCCGGACACGGCGCCCTTGGCGACGCCGGTGACGGTCTTGTCGAGGGCGTCGATCTTGTCGGCCTTGGCGTCGATGGCGCCCTTGACGACGCCGGCGCCGGTGCCGACCGCGTGCCCGGCCACCCCGGACGCCACGGAGGCGCCCTTCTTGCCGGCCTCAAGCCCGGTGTTGACGAGGCCCTGGGGGAGGTAACGGCAGCAATGCGCAAATTAATTCAGCAGACCCCCAAAAAAATATAACAAAAAAAAAAAAAGAAAAAAAAATTAAACAAATTCTGGCAGCGGCCTGCTGACCTGGGCGGCGGACACCTTGGCCTTCTCGACGGCCGCGCCGGTGTCGAGGGCGCCCTGGGCCGCGTTGAGCCCCAGGCCCGCGGCGTGCGCGAGGGGGCCGGGCAGCAGGTTGGTCAGGGTGCGGGTCTGCGCGAGCGCGTTGGAGCCCACCTTCTGGCCGATGTCCACGACGCCGCGGAGCGCGTCGGACTTGACCGCCTCGGCGCCCTGGGGACACCGCGTGCACGGAAAAAATTGGATTAGCTAAAATAGCTGATGCCTTAGCTAATTATCAGCTCATGCGTTTTTTCCTAGGCAGCTGTGAGATCTAATATCTCAGCTGTTACAGCTGATAATTAGCTAAGGTAGCTAATATCATTAGCTAAGGCCATGCCAGCTAATGCATCAGCTATTTCGGCTAATCTTTTTTTTTTTCAGTGTGTGTGTCTCAGTCAGTTAGAATAGGGAAATTAGAAATACTCTAAGTAATAGGGCTAACTCACCTCGAGGGCGTTGAGGCCCACCTGCGCGGCGTCGCCTCCGGCCTGGATGCCGCCCTTGGTGAGCTCCGCCCCGGCGCCCACCTTGGCGCCCGCCGCGCCCACGAAGCCCTTGGCCACGCCCAGGCCCAACAAGGGCTGAGGAGCTGCGCCGGCGGCCTGCCAGGGTCACAAAGCTGTTCCGATAGTTTGCACTCGCACACCCAGAGAAGCGTGTACTTGAATATCTCAAGTACAATTTAGTGCTCAATCCAAGCCCAATCCAGCTTTGAACCAAGAACATGCGTTCCATTCAAGCACGAAGGGGGAACATTTGAGAACAAACTGGGGTTGATTTGAGCACAAATACTCAAGAACATGGTGTACTTGAAATTATCAAGTATTTTGCACTCGATTTAAGTACATTTTGCATAATTTAAGTACACGCTTTCCTGGGTGTACTTTTGAACGAGTAGAATTTTCCTTGGAATTTCACACACTTATGATGCGGACCAAATGTGCGAATGCACTGTGAAAAATATTTTTGTAGATTTACGATAAATTTTGTAAACTACGGCTTACCAAATATGTTGTAAATTTACGATGGGCCTTTTTCGCTCGTGAATTAATTTCAAGCCGGAATGTAGTGCTTGTAATTTTACGATTTGCAATTGTAATGTTACGAACTGCACTTTGTGGAAAATTTTCCCGTGAACCTACGACTATTTTTGACAGTGTGGTAATTCACACGCCTACTAGAGCGTGACACTGGTCGGCAGGGCATGTTACGTTACCTGGAGGGCGCTGACGGCGGCGAGGACCGCGACGATGAACTTGACCATGGTGGAGAGGAGAAGTACTTGCTTGTGAACTGTACCGATGGTCCGCGCGAGGGCACTGGTTATATACACCGGGCGCGCGCCCTGGCGGGCCGGGCAGACGTCACCGCCAATATCACCAACCCAGAACTAGGTTATGGCTACTCGGTACTTTTGGGAGGCCTCGCAAGCGAAAACGATAAGTCAATATGCACGTTTTCTATTAGCCTCTTTAAAGCATTTTCCTCCACCCCGCGGATATTACTCGCAGTAGTTAAAATCTAATTGCTCGTACTCCACGTTAGGTCGTGTACACAAATACACTCCCCCCTCCCACTCCCGGCGCCCGTCAGGTATTTTCGTACGCCTGCTGACGTATACTTTCCGCCACTCCGTGCAAGTTTGGAGGTACGTCAGGCTATAAAATACACAATAAAAACAATGTCTCATTTTTAGAGGAAAAAAAGGAAGAAGAGAGGGGTGGACTGCAAGGAGCTCCCGGATTTTGTGGAAGATTTTTACCGTGTGTACTGTCTCAACTGGCACCGCCTCTGCTTTGCAGCTAAAATAACGCGTGAGAGAGAGAGAGAGAGAGAGAGAGAGAGAGAGAGAGAGAGAGAGAGAGAGAGAGAGAGAGAGAAGGGGGCGTATAGGGGTGACAGGCTGGTGAGGGGGGAAGTCCCTTTTCCCTCTCACTCGCACGCGCGCAGCCAATCAGTGCGTGCCCAGCAGCCCAGCGGGGCAAGCAGGGAAGAAGAGAACGGCTTCCACAAATTTAGCACCCTTTGGTGTTTACTTATCGCAAATGAAAGGGGGAAAAAACGCGGAGGAGGAGGAAGGGGAGGACGAGCAGGGCGGATGGTGAAGTCGCGGAAAAGAGCAAATTTGCAAACTTTGGGCGCGTGGCGCGCGGCGCGCAGCGCGGGCGCATTCACTCGCGAAAAAAATGAGACCGCGCGCGCCCGTCCCCCCCGGAGGCCGGAGCCGGAAACGGGCCTTTCACTCGAGGTTTGCTTCTTAGACCTCGGCTGCTGCTGCTGCTGCTGGTCTTTTCGTGGATATTGAAATCTGAAATGTGTGTCATATTTCCCGTAGAATGCGCCCCGCCCCGGCCCGCCCAACCCTCTGCGCCCCCCTCCCTCTCTCTCTCTCTCTCTCTCTCTCTCTCTCTCTCTCTCTCTCTCTCTCTCTCACCACGCTGACTCTTGTCATGTGGAGTCTCGTTTTTTTCATCTCTCTCTCGCTCTCTCTCTCTCTCTCTCTCGCTCTCTCTCTCTCGCTCTCTCTCTCTCTCTCTCTCTCTCTCAACGGAAAGAAGGCGGTCGTGGTCCTCTTTCCGTAGCGGAGCAGGTGCTAAGAAGAGTCTGCGTCTTGCCATTTCGTCTCTCTCTCTCTCTCTCCCCCTCTCTCTCTCTCTCTCTCTCTCTCTCTCTCTCTCTCTCTCTCTCTCTCGCGCGCGCCCCTGGCCCACATAGCTCTCTGCGGTCCCCCGCGCGCCCGGGTGCCGAGTTGAGTTTCAGGACCGCCCCGCCCCGTCCCGCCCCGCCCCGCCCCGCCCCGCCCCGCCCCGCCGTCCAGTCCCCTGGTGCAGGCAGGGGTCGAGACTGTGCCGACTGAACGGTCCGAAACAAAAGGCGTGAATGCCTGTGGTGTCACCCGACACCCTCCCCTCTCTCCTCATTATTACACGCACGAAAAAGAAAAAGAAAAGTCCGAAATTGTTGATAACAGCTGTCATCACTAATAATGCCACGCGTGTGTGTGTGTGGGACGCGGCCGTTGTGTTTTTGTGAATGGGGAATGTGCCGGGCGGCGCTGTCAGCAGAGATGGACTCCTCCACCTCCACGGGTCTTTGATGAACACGCGTGTACCAATGGGATGAATGGGGGGAAAATGGGATTGTCAATTTTAAAACCATGACATTTGAAAAAGAAAAACTCTTGTGGAAAACAGTGGGCTGCAATGTTATGGTCTTCCTGCAAATCGGAATTAAGATAGGTGTATTTTTCGAGGTGTATTTTTATCATTCAATTAATCAGGCTTGTCGTCCCGTCGCGTCCCCGCCGGGTGGGGTAGCCCTCCCTCGGGACGCTTCGATACTGTCGATACTCGCGATAGGTCGTAAAGGGGGGGGGGGGGGCCTCCTCCGGGTCCTCCAGGACCTCCAGGACCCCTTCAAAGCGTCGCGCGCGGGGCGGGGCGCGGCGGCGGGTGGCCAGAGTCCTCCGGGCTCATCCTCCGGGGACTCCGCGGGGTCCGGCCCGGTCCGGTCCGGCCGGGCGCGCGCTGCGGCCCCACCCTATGTCCCGGAGTCCCGGAGCCTGGAGTAGGGCCACTAAATTCAATCCCGCCCCGCTCGCTCCGGGCGGCCCAGTATGCTGGCCCAGCCCAGCCGAGTGGGGTCACATTGTCAGGTATAAGGTAGTGTGGACCTGCTCCGGGCCCGGCCGGAGCTTTCCGGTCCAGCAGTCCGGGCTGCCTGCCTGCCCGGAGCCGGGGCTAGGGCCAGGAGCAGGGCCAGGAGCAATTGTTGCTGGTGCTGCGTCAGCAGCCCCCGTGGCTCGCCACCGCCACGCCCCGCCACGCCCCGCCACGCCCCGCCACGCCCCGCCACGCCCCGCCACGGACGCGCTGAGTACGGATCTCTGGCAGGGCGTGGCGCGGCGTGGGGGGCGTTTAGAGTCGACCCCTGCAGAGTCCTGCCAGCCCGCTCCGCCCCGCCCCGCCCCGCCCCGCCCCGCCCCGCCCCGCCCCGCCACGCCTTTGGCCCCGTGATCGGACGGGCTGGCCTCTGGGGAAGGCCCGGCGGGGCGGGGTGGGGTGGGGCGGGGCGGGGGCAGAGGGGAGGTTAATGGCTGGTTGGACAGCGCGCGGGAGGTGGGCTGTCACAGCAGAACGAAGGGACGGCCGTCCAGGTGGGGCGGGGCGGGGCGGGGCGGAGCGGGGCGCGACGTGGGTGTCGATGTCGGGTGAGGGCGGGGCGGGACTAGATCAGGTGTGCGAATAGCAAGAGATAGGGCGCGCCGTAATGTCTTACGGGGGGCTTCTCCTCGGCCGGCGCGCCCGCCCCGCCCCGCCCCGCCCCGCCCCGCCGACCTGACCTGCCAATAGAGCGCCGGGCTGTTCTTTCCAGACCCCCTCGCGCGTCGTCTGCTGTGGCTCAACCATTCGTGAGAGTGCGAAAAGATGAGGTGCTTGCGCGCGCTATTTAAAAGAGCGGCAATAATGAAAACGGGAAATTTCTTTTTGCTTGTGTTTTAATTTTTTTTTAAAAAAAGAATTGTGTTAGGCGTGTTTTAAGCCAAGTGTTAATCCACAAAAGTAGAGAATATTCTTGTATGAAGCGGCTATGTCAGGGGAAGTCGAGTGGAGGGGCGTAGGCTCCTACGTATGGAGAGCGCGCCCCTCCCCGCCCCGCCCCGCTCCGCCTCGCCCCGCCCCGCCCCGCCCCGCCCCAGCTCTAGTCGAGGTCAGCCACACTCACGCATCCCTCCCCTTCACCACCCCCCCGCCGCCCCGCCTGCCTGCCTGCATATGTCTAATATTTTACAGCGTGAACGAGGCGCCTCGCCACGCCACGCCTCGCGGGTCAAGCGCGGTGTGGTGCGCGCGCAGGGCGGGGCGGGGTGGGGCGGGGCGGGGCGAGGCGCAGGTCGAACAGCGAGCCCGCCGCCCCGCCCCGCCCCGACCCGACCGACATCTTGATAAAGTACCCGATAATCTCGAGGCATTTTTCACCGCTCCGATTGTAAGTACTCGCTGGTGCTGCTGCATCAGGTCAGGCGGGGCGGGGCGGGGCGATGCCATCTCTCGATGCGCCTCACCTGCCCCGCCCCACCCCGCCCCGCCCCGCCCCGCCCGTCACCGCGCTCCAGGAAACAAACTACGAGTAGAAAAAGAAACAACACCCAGAGGTCGCTGTGCGGTGCGGGCGATTACGGGCCAGAATACTTCACACATTTGTGCGCCGGGGGCCTAAGTGTTCATGGCTTCGACAGTCGCGGCCGTGAGGGGCGGGGGGAGGGGGGGGGGTATGCTCTGTTTTTTCTGTGAGGGAGCCGAGTAGCCCGGCGCCGCCGGACCGGGCCGTAATGGCTGTCTTTTCGTGGTGTAAATTCTCAGCCGACACTAGTTGGTCTCTCTACTATTGCTGCTGCTGCTTCTTTTGGTAGGAGGAATAAATATCGCAGCGTGTAATGTGTTGCTTTTTTTTTAACTCCACCGTTTTCTTCTTCTTCTACTACTCAAATGTGTTGGTAAACTGTTGCAGGACGCTTGAATGAATGTGTGTGTGTGTGTGTGTGTGAGTGAGTGAAGAATGGCTGCTGCTGCGAATCTCTATGGCGGCAAAACACTGGTGTTTGAGACGGTTTACAACACCCGCAGAGGCGCGCGTGTGTTTTAAAACGGAGAAAAGGAGGGAATGAAAAAGAAAAATATAGCAGAGGAGTCAATCGGTGTTCTAATCATTGAAGAGGTGTGAAGTGTGAGTGAGTCATTACGGAAAAAACGTGTCCCATTGCGGCGTTTGTAGTTAATCTCAGAAGGAAAGATGTTCGTTCCTTCACAGATAAACCAAGTTGTCACGTGACGAGAAATATTGCTACGAATATTTCGTCACAAGAGCTGTGATGAAACAGTCGTCACATGACAAACCTTTCGTCACTTAACATGAATCTTTCGTCACATGACATGAATCTTTCGTCACATGACATGAATCTTTTGTCACATGACATGAATCTTTCGTCACATGACATGAATCTTTCGTCACATGACATGAATCTTTCGTCACATGACATGAATCTTTCGTCACATGACATGAATCTTTCGTCACGTGACATGAATCTTTCGTCACATGACATGAATCTTTCGTCACATGACATGAATCTTTCGTCACGTGACATGAATCTTTCGTCACATGACATGAATCTTTCGTCACATGACATGAATCTTTCGTCACATGACATGAATCTTTCGTCATATGTGACGAACCTTTCAAAAGTAAAATTTAGCACTGACTTTGTCGTAATGTGACGGCTTAAAATTTCACAGTGGTTTTTTTCCTCGTCGTCCTGTTTCTCGCGACCATGTCGGCTGCGCCCCGCTCTTGTGAGCATGATTTATCCCACTCTCCAATAGGCCGAGTCTCTAACGGGCTGAGGGAAGGCGCTAAGGGCTGCGGGGCGGGGGGACCGGTTTGCGCTGATTTCTGCCGCCACCGCCGCGGGCCGCGGTCGCTGCATGGGCATACAGAATTTTCTTTTCCTGTTGGCGGCACTGCGGCGCGGCGGTCACATCCGGTCGGGTTGGGCTAGCTTCCTGTACCTGCCGCGGAGATGTTTTCTGGTACCTCTATCCCAATTCTCTGCTCTCCCCCCCCCCCCCCCCCCGTACAATGGGTGCACTTCATTTCCTCCGCCCCGCACCCATCTGTCTTTGTCTAGCTGCACGTGGACGGCGCCTCCCGCCCGCCCGCCTCCGCCGCCGCGACCCGCTTCAGAGAAAAAAAGAATTATGTCGGCCTCTTTTAAACGAAAACAGACTACTTATTCATCCAACTACTATACCTTTTTTTAAAGAATTTCTTATATTTTTAGGCATGAAGTAGCCTTATGGATTTGTCTGAGGATAACATTTTTTTTTGTAATAGCACGGAGCCCCTTACGCAAAGTCGGAATTTTGTATACGATTTTGATATGAGTTGGCAGAGAGGTGCACGGTAAATCTGTTCCCTGGGACCTCCCAGGAAAGTAGATAGTTTTGCAGTACTTTTCCTGGAAATACCCAGGAACTTTCCTGGAAAATACTCTACTTTTCTGGGAGTCCCAGGAAACAGATTTACCGTGTAGAACTTAATCTCCTGAGTTCACTGCTGCAATGCCATCCAAAAGTTGGTGGCCACTTTTTTTTTTCTGGGCATAATAGGAATCCCCCGTGTGTGATGCTGTCGCGCGGGCGAGAAGTTTAGCGTAGGCTGGTACGGGGAAAAGAAGAAAATAATAAAACGTCGCTGCATTATTGGCTTTTGTGTCAACACGGGTCGGATCGCATCATGTCAACTTTCCTGCTCGAGTGTCTCGATGGCGTGCGCGCGCGCGCGCCGCGTAAAATAGCTTTTCCCTTCTTTTTTTCCGGGGCACTAAATAAAGGGGTTAAGTTTATCGAGAAGAGAGTTTTGACAGCAGGGTACCGCCGCAGAGCGCAGCCTCCCGCCGCGACGTCGCACCCGGCCGCCTGCCACTGCAGTAATCCATCATATTCCCCCTCCCCCTCTCTCCCTCTCTCTCCCCCCCCCCCCCTCCTCTGCTCTGCCTGCTAACGTGTTTGTTCAACGACTATGACATTTCATTTCCGCGCCCCGGATTTCCGGGCAGAAGACACACCAATTCACTTGTATCCTTTTGTCGACGTCTCCCGGGGCCGCCGTGCCGCCTCCGCGCCGCCCCCGCGCCGCCCCCGCGCCGCCCCCGCGCCGCCTCCGCGCCGCCCCCGCGCCGCCCCCGCGGTGCTGCTGGCGTGCTGGGCGGGCGGGGCGAAACAGGTGGGGAGGGATCAGAGGGCTCTTCTCCCACAAGAAGTACCGTGGCGTGGCGTCACCACCGGGCGTGCACAGGGTTTCTTCCTCTTTTCATGCCTGAGAAAAGTGCGCTGGTTTTAAGAACATTTTCTTTCAAAAAAGGTATTATTATTTTTAATATAATATTGTCGTGTGAAACTAAGGTTTTGCAGTCCTAAAAAAATTTTAAGAACTTAAAAAATGAAACGGTGCCTCCTCGACAACACTAGGTTCAAAACGAGGGCACTAAAAGTAAGTCGGTCTTAGGAACTAAATTTTGTTTCCTACAACCCCAATTTAGTTATTTCTATCAACTAACTATCTCTCTGGGTGTAGTTCGTGTGTGTTTGCACCCACCTTCCTCTGAGCCCCGGCGCGACGACTCGACGCTGCGCATCATGATGACCGTCGCTCTCTCTCTCTCTCTCTCTCTCTCTCTCTCTCTCTCTCTCTCTCTCCCTCTCTCCCTCTCTCTCGGTATGTGACGTGTTCATTTTATGCACCCCTCCCGGGGCCGGGGCGGGGCGCCGGGCGTACGGCCGCTCAATTCCGAAATATTAATCACGAGGTCTGCTTGATTTGACAGCGATTGATGTCTGGCAGTGGCTTCGGACATCAAAGTAACGAGAGTGTGTGTGTGTGTGTGTTGGAGAGAGAGAGAGAGAGAGAGAGAGAGAGAGAGAGAGAGAGAGAGAGAGAGAGAGAGAGAGAGAGAGCGCTAGGGCTATGCGTTTGAGGGGACTGCAACCCCCCCTCCCCCCCCCCCACCATCTCCTTCAGAAGCTGCGAGTGCGAGGAAAAATGGCAGTATGAATGGGAATGTGAGTACGCGGTACAAACTGGACTAGTTCCTCAATGGCGCGCAATCAGTCATGAATGGCCTGCTTCCCTATTTCTCTCGCTCTCCCTCGCCCTCCTCTCTCTCTCTCTCTCCCTCACAAACTCTATCGAGAGGGACAGAGAGTGAAGTGGCCCTCTCCGGATGACAATACACTACCATAATAATAGGCGCTGATGTCACTCTGGTGAAAGGGTGCTTCGTGTGTGTGTGTGTGTGTGTGTGTGTGTGTGTGTGTGTGAGTGAAGAGCGCAGTGCTGGGCGTGACATTTAAAACCGGTCGGCTTTGTGTCGCGCGCCAGGATTGGCCAGCTGCCTTTGGTGAGACTCGGTCATTAGCCAATCCCGGAATAGGATGTACGCCGCCGCGCGACGTGTCTGGCGGGGCGTGGCGGGGCGTGGCGGGGCGTGGCGGGGCGTGGCGGGGCGTGGCGGGGCGGGCGCGGCAATGTTAACGGTGTTGCGGTAGGCCGGGCGATGGATTGCCTAGTCCACTAGTGCAATCAGCTCTCTGGCGTGGCACTGAATAGCTAGACCTCGCCCCGCCCCGCCCCGCCCCGCCCCGCCCCGCCCCGCCCCGCCCCGCCCCGCCTCGCCACCCGGCCGCACCCAGCACGGCTCGTATGCTCGCCTTCTTGATCCGCCATGATGAGCTGGCGTCTTCGTTCTAACTGTCGGCTCACCACCGCGCCCCGCCCGGCCGCTCACCGTCACCACCACGCCCGGGCGGGGTGGGGCGGGGCGGGGCGGGGCGCGGCTTCTTCAACTTTAACTTGGGTTATCAACAACCAAACTAATATTTCTTTTCCATGTTGCAGCTAGGCGTCAGTCTTTGACGGGGCACACAGAGGCCGTTATCAGCGCTGGTAAGTCAGTACAACAAACTTTTCCTTTATTTCTAATGTTAGCGGTCCTCCAGAAGAAACGGATTGGCGTCAACTGGGTCATGCGGGTGGAACACCTTCCAATCCCCCTCTCGCTCCCCCCCCCCCCCTCTCTCTCTCTCTCTCTCTCTCTCTCTCTCTCTCTCTCTCTCTCTCTCTCTCTCTCTCTCTCGCACACGCACAGAGGCGCAGCTCTCCCCAATGAAATCAATCAGTCCGCATGCCAAGGGTCTCCCTCCTCTGCGAAGGAAGTGCAGCCATGCAAACTAACGGACCAGCCTGGCCGGCCAGGACCGACCAGGAGCTGGGCGCCCCGCCCCGCCCCGCCCCGCCCCGCCCCGCCCCGCCCCGCCCCGCCCCGCCTGTGGTCAACAGCTGTCCGCCCTACTCGGCGCGCCGCCCGGCCTCGATCCAGTCCGCTAGGAATCAAGGATGTAGGATGTGGTGATAGGGGATAGGCAGGCGGCCTCGCCTCGCCCTGCATGCTGCAGGCCCTTGCTTCTGTATCCCGCTCCCCTACGCGCGCCCTGCGCCGTGCCGTAGGTAGCCCCCTCCGGCCTGCCTGCCCGCCTTCCTGCCCTACCGGAAGTTATTAGTACGTAGGAATAATCATTTCCTATCGTGGTGCGAATTTCCGGACTTTATTCTCGCCTTATCGTGGCGGTGTGAGCTTCCACCCGAATAGTGAATTATCGAAGGGAAAAGTAGGGATTTGAATGCCGATAACAATTAGAATACTTTAAAACCAAAAAAAAACATAAAAAAAACAGAAACTCTTTTTTTCCTGAGTTTCACAATAATTTTTATATTTAAAATTAATTTTTTATATTTTTCGGGAGCGTTTTGCAGTGCGCGACGCGCCCGGTCGTCCACTTGAGGAGCAACTGGCGCTAGGCCCGATAATGATCATCTCTGTTAACTTACCAAGGGCCCGGCCCGCCCTGTAGTGGAGAGGCTAAAAGTTTCGAGGGCCCAAGAAAACTGGCGCAGGACGGCGCCCGAGGTTCTGCGGGGCGGGGCCCGGACTGAGGCTAGGCGCGACCCGACAATGCTGCCGGTGTGTGTGTGGTGAACAACACACCCCCAGGATGATCATACACCACCCCTAGCCACAAGGAGGCCGAGGGGGCACCGTCATCACGTCATCCCCTCCTTTTCGGTCTGTACTGCGTTAGTAGACATGGTTTCACCAAGCAATTAACAACATGTCTGATGAAAAGTGCCCTTTCTAGTGAGTATTAGGAACTTGGCCCGCCCAGGGGTTACCATTTCTCACCAGGGAAGGATATAAAATAAAATGCTTGGTGAAACCGTGTCTACTAACGTCTACTAACGCAGTAGAGTCGGTTAACTACGTGTCTGATGGACAGTTGCCCTTTCTAGTGAATATTTGGAACTTGGCCGACCCAGTTGTAGGGTTCGTTGACCGGAAGTGTTCATAATTACGCTATGCATAATTATTTTGTGTTAATTTTGCGTCTACTTATCTCTACTGACGATTCTTACTTGAATTCAGTGACTTACATCATGTGCTGAGCTGAGTGGGCTGGCTAAGTTCACTGTGAAGTTAGCCGGCCCAAACCCGGTTTTTAAAACGCGGTATCGGCTAATGTCCCGACTGTTTTAAATGTGTCTACTTTCGTCCACTATCGATCTGCTAACGACTGGCTATATATAATTTCTTTTCTCATGCACTGTTGTGGGCTGATCTACTTCACATTGCTGTGGCGGCGAGGGGGAAACAACTCTGAATTTTGGTGTACAAGTGTGAATTTTTGTGAATTCAGAAAATTTTCAGAAAATTTTGCTCAATTTTCAGAAAAATTTTGCGATTTTGTGATTTTTGTGAATTCAGAGAATTTTTCTGAAAATTTTTCTGAAAAATTTCATTGACTTTCTCTGAATTTTTCTGAATTTTTACTGATTTTTTCTGAAATTTTTTGAATTTCCCTGAATTTTTCTGAATTACTAGGTGTACAAAAATTTTAGAGTTGTTTCCCCCTCGTGTGGCGGTGTCCTGCGTCACGACCTCGGTCTTGTTCAAGAGCTCCGTGACGTGCGACGCCACGTGGTCACCCGAAGAAAAACTTTTCATCTTCCTCGGTCTCCGCGCGGCCGGCAAACTGATAACGAAATGGGTTGTCTGCCATTGTGCGCAGGTCGTCTCCGGCCGCGACACAAGGCGCACGGCAAATCGAGGGGGCCACAACTCCCCTTTTGGGTGAACACATGATGGCGAAGAAGGCAGGATTCTACTAAGATTGCGATGGATTTTGTAAGATGGCACTAAGATGGCGACGAAAATCATTGGACGATTGCAAGATTACGATGATAATTTCGCCAAGATTTCGTGGAGGATTGCGGAAGATTGCAGAGGATTTCAGGGGAATTGCGGGAGATTGTAGAGGATTCCGCGAGATTGCGGCAGATTGCGGAGGATTTCAATGTTTTATAATGCGCAGGATTTCGGTAGATTGCAAGGATTGCGGATGGATTGCGACCCGTGTGAACACATGACTTCAGGAGTTGTGGCCCCCTCGCGGCAAATCGATGACAAGCAAGACTCCCCGAACACCGAGCGTGAAAAGGGTTTCTTTATGGTTAAGAGACTTGTGTTTGTTGCCGTCATCCAGAAGTCTGTGTGGGACTGGCTCGGCATTATGAAACTGGCCTGTATGGCGTGCCTCTGGCGAAGAAGGGCGACACGAGAGAGAGAGAGAGAGAGAGAGAGAGAGAGAGAGAGAGAGAGAGAGAGAGAGAGAGAGATGGAAGGTACGGGGATTAGCATTAGCAGAGGTAGCGATACCAATCGCTGGAACCAATAGCCGCAGTCGCCATGCTTGTCCTTGCCAGCAGTTGCGATCATGCGAATCTGTGGCAACCGCGCGCGCGCGCGTGTGTGTGTGCGTGCGTGTCGCGGTGAGCACGCCTACGTCCTCCTCGACGTACTACTTGCAGCAGAGCAGCGAGCTGATCCAGAATTCCTTCTCTGGACTCTGCATATGCGATTATGTCATCCTGCCTCGCTGTGCTAATTTTGGCGCCCGTCGGACTTGCGGCAGTTCGCGCCGCGCGCCATACGAGACGAGTGGAAGGGGGCAATGGCGCCTTCCCAGTACAGCCGCATCCCGCCGCACCCCGCCCGCCCACCCCGCCCCGCCCCGCCCGGCGGATAGGAAGCTGGCAATTACTCCGTGCAGGCAGCGGGCTTATCTGGGTGCCCAGTACTGTAGCGCGGGGTGGACCGGATGAAATGGGATGGCTAGCGAGGTTTGGGGGGTAAGGTGTGTGTGTGTGTGTGTGTGTGTGTGTGTGTGCGCGCGTGCGTGTAGTATGGGGTGAAAGTCGGGGAGATGGGGGGTTGTCTGGCGTGACGGGGCCATATGCTAGTCATGAGGAACTTCTCGCGCTCTCTCTCTCTCTCTCTCTCTCTCTCTCTCTCTCTCTCTCTCTCTCTCTCTCTCTCTCTCTCTCCCTCTCTCTCTCTCTCTCTCTCTCTCTCTCTCCCTCTCTCTCTCTCTCTCTCTCTCTCTCTCTCTCTCTCTCTCTCTCTCTCTCTCCCTCTCTCCCTCCCTCTCTCCCTCTCCCTCTCCCTCTCTCTCCCTCCCCCTCTCTCTCCTGCTGGGGTTTCGCAGTCCCCTCACCTCGGTAATGAGCCCGCAGCCCTCCTGTCTGTCTGGCCCTGCTCCGCGCCGGTGAGTGGCTTCCGACTTTGTCACCGGAGACGCACGCGGCCCGCCCTGGCCGCCCTGGCCCGGCGCCGTCCGGGCGCCGCGACGCCTCTACAGGCAGGCGCCCGCCCGGGGGTCGTGGCCTCCGACAATGCAGACTTAGGACCCTTAAGCGCCGCGGTATTAGCGCGACTGCGTACATAGGGGAACAAGTATGGTGGCTTCACCAGTGTTGCCAGGAAAGTAGGCAAAACCGGGCCAACACACAACGCCTGCCTACTAGGCAACATCATCATAGCTGTGCAGAGGGATGGGCTAGTACACTCAGAAAACCGTTCCTTTGGCGGAAATAAATTTTATTTCCCTTAACGAAAATCTTTCGTTCCTGAAATCAAAGTCAAATTTTCGTTGGGACGACAACAAATTTTATTTGTTCCAATTTCAATTTTTTTAAAATATTGACCGATTTAGTTAAGCCAACGAAAATTTTATTTGTTACTACTAAAATTTCGTTAATTACGGGGACGAAATTATTTTGTTCGCTCAAAGAAGTGGTTTTCTGAGTGTAGGCAGGCGTTGACCGCTCAACACGGCTGTGTGTTGGCTCGGTTTTGCCTACTTTACTGGCAGTTCTGGACTCCACGGGGAAAGCAGAGGTCTGGCGTAACCCTTGACCCTTGTACATCATGGACGTTAACGATTTTTTAGTGTATTACTTTTTTCAATGGCGGTAAAGAACCCTCAGGGTGTTAAAAATGAATGCATGAACTTGGCAAGTTTAATGCCTTTATGCACCTTTAAAAGTAAAAGATGCACTGCTAAAACTAAGGCGTAGTTGTACGCCTTTTTCAAGCGTACAACTACGCTTGAAGACCTTACGCCCTTCTTAAAGAATACAACTACGCTTCAAGAAAATCCCCCCAAGCATTTAGATAGGAGGAAAAGTGCGCATGAGCTCTTGTACACTTCAAGAAGGGCGTACGGACTGTACGCTTCATGAAAGGCGTACAACTACGCCTTAGTTTTACCAGTGTGCTAAGTCACACACTTTTCTTTTCTTTTTCCATAGTGCGAATTTTTCAGTAGCGCGCTGCCTTTTCTCTCTCCCTCTCTCTGGACAATAATTGCGGTGCATTAGCGTTGATTTTAGCGCCCCTCCCTCAGGTCCTGCTGCTGATACGATACCATCGCGCGGGGTCCTGGTCTGCCCTGGCCGGGGCCGGGCGGGGCCGGGCGGGGCCGGGCGGGGCCGGGCGGGGCCGGGCGGGGCCGGGCGGGGCGGGGCCGGGCGGGGCCGGGCGGGGCCGGGCGGACTGTGATGGCGCGGGGATAAGCCTCACGACGCGCACACCGCGGTAATTAAAACGCACCAGGACGCCGCCGGCCGGAAGCGAGCGAAAATTTTCGCAATTTCACAGCCAAGCAGCCAGCCGTAATACTTAGAGGCGTGGTGCGGCAGTAGCAGCTGCCGCCGCTGGGGCGCAGGAAAGGGCAGAGCGACTGACCAGCAGCGATTTTCACCTCTATCGCTTTATCGCCCCGCCCTTTATAAAGCATTCTCCGACGTTTTCTGCGTTTTGTTTCTTGAACGTGCACACATAGCCTCGCTATGTCGAAAAAGAAAATGAGACGCATTTTGTTTTCAAACAAATTACACTGTGAAACCAAGTGTTCAACTGTTCAACACTTGTAAATGTGCAACTTCCAGTATAACAGGTGCAGGTCGAGTTAAACACTTACAAGTGTATAACTGGCAAGGTCGACACTTGGAATTGCAAAAGTACACTGGTAAAACCAAGGCGTAGTTGTACGCATTTTTCAAGCGTACAACTACGCTTTAAGACCTTACGCCCTTCTTGAAGCATACAACTACGCTTCAAGAAAATTCCCCCATGCATTTAGATAGGAGGAAAAGAGCGTATGAGCTCTTGTACGCTTCAAGAAGGGCGTACGGACTGTACGCTTCATGAAAGGCGTACAACTACGCCTTAGTTTTACCAGTGTACTGAGTTGTACACCTGGACGTGTAAGACTGGAAGTTGCACACATTCAAGTGTTGAACAGTTGCACACTTGGTTTAACAATGTGATCATAGTATTGCAGTGTTAATTTTTCAGTAATTTAATGAGTGTCTTAAGACACAAAAAGTGTAAAATCTGAACAAGTTTTTGTTTTATTCGAAATGAAAGACTTTGACGTGCTGCTGAGCCCTGTCCCTCCCTCGGACGGGCTGGTCCGGCCCGGGCGGCAGCCGCGCGTCGCGGCGTTTTCTTTCACCGCGTCGTCATTGTTTTTGATCGATCTGTGTTGAAATGTCGGACGAAAAGCTGAGAAATACGCCTTACTTAGCGCGGCGGGCCGCGGGGTATCGCCGTGTCGGCCATCGCATCGGGGCACACGGGCCGCCGAGCACGGACCAGCAGGGCCCGAACCCGAACCCGAGTCGGGCCGGACCCGAGGGCATTTCCCACGTGATATAGAAATAATGATAATCCATCAAACTCGCTCGGAGCCCAACAGCAGGGTCGGGTCGGGTCGGGAGGGGCCCTGCCTCACACCCTCCCATTCAATTCGACGCGGAGAGTTTAATTGGTGACTCTATATACCTGAGAGGCACAAAAGCCACACATATATGGCATCCAATAGGATAGTAGCTTCGTCCTCCTACCATCTCCCTCCCCCCCCCCCCCCTCTTCCCTCCCCCCTCACTCATACTCTTGAGAGACACGCCTCTGTTGTGTGGCGCTAGCATGATGTGAGTCATTCATTGATGGCTGCACTGACGTCCGTAGGGCCCCTCCCCTCTTCTCCCCTCCCCTCCCCTCCCCCCCCCTCCCGCACCTGCAGCTCTATACACATTCTTCAGCATTCCGGAGTGTAGTGAAATAGCAGCATGATGGAGAGTTGTTTCTTTATTGGCGGTGGGTTTTTTTTTTCGGGAGGAGGAGTTGACTACTGTGCAGCGAGTATTTCCCTTGACTTGGAGGTGGTTGTGCCTCTCTCTCTCTCTCTCTCTCTCTCTCTCTCTCTCTCTCTCTCTCTCTCTCTCTCTCTCTCTCTCTCTCTCTCTCTCTCTCGTGTCAGGTGAGAGAGAGAGAGAGATCTCTGTGCGTGTGTGTGTCTGTCAGATAAACTTGACGGATTGAGACATTTCAGGTAATAGAGGGAGGGGAGGGTGTCAGCTTCTGTGCTGGATGCATAAGGGGTGGGAGGGTGGAGCTGCTTGTTTAGGTTCCCTCGCGGAACAAATTTCAATTTATGCTATTTGAAAATGGAGCAAACCGAAGTAATATTCCTAAATGATGCAATCTCAAGTACTATGAAAAAAAGTTCGTGTAAGGGCCGGGGGGAAAAAAAAAAGCAGAAAGACGATGTGATAAAGTAATTTCCCTCCTTGCGGCACCCCATTAGCCACATGGCGAGAAGGCTGTGCCTTTATAATCACACACCCCCGAGCAAGAATAGCTCCATAGGCGCCTAGTCTTAGCCGGGCCGGGGCCGCCCGAAACACCTGTTCCGCCCCTGACGCTCCAAGGATTCGAGAAGGAGTTTTCCCCCGTCCTTCAGTAAAAATGTGTTTTGTTGGTGTTGTTCCTGCTGATATTAAGTGACGCCCTGCTTTCAGGTTGTGGTTAGATTGAGGGGGGGAAACGAATCTGAAATGCTGATACACCTCGTAAATCATAACAATTCGAAAACATTCTAAAAACTGAGGAAATTTAGGAAAATTGAGTAAAGTTCAGTAGAAAAAATAAATATCAATCTAAATTCACAAAAAAAAAAACAAAAAAAAAAAAACAGGAAATATCAACACGATAAAATTCAGATTTGTTTCTGCTATTTGGTTCGCTACTAGCCCTTTGACATTGCATTTCCGGGTCCTAACTGTGCGAGCAGAAGTTAGGCGGGTGATACACTGTATGGACCCTGTGCCCCAGCAGCGCGGCGCGGAGTCATCGATGAGTTATCGGTCCTACCGCCTAATCAATCAAACTGCAGTCAAGCAGCGGGGGCGTGGCGGGCGGGGCGGGGCGGGGTGGGGCGGGGCGGGGCGGGGCAGGCCACAGTGCCGGCGCCGGTAGCGGCGCCTATGGGGACCTGGCAGTGTATTTCTTCACGGATTACAAGTTGAATGGAGCCGTTGGCACGGCGCGTGACCAACATGCTAGAGCAAGGGGGGAGAGAGAGAGAGAGAGAGAGAGAGAGAGAGAGAGAGAGAGAGAGAGAGAGAGAGTTATAGGGACAACGTCCAGGTCATCTCTGCCGGGGAGGTGAGCAGACACCCTACCCCACCCCGCCCGTCCTCAAGGTCCCTGCAAAGGGGATTCTTGGGTGCGCCTTCTTCCTCTGTTCTGCGCGCTCTCTTGCTCGCTCTCTCTTGCTTGATCTCTTGCTCGCTCTCTTGATCGCATTCTTGCTTGATCTCTTGCTCGCTCTCTTGATCGCTTTCTTGCTTGATCTCTTAATCGCTCTCTTGATCTTGCTCGCTCTTTTCATCTTGCTCGCTCTGTTCATCTTGCTCGCTCTCTTGCTCTCTTGCTCTTGCTCGCTCTCTTGCTCGCTCTCTTGCTCGCTCTCTTGCTCTCTTCTTGTTCCCTCGCTCTCGCTCGCTCCCTCAGTTTATCACGTGTATGTTGAGCGCTGCCGCCACTGACCGCCGCTGTTCGGGTCATGGCGGGAGCGTCGCTGGGCGGGGTCCTCGTTAGTAGCGGAAGTAGCCCCCCCCCCCCCCCCCTCTAAGTACTTAGGCCCCTCCGCTTGAGGCGGCCCGACTCGCGCCCGCCGCGGTTTTTGCGGCCGTGCGGGGTGCGGGGGCGAGGGGTGACCGAGGGAGGGGAGCCGCGACCGCTGTGCCCCACCCCGCCCCACCCCACCCCGCCCCGCCGCGCCCCGCCCCGCCGCGGTGATCCAGTAGTCGTAGTAGTTGTACGTAGTTGCGAGTCCCCTACAACCTCACTGCGCAAGTTGTTAATTCGCAGGACTGAACGGCCGGGCCGAGCTCTGGGCCGCCAGGCACTTTTTCTGCCCGGCGCGCCGCGCTCACAGCCTTCGGGACCGACCTGATGAGCAGCAGAAAAAGACACTACTTGACCACTTCGGAGAGTAGTTTGGTGTTGCGTCCGCCGCGCCGCGCCGGGCTGCAGTGGTGCCAGGCCGGCGCTCTCCACGGGTAGTTTGCCGCGCTGCAGAACGCCCTCTCTCTCTCTCTCTCTCTCTCTGTCTCTCTCTCTCTCTCTCTCTCTCTCTCTCTCTGCTGCTGCTGCTGTGCGGGTTGTTGCGTGCTTGCGAACGCGCCCCGCCCCGCCCCGCCCTGCCAGCAGCGCCGAGCACAACGACGTAGCCCTCGTCCAGTTTGTTGCAAAGAAACTATCTAAGTTGCGCGCGAATTTTTCTGCGCCATTTCTTTTTGTCGTTGCTGCGAGCGATTCACGGCTGCCCTGCTCGCTCTCGATTGCTTGGTAATCCCGGCAGCAGCAGCGGCGCCCTGAGTGCGGAAAAACGGGGCTGTAAATAAGCCTCCTCTGCGGGGTCCAGCAGCGGGGAGACCTGCGGACTCACCGCGCAGACGACGCCCCGGTCACGTGGAGATGACTTAAAGTTTTGTCTTTTTCACGATTTAAAAATAGGCTGTATTCAGTGCGTGAGTTTTTTTTTTTTCTAGTAGCAGGTTTTCCACGATTCACACTCTAAATGCGAAAGAACAATTTTGTTCCCCGATTAGGAACGTTTTGCTGCACATCCAGACTGGATGCAAATTCGTTCCGAAAACTGGACAAGTTTTGTAAAGTTGTACACAATTTGTCTCACTGGAGGAACAAAATTGCTCTTTCGCATTTAGAGTACACAAATATTTTTTCACTCCCGTTGGAAAAATCAAGAGCGTGTTCGCATTTTGTACAACTATTTATTTTTTCTTTTTTTCAATGTCTTTTCTTTTTTTTGCGGTGCGTGGCCTCGCCCTGGCCTGTGGTGAGAATGGGATACCCTATGAGCCTAACCACCACAGGCACGCGGGAAGGCGCGTGTGTCTACGCATATTGGCAAAAAAGGGCCCCGCCGCCCCGCCCCGCCCCGCCCCGCCCCGCCCCGCCCCGCCCCGCCCCGCCCCGCCCCGCCGGTCCAATGCGTGAGTGCTTTTACTCTCGCGGTGATGTACGACCAAAAAGAGGTGCAGTGCACCAGGTTGGTTTAATGTCCTGAACGGGAAAGTGGATGGAAAATAAAGAAAAATACAAGGAGGGCCGAAAAAAAAATTGGCTACAAATTACGTCCTGGCAGTGGGCGTATATGCGCGTGTGCCGGTAACCGATCGCGGACCAGCAGCCGCTCCAGTAGCACCAGCCATTCCGCAGAGATAGCGCTGCGCTAGCGCGGGAAAGCTTGGGGGAAAAAAGAGAGAAAAAAGAATTTGTTGGCACACCTGATTTTTTCAGTGCGGCGAAGTAATGCTTCTTGGGATTTTTGTCAGGACTAGATCCGCTTGGTACTCCTACGAGTCTCTCATTTTTCTGTGGACGTGACCGCAGACGGTTGGCGCCCCGCCCCGCCCCGCCCTGCCCTGCCCTGCCCCGCCCCGCCCCACCCCGCCCCGCCCCGCCCCGCCCTGCCCTGCCCTGTGGGCGCTGCATGCTGCTGCCTCCGAATATCAGCCAGGCTCGGCTTTGCTCGGCTCGGCCCGGCCGAGGCATTCTAAACGACATTGACCTCGGCACCAGGCAACACCACCTGTGGTTTTCATGAACGCGCCCCGCTCACCTGACCGCACGTCGGCTCGGCTGGTCCGCCACCTCGGCGCAACCATGTCCCTTACACTGCGGACAAACAAAAAAACAAAAAAAAAAAAAAATACTTTCTGTCCATAGTTTTTGGAAAGTTTTCGGCCGTCATGAGTGCTCAGAGGGCGGCGCGAGCGCGTTCAATCAGCGGAAAGCCGTAGAGCCGCAAGCTTTCAGCAGAGCCATTTGAATTATTGCACGATGAAATTAGCCGATTGACAGATGGTTGGGATCGATGGGCTTAGCACCCTCCGGCATGTCCTACTCGCGAGGCGGCGCGGCCCTCGACTCGACTCGCGTCCGCGAAGAATAGACTCGGAGATTATGATGGAACGCGCGGTGACAGTCCAATCTCCAAGAAGCGCTTCACGGAAAGCGCCTCGGACGACAGCCGACCTGGACAAGACCGTCACACTGGTGGAAGTGCGCGGGTTGGTCGGACCGCGAGCAGAGGAGTCTTCCCGCCGGTGCGCGCGCGTCCAGGATGACCGCCGCCTTGTTGGTGATGCTGGCCTGCGCGGCCCGGGGGCTCGCCGCCGCCCCCGCCGCCCCCGCTGCCGCCCCCGCCGCCGCCCCCGCCGCCGCCCCCGCCGCCGCCCCCGCCGCCGCCGCCGCGAGCGCCGCCCTGGCGCTGCTGCCGCCCTACCTGGTGGGCGAGGAGGCCACGACCCTGGTGGTGTACGGGCGCGCGTCCTGGACCGACGCCCTCCTGCGCGGGCTGCCCGCGGGCGTGGTCCGGGCGCTGCTCCCCGTCGCGGACCTGCGCCTGGAGCGCCTGTGGAACGCCCCGACGGTCAAGCTCGTCACGGTGGACGACCCCGCCGACCCGGACGCCATGCTGCGGGAGTACTCGGGCATGGCGCCGACGCTCTTCTGGTTCACGCTGGGCGTCGACGCCGCCCCCGCGGCCATCAGGACGGCCAGCTTCGCCATCTGCACCCAGCAGGTGGCCGTCGTGGTGACCACCCCCAACGGCAGCTCCACCGCGTACGCCGTCAGCTCGGACGCGTGTTTCCGCGGCATGTCGCACGACCTGCACGTCGTGGACCGCTGGGCGCCCGCAGCGCGGCGCTGGTCCTGGTCGCGCGGCACGCTCACGTTCTTCAGGCCCTTCTGCTCGCCGTGGCGCGCGCCGCAGCCCGGCGAGGCCATGACCGTCCTCCAGGCGGCCGGCCACGGCGTGCGGTCCTCGCTGTCGGAGCTGGCCCAGGTGGTGCAGCGGGGCGCGGCGCGGCTGCCGTGGCGGATGCACATCAGGACGTTCCCAGAGTGGCACCCGGCCGACTCCGCGGAGCTGAAGCGTAGGGTGTTGACGTGCAGGGTGGACGCGCTCATCACAGAGGACGGCGGCGAGGTGACCCTGGGCGGCGCGGTGTACGACAAGTCCATGTACCAGGTGATAGTGGTGGTCCCCGCCGGGCTCGGCCCCGCCGTCAGCCCCCTGACCACCGTCCTGTTGGAGTTCTCGCCGGCGGTGTGGCTGGCCACGGCGCTGGCCGCGCTGGGCACGACGGCCGCCCTGGCCTGCGCGCTCCGCCGGGACCGCGGGGCCGCGCTGCTGCTCGCCCTCGCCCCGCTGCTGGCGCAGGCGCCCCCGCCGCCCCCGGCCGCGGGCCCCGCGCTGCGCCCGCTGCTCGGCGCCTGGCTGCTCGTCTGCGTCGTGCTGGCGGCCGCCTACCAGGGGCTGCTGCTCGGCATGCTGTCCGCCGGCCGGCCCCGCGGCGAGATCGACACCGTCAAGGCCCTGGAGGACAGCGGCCTGCCCGTGCACGCCGCGTTCAACGCCATGCTCCTGGTCGACCACGACATCCGCGTGCCCATGCAGGCCGTGCCCACCCTGCACATCCACCGCCAGCTGCAGACGCTGGCGCTCCGCCGGGACCACGCCATGATCGTGGCCGAGGACCGCGGCACCCAGCGCTTCATCGCGAGCCTGACGTTCCCCGAGAAGATCGTCCACACGTTCCCCCTGGGGATCCAGACCGTCAAGAACATCGCGACCTGGACGCGCGGCTCCCCGCTGGCCGAGCCCATCAGCAGCGCGTACTGGAGGCTGGACGCCGCGGGGCTGCTGGAGCGCTGGGACAGCGTCCTGGACGAGCCCGTGCGCCTGGCGCGCGCCCAGCACCTGCAGCACCAGCAGCGCGCCGCGCCCATCTCCCTGGAGCACATGGCCCCCGCCTTCCTGGTGCTCGCCCTCGGCCTCAAACTCGCCCTCCTCCTGCTCGCCGTCGAGGTGCTGGCCGCGCGCGTGGTCCGGGAGTAGCCAGCTGGCCGGGCTGTAGTCGGAGAGGCTCACGGGATCTCCTAGTCGTTACGGTAGTCGTTTGGTCGAGGGGGAATGAACTCGAGTAATAGTCGGGTCACTCTATCCGTAATAGAAGCGTACTAGGAGCGTAATAGCCAAAATTCTCCATATTTTACCTGTTTTTGAGCCAGTTTGGGCTGTTTTTGCCTGTTTTTGGCTAAATCTGTACAATTTCGGAGCGTAATACAGCGTAATAGACATAATAGTCGGGTCGCGGATTTGAAGAGTGAATTCCTCCTCGCGTTTAGTCATCGATCTTTTATTTCTTATCTTAGACTTTCGTTTCTGTGTTGCTGTCTGTGTTATGGAAAAATAAAATGTTATAATGATAGAGGTCGCGTTTGAACTCTTCCGGTCACATTGGCTCGGCGAAAGCTTGTACAAGTATGACGAGTAGGAGTTGGCGTGTGCACGTGGCGGCCGGGCGTGGCGGGCGTGGCGGGCGGGGCGTGGCGGGCGGGGCGGGCGGGGCGAGGTGGGGCGGGGCGGAGCTGGGCGCTTGACTCGTGTGCCCGCGAGACACCAGACACCGATTGGAGCCGAAGGTGTGCGGCGCCGGTCAGAGGATCGAATGGCCCGCCCCGCCCCGCCCCGCCCCGCCCCGCCCCGCCCCGCCCCGCCGAGGTGCCGAGTGCCCGTCATCGTCGCTGACAGCCTTTTATATGCCCCGCATGCTGACGTGCTGGAATTTGTCCTGAACTTCTCTTGGATTTCACGCGGTCAGACTCCGCGCGAAGCACATGACTGTGACCGGGAAGGGGAGGGGGTGGAAGTTGTCCCCCCCCCCCCACTAAAAACTATTTGAACTCAAGGAAAAATATTTTTTCACAGTGCGCTCTTTTTAACGCCGTTCTCGGAAAAGGTGCGACTACCCGGCCTGGCCGGCGGTCGGTTAGGTCCATATTGCAACAACAGGTGCGGTCCGGCGCGGCGGAGGCCGAGGTGGAGGCCCTGCGCTGCGCCGCTGGGGGCCGCAAATATTACCTGTAATGAGGGGCTGCTGCGGGGCCGGGGCCGGGCCGCGACGGATCGAGAGGGCCGCGGCCGACTCCCGGCCCGGTAGAGGACTCAGCAGGCAGCTGTTGATGTTGTTTTGTTTTGTTTCGTTTGCCACCATTCACACACGTGCAAGCGTGCGACATACTCACACTTGGGCACCTGGGTGTCCAATGCACTTACCGTACCGGCGGCTTAGCTCAGCCTAGGGAAATTACACAACAACATGAACGAAAATTAATTTGTAATGAAAATTATTTTTCGGCCACAAGGAATGTTTAAATGATTTCGGGTCATAAGGTAACGAAAATTCAGTGCAATCTCTGCTTTTAAATGAACCCTAGTTTGTTATTTACACTGTAAAAAAATATCTCTGTAAATTTACGATTTTTTCGTAATTTCGTAATTTGTGATTTACAAACGGTGTTGTAACTTAACGATCGAAATCGTAAATTTACGACATTTCTCATGGAAAATTTTCCTGTAACTCTTACAAACATTTCTCACAGTGTAATTACTCTTACCGATCAGGAGATATTGCCGAAAACGTGGAATTATTTTCGGTTACGCCAGCACGCCCTGGTTTTTGCCCGCCGAAGCCCCCTGACGGTCCTGGTGCTGTTGTGTGGACAGCCGGCAGCACCTTCCACTGCCCCGCCGCCGCCATCCACTTCCCGCCAAAGAATATACTAAATCAAAGCGACAGAGAGTGCAGACACTTGTCCTAGGCGATCTCCATTCGTCATCTCGCTCTGCCTCCCCGCCGCCCCGCCCCGCCCCGGCCTGGGTCCGTAAATCCGCACCTTCCATATATTACCTCGAGGTTTACGCTCTCTAGCAGCGGGGCGTGCTGGGCAGCCCCCTCCCGGGCGCGTAAAGTTCGCTTTGATGGCGATATGCAACTGGTTTGGTTTCTGCTCCAAGAGGGTCGTTTACCAGATGAAAGTATATTTCCTTTGCCAAATGCTTCATTGGGGGCGCCAGCCCCCCTCCCCCCCTCTCTCCCCGTCTGCTTTTACTACTTGGTTATTGCGTCATATCGGAGTCGATGGCGTGGCAGTTCTGCCCAAACTACCTTTAAATGAAATGGCTCCGTTTGATTCCGGCCCGCCCCGCGCCACCCGCGCCCTGCGAGCTGGCTCCCCCACTGCACCAGCCCTGCCAAGCCGCCTCACCAACTGCGCCAACGCGACCCTCAACTTTTACTCAGCTTATACAGTTTACCTACCTTCTCGAAAAGTTAGTAATACATCTACCGATTCACCGTAACAAACACGGCAAACACTGTTGAATATAAATGATTCGAACAGAAAAATAAAAAAATGCCAACGACGTGGCTGAGCGAACAGGAGATATTATACTGTCATTTACTCTAGGCCGGCCCGGACTGCTTCAATTATTTTATTTTTGGGCGGGTATGGTGGGGTGCAGCACGGTGTGTTGCGGTGCGGTGCTTTGACATGTGCTGCGGTCACCCTGGCGCCGTTCCCCCTCGTGCTCGTCCCCAGCGCGCACAGCAGGGTCCTGGCCGCGACCACCCTCTCTCTCTCTCTCTCTCTCTCTCTCTCTCTCTCTCTCTCTCTCTCTCGGGCTCATGCTCTGTGGAGGGTCGTGACCAATTGACCGCTGTGGTCAAGCCAATTGCGCTAACTAATGCCCATGCCTTTTACCCGGCAGCAGCAGGGCGCGGGGCGGGGCGGGGTGGGGCCAGAGGCGCCGGCCGCGGCGGTCAGGGCGAGGGGAAGACCCCCCCCCCCCCACCCCCTGTCTCCCGTCTGCTGGGCGTCATCGCAACGAGGTAGAGTCGTCATCCTCGTGTGGGTAAAGGTACCAGCGAGAGGTGTCCAACTGACACTGTGAGAAATATTCGTAAGAGTTACGGGAAAATTTTCCATGAGAAATGTCGTAAAGTTACGATATCAAATTGTAAAATTTCAAAATTTTAAGGACACTTGGTTTCGACTTGCAATTCTTAAACGAGCACAAATAAGCGTTCGTAAATTTACGATTTCGATTGTAAATTTACAACACCATTTGTAAATCACAAATTACGAAAAAAGTCGTAAACTTACAGACATATTTCTCGCAGTGGACGTAGTCAGTTGGAACACAGATTCGGTAATCACTGGTAATCCTTCCTCGGTTGTGGTAAACCTTGGTAATCCTATAGGTAATCCCCGGACGTAGGTCACAAGCGCTAGAGGTCACAAGCGCTACAGGTCACAACCGCTACAGGTCACAAGCGCTACAGCTCGCAAACGCTACGGCTCGCTAGCGCTACGAGTCACAAGCGCTACAGCTCGGTAGCGCTACGGCTCGCTATCGCTGCGGGTCAGAAGCGCTAAAGCGCTAAAGAGTTTTGAACGATGTCTCGAACGCAACTTTTTTCCATTGCTGGCTTAACTTCCGAATCATGTTTTTTCGTCTTCAGGACATCGAGATACACCTTCCATGTGATTTTCAGAAGTTTAGCCAGCATAGGAGAGACGCTAGGGGCGATATAGTGTGAATTTTCGAATTTTCTCAGAGTTTTGAACGATGTCTCGAACGCAACTTTTTTCCATTGCTGGCTTAACTTCCGAACCATATTTTTGCGTCTTCAGGACATCGAGATACACCTTCCATGTGATTTTCAGAAGTTTAGCCAGCATAGGAGAGACGCTAGGGGCGATATAGTGTGAATTTTCGAATATTCTCGGAGTTTTGAACGATGTCTCGAACGAAACTTTTTCCATTGCTGGCTTTACTTTCGAATCATGTTCTTTCGTGTTCAGGACATCGAGATACACCTTCCATATGATTTTCAGAAGTTTAGCCAGCTTAGGAAAGACGCTAGGGGCGATATTGTGTGAATTTTCGAATTTTCTCAGAGTTTTGAACGATGTCTCGAACGAAACTTTTTCCATTGCTGGCTTAACTTTCGAATCATGGTTTTTCGTCTTCAGAACATTGAGATACACCTTTCATGTGATTTTGAGAAGTTTAGCCAGCATAGGAGATACGCTAGGGGCGATATTGTGTGAATCTTCGAATTTTCGTCGGGTTTTGAACGATGTCTCGAACGAAACTTTTTCCATTGCTGGCTTAACTTCCGAATCATGTTTTTTCGTCTTCAGGACATCGAGATACACCTTCCATGTGATTTTCAGAAGTTTAGCCAGCATAGGAGAGACGCTAGGGGCGATATAGTGTGAATTTTCGAATATTCTCAGAGTTTTGAACGATGTCTCGAACGCAACTTTTTTCCATTGCTGGCTTAACTTCCGAATCATGTTTTTTCGTCTTCAGGACATCGAGATACACCTTCCATGTGATTTTCAGAAGTTTAGCCAGCATAGGAGAGACGCTAGGGGCTATAGTGTGAATTTTCGAATTTTCGTCGGGTTTTGAACCATGTCTCGAAAGCAATTTTTTTTCCATTGCTGGCTTAACTTTCGACTCATGTTTTTCCGAGTTCAGGGCATCGAGATACACCTTCCATTTGATTTTTAGAAGTTTAGCCAGCATAGGAGATACGCTAGGGGCGATAGTGTAAATGTTTTTCGAAGTTTCGTCGAGTTTTGAACGATGTCTCGAACGAAACTTTTTCCATTGCTGGCTTAACTTCCGAATCATGGTTTTTCGTCTTCAGGACATCGAGATACACCTGCCATGTGATTTTCAGAAGTTAAGCCAGCATAGGAGAGACGCTAGGGGCGATATAGTGTGAATTTTCGAATTTTCTCAGAGTTTTGAACGATGTCTCGAACGCAACTTTCTTCCATTGCTGGCTTAACTTTCGAATCATGTTTTTTCGTCTTCAGGACATCGAGATACACCTTCCATGTGATTTTCAGAAGTTTAGCCAGCATAGGAGAGACGCTAAGGGCGATATAGTGTGAATTTTCGAATTTTCTCAGAGTTTTGAACGATGTCTCGAACGCAACTTTTTTCCATTGCTGGCTTAACTTCCGAATCATGTTTTTCGTCTTCAGGACATCGAGATACACCTTCCATGTGATTTTCAGAAGTTTAGCCAGCATAGGAGAGACGCTAGGGGCGATATAGTGTGAATTTTCCAATTATCTCAGAGTTTTGAACGATGTCTCGAACGCAACTTTTTCCATTGCTGGCTTAACTTCCGAATCATGTTTTTTCGTCTTCAGGACATCGAGATACACCTTCCATGTGATTTTCAGAAGTTTAGCCAGCATAGGAGAGACGCTAGGGGCGATATAGTGTGAATTTTCGAATTTTCTCAGAGTTTTGAACGATGTCTCGAACGCAACTTTTTTCCATTGCTGGCTTAACTTCCGAATCATGGTTTTTCGTCTTCAGGACATCGAGATACACCTTCCATGTGATTTTCAGAAGTTTAGCCAGCATAGGAGAGACGCTAGGGGCGATATTGTGTGAATTTTCGAATTTTCTCAGAGTTTTGAACGATGTCTCGAACGCAACTTTTTTCCATTGCTGGCTTAACTTCCGAATCATGTTTTTTCGTCTTCAGGACATCGAGATACACCTTCCATGTGATTTTCAGAAGTTAAGCCAGCATAGGAGAGACGCTAGGGGCGATATAGTGTGAATTTTCGAATTTTCTCAGAGTTTTGAACGATGTCTCGAACGCAACTTTTTTCCATTGCTGGCTTAACTTCCGAACCATGTTTTTTCGTCTTCAGGACATCGAGATACACCTTCCATGTGATTTTCAGAAGTTTAGCCAGCATAGGAGAGACGCTAGGGGCGATATAGTGTGAATTTTCGAATATTCTCGGAGTTTTGAACGATGTCTCAAACGCAACTTTTTTCCATTGCTGGCTTAACTTCCGAATCAGGTTTTTTCGTCTTCAGGACATCGAGATACACCTTCCATGTGATTTTCAGAAGTTAAGCCAGCATAGGAGAGACGCTAGGGGCGATATAGTGTGAATTTTCGAATTTTCTCAGAGTTTTGAACGATGTCTCGAACGCAACTTTTTTCCATTGCTGGCTTAACTTCCGAACCATGTTTTTTCGTCTTCAGGACATCGAGATACACCTTCCATGTGATTTTCAGAAGTTTAGCCAGCATAGGAGAGACGCTAGGGGCGATATAGTGTGAATTTTCGAATATTCTCGGAGTTTTGAACGATGTCTCGAACGCAACTTTTTTCCATTGCTGGCTTAACTTCCGAATCATGGTTTTTCGTCTTCCGTACATCGAGATACACCTTCCATGTGATTTTCAGCAGTTTAGCCAGCATAGGAGAGACGCTAGGGGCGATTTTGTGTGAATTTTCGAATTTTCTCAGAGTTTTGAACGATGTCTCGAACGCAACTTTTTTCCATTGCTGGCTTAACTTCCGAATCAGGTTTTTTCGTCTTCAGGACATCGAGATACACCTTTCATGTGATTTTCAGAAGTTTAGCCAGCATAGGAGAGACGCTAGGGGCGATATAGTGTGAATTTTCGAATTTTCTCAGAGTTTTGAACGATGTCTCGAACGCAACTTTTTTCCATTGCTGGCTTAACTTCCGAATCATGTTTTTCGTCTTCAGGACATCGAGATACACCTTCCATGTGATTTTCAGAAGTTTAGCCAGCATAGGAGAGACGCTAGGGGCGATATAGTGTGAATTTTCGAATTTTCTCCGAGTTTTAAACGATGCCTCGAACGCAACTTTGTTCCATTGCTGGCTTAACTTCCGAATCCTGTTTTTCGTCTTCAGGACATCGAGATACACCTTCCATGTGATTTTCAGAAGTTTAGCCAGCATAGGAGAGACGCTAGGGGCGATATAGTGTGAATTTTCGAATTTTCTCAGAGTTTTGAACGATGTCTCGAACGCAACTTTTTTCCATTGCTGGCTTAACTTCCGAATCATGTTTTTTCGTCTTCAGGACATCGAGATACACCTTCCATGTGATTTTCAGAAGTTTAGCCAGCATAGGAGAGACGCTAGGGGCGATATAGTGTGAATTTTCGAATTTTCTCAGAGTTTTGAACGATGTCTCGAACGCAACTTTTTCCATTGCTGGCTTAACTTCCGAATCATGTTTTTCGTCTTCAGGACATCGAGATACACCTTCCATGTGATTTTCAGAAGTTTAGCCAGCATAGGAGAGACGCTAGGGGCGATATAGTGTGAATTTTCGAATTTTCTCGGAGTTTTGAACGATGTCTCGAACGCAACTTTTTTCCATTGCTGGCTTAACTTCCGAATCATGTTTTTTCGTCTTCAGGACATCGAGATACACCTTCCATGTGATTTTCAGAAGTTTAGCCAGCATAGGAGAGACGCTAGGGGCGATATAGTGTGAATTTTCGAATTTTCTCAGAGTTTTGAACGATGTCTCGAACGCAACGTTTTTCCATTGCTGGCTTAACTTCCGAATCATGTTTTTTCGTCTTCAGGACATCGAGATACACCTTCCATGTGATTTTCAGAAGTTTAGCCAGCATAGGAGAGACGCTAGGGGCGATATAGTGTGAATTTTCGAATTTTCTCAGAGTTTTGAACGATGTCTCGAACGCAACGTTTTTCCATTGCTGGCTTAACTTCCGAATCATGTTTTTCGTCTTCATGACATCGAGATACACCTTCCATGTGATTTTCAGAAGTTTAGCCAGCATAGGAGAGACGCTAGGGGCGATATAGTGTGAATTTTCGAATTTTCTCGGAGTTTTGAACGATGTCTCGAACGCAACTTTTTTCCATTGCTGGCTTAACTTCCGAATCATGTTTTTCGTCTTCAGGACATCGAGATACACCTTCCATGTGATTTTCAGAAGTTTAGCCAGCATAGGAGAGACGCTAGGGGCGATATAGTGTGAATTTTCGAATTTTCTCAGAGTTTTGAACGATGTCTCGAACGCAACTTTTTTCCATTGCTGGCTTAACTTCCGAATCATGTTTTTTCGTCTTCAGGACATCGAGATACACCTTCCATGTGATTTTCAGAAGTTTAGCCAGCATAGGAGAGACGCTAGGGGCGATATAGTGTGAATTTTCGAATTTTCTCGGAGTTTTGAACGATGTCTCGAACGCAACGTTTTTCCATTGCTGGCTTAACTTCCGAATCATGATTATTCGTCTTCAGAACATCGAGATACACCTTCCATGTGATTTTCAGAAGTTTAGCCAGCATAGGAGAGACGCTAGGGGCGATATAGTGTGAATTTTCGAATTTTCTCAGAGTTTTGAACGATGTCTCGAACGCAACTTTTTCCATTGCTGGCTTAACTTCCGAATCATGTTTTTCGTCTTCAGGACATCGAGATACACCTTCCATGTGATTTTCAGAAGTTTAGCCAGCATAGGAGAGACGCTAGGGGCGATATAGTGTGAATTTTCGAATTTTCTCAGAGTTTTGAACGATGTCTCGAACGCAACTTTTTCCATTGCTGGCTTAACTTCCGAATCATGTTTTTCGTCTTCAGGACATCGAGATACACCTTCCATGTGATTTTCAGAAGTTTAGCCAGCATAGGAGAGACGCTAGGGGCGATATAGTGTGAATTTTCGAATTTTCTCAGAGTTTTGAACGATGTCTCGAACGCAACTTTTTCCATTGCTGGCTTAACTTCCGAATCATGTTTTTCGTCTTCAGGACATCGAGATACACCTTCCATGTGATTTTCAGAAGTTTAGCCAGCATAGGAGAGACGCTAGGGGCGATATAGTGTGAATTTTCGAATTTTCTCAGAGTTTTGAACGATGTCTCGAACGCAACTTTTTTCCATTGCTGGCTTAACTTCCGAATCATGTTTTTTCGTCTTCAGGACATCGAGATACACCTTCCATGTGATTTTCAGAAGTTTAGCCAGCATAGGAGAGACGCTAGGGGCGATATAGTGTGAATTTTCGAATTTTCTCAGAGTTTTGAACGATGTCTCGAACGCAACTTTTTCCATTGCTGGCTTAACTTCCGAATCATGTTTTTTCGTCTTCAGGACATCGAGATACACCTTCCATGTGATTTTCAGAAGTTTAGCCAGCATAGGAGAGACGCTAGGGGCGATATAGTGTGAATTTTCGAATTTTCTCAGAGTTTTGAACGATGTCTCGAACGCAACTTTTTCCATTGCTGGCTTAACTTCCGAATCATGTTTTTCGTCTTCAGGACATCGAGATACACCTTCCATGTGATTTTCAGAAGTTTAGCCAGCATAGGAGAGACGCTAGGGGCGATATAGTGTGAATTTTCGAATTTTCTCAGAGTTTTGAACGATGTCTCGAACGCAACTTTTTCCATTGCTGGCTTAACTTCCGAATCATGTTTTTCGTCTTCAGGACATCGAGATACACCTTCCATGTGATTTTCAGAAGTTTAGCCAGCATAGGAGAGACGCTAGGGGCGATATAGTGTGAATTTTCGAATTTTCTCAGAGTTTTGAACGATGTCTCGAACGCAACTTTTTCCATTGCTGGCTTAACTTCCGAATCATGTTTTTCGTCTTCAGGACATCGAGATACACCTTCCATGTGATTTTCAGAAGTTTAGCCAGCATAGGAGAGACGCTAGGGGCGATATAGTGTGAATTTTCGAATTTTCTCAGAGTTTTGAACGATGTCTCGAACGCAACTTTTTCCATTGCTGGCTTAACTTCCGAATCATGTTTTTCGTCTTCAGGACATCGAGATACACCTTCCATGTGATTTTCAGAAGTTTAGCCAGCATAGGAGAGACGCTAGGGGCGATATAGTGTGAATTTTCGAATTTTCTCAGAGTTTTGAACTATGTCTCGAACGCAACTTTTTCCATTGCTGGCTTAACTTCCGAATCATGTTTTTCGTCTTCAGGACATCGAGATACACCTTCCATGTGATTTTCAGAAGTTTAGCCAGCATAGGAGAGACGCTAGGGGCGATATAGTGCGAATTTTCGAACTTTCTCAGAGTTTTGAACGATGTCTCGAACGCAACTTTTTTCCATTGCTGGCTTAACTTCCGAATCATGTTTTTCGTCTTCAGGACATCGAGATACACCTTCTATGTGATTTTCAGAAGTTTAGCCAGCATAGGAGAGACGCTAGGGGTAATATAGTGCGAATTTTCGAACTTTCTCAGAGTTTTGAACGATGTCTCGAACGCAACTTTTTTCCATTGCTGGCTTAACTTCCGAATCATGTTTTTTCGTCTTCAGGACATCGAGATACACCTTCCATGTGATTTTCAGAAGTTTAGCCAGCATAGGAGAGACGCTAGGGGCGATATAGTGTGAATTTTCGAATTTTCTCAGAGTTTTGAACGATGTCTCGAACGCAACTTTTTCCATTGCTGGCTTAACTTCCGAACCATGTTTTTCGTCTTCAGGACATCGAGATACACCTTCCATGTGATTTTCAGAAGTTTAGCCAGCATAGGAGAGACGCTAGGGGCGATATAGTGTGAATTTTCGAATATTCTCGGAGTTTTGAACGATGTCTCGAACGCAACTTTTTTCCATTGCTGGCTTAACTTCCGAATCATGGTTTTTCGTCTTCAGGACATCGAGATACACCTTCCATGTGATTTTCAGAAGTTTAGCCAGCATAGGAGAGACGCTAGGGGCGATATTGTGTGAATTTTCGAATTTTCTCAGAGTTTTGAACGATGTCTCGAACGCAACTTTTTTCCATTGCTGGCTTAACTTCCGAATCATGTTTTTCGTCTTCAGGACATCGAGATACACCTTCCATGTGATTTTCAGAAGTTTAGCCAGCATAGGAGAGACGCTAGGGGCGATATAGTGTGAATTTTCGAATTTTCTCAGAGTTTTGAACGATGTCTCGAACGCAACTTTTTTCCATTGCTGGCTTAACTTCCGAATCATGGCTTTTCGTCTTCAGGACATCGAGATACACCTTCCATGTGATTTTCAGAAGTTAAGCCAGCATAGGAGAGACGCTAGGGGCGATATAGTGTAAATTTTCGAATATTCTCGGAGTTTTGAACGATGTCTCGAACGCAACTTTTTTCCATTGCTGGCTTAACTTCCGAATCATGTTTTTTCGTCTTCAGGACATCGAGATACATCTTCCATGTGATTTTCAGAAGTTTAGCCAGCATAGGAGACGCTAGGGGCGATATAGTGTGAATTTTCGAAATTACTCAGAGTTTTGAACGATGTCTCGAACGCAACTTTTTTCCATTGCTAGCTTAACTTCCGAAGCATGTTTTCGTCTTCAGGACATCGAGAAAAATCTTTCATGTGATTTTCAGAAGTTAAGCCAGCAAAGGAGAGACGCTAGGGGCGATATAGTGTGAATTTTCGAATATTCTCAGAGTTTTGAACGATGTTTCGAACGCAACTTATTTCCATTGCTCGCTTAACTTCCGAATCATGTTTTTTCGTCTTCAGGACATCGAGATACACCTTTCATGTGATTTTCAGAAGTTTAGCCAGCATAGGAGAGACGCTAGGGGCGATATAGTGTGAATTTTCGAATTTTCTCAGAGTTTTGAACGATGTCTCGAACGCAACTTTTTTCCATTGCTGGCTTAACTTCCGAATCATGTTTTTTCGTCTTCAGGACATCGAGATACACCTTCCATGTGATTTTCAGAAGTTTAGCCAGCATAGGAGAGACGCTAGGGGCGATATAGTGTGAATTTTCGAATATTCTCGGAGTTTTGAACGATGTCTCGAACGCAACTTTTTTCCATTGCTGGCTTAACTTCCGAACCATGTTTTTCGTCTTCAGGACATCGAGATACACCTTTCATGTGATTTTCAGAAGTTTAGCCAGCATAGGAGAGACGCTAGGGGCGATATAGTGTGAATTTTCGAATATTCTCGGAGTTTTGAACGATGTCTCGAACGCAACTTTTTTCCATTGCTGGCTTAACTTCCGAATCATGTTTTTTCGTCTTCAGGACATCGAGATACACCTTCCATGTGATTTTCAGAAGTTTAGCCAGCATAGGAGAGACGCTAGGGGCGATATAGTGTGAATTTTCGAATTTTCTCAGAGTTTTGAACGATGTCTCGAACGCAACTTTTTTCCATTGCTGGCTTAACTTCCGAACCATGTTTTTTCGTCTTCAGGACATCGAGATACACCTTCCATGTGATTTTCAGAAGTTTAGCCAGCATAGGAGAGACGCTAGGGCGATATAGTGTGAATTTTCGAATATTCTCAGAGTTTTGAACGATGTCTCGAACGCAACTTTTTCCATTGCTGGCTTAACTTCCGAACCATGTTTTTTCGTCTTCAGGACATCGAGATACACCTTCCATGTGATTTTCAGAAGTTTAGCCAGCATAGGAGAGACGCTAGGGGCGATATAGTGTGAATTTTCGAATTTTCTCAGAGTTTTGAACGATGTCTCGAACGCAACTTTTTTCCATTGCTGGCTTAACTTCCGAATCATGGTTTTTCGTGTTCAGGACATCAAAATACACCTTCCATGTGATTTTCAGAAGTTTAGCCAGCATAGGAGAGACGCTAGGGGCGATATAGTGTGAATTTTCGAATTTTCTCAGAGTTTTGAATGATGTCTCGAACGCAACTTTTTTCCATTGCTGGTTTAACTTCCGAATCATGTTTTTTTGTCTTCAGGACATCGAGATACACCTTTCATGTGATTTTCAGATTTTCAGATATCGCTTTTCCAACATGTAGGGAGAAAAAGAATTCAATACTTTCACTCAAACGGTTGGAAATTTTTAACAAAATTCTACATGGACTATCCACCCAAAAATCTTATGAAACCAACACATACTTCGTGCCTACCAGGATATCGTGAAATCGTATTTTTCAAGGATCAGCTCTGTTTGGCTCCGCCTAACGCGCAGATTCTCGCTGTAGCGCTTCTGAATCGTAGCGCTACCGAGCCGTAGCGCTACCGAGCTGTAGCGCTTGTGACTTGTAGCGCAAGCGAGCCGTAGCGTTAGCGAGCTGTAGCGCTTGTGACCTGTAGCGCTTGTGACTTGTAGCGCAAGCGAGCCGTAGCGTTAGCGAGCTGTAGCGCTTGTGACCTGTAGCGGTTGTGTCCTGTAGCGCTTGTGATCTGTAGCGCTTGCGAGCCACTCCGGTAATCCCCTACAGTACAGTAGTGTCTGGTGTACAATTTTTTTTTTTTTTTTTTTTTAATTTTTTCGAGTTGGGCACCGTGCGGGTCGTACAGCCGGACAGGTGGATGGCGCTGCTGAACTACGTGCCGACCTGGGCCGAGGTTAGGTTGCACAACCTGCACCTCTGGCTCTGTGTGTGTGTGTGTGTGTTTTGACTCTGTTTTTGGCGTGCAGAAAAGCTTGTCGTCTCTCTCTCTCTCTCTCTCTCTCTCTCTTTCTCTCTCTCTCTCTCTCTCTCTCTCTCTCTCTCTCTCTCTCTCTCTCTCTCTCTGCATGCCCTGACGTAACCGGACGGAGGCCCTGGCAGCACCAGCCGCCCGGGGGCCCAACAGACTCTAATTTCATTTCTTTTAATCCTATCTTGCAAACACTCACACGGGGGGCGGGCTAAATAGGGACATAAAAGAGATGAAAAAACGTACAAATGGGGACGTATACTCTGTGTGTATTACGTGTGCGAGGGAGGGAGGAGCTCTCGTTCTCTAGGTGGGGCTGTATGTGCGTTGTTCATGAACATCAAGAAAGCCTACAACAACTTCTTTATTAATCACCTCACGCGTTTCTGCCACGTAACATTACACTGGAAAAACAAATGTGACATATGTAACGTCTGTAACGTGACCTAGGGTTCTTTCCGTTCTTTCGTAAATATTAGCGTGGTGTTAGCTGCAATCATATTTTTAGTTACACCATCGTTTCAGGCGTAAAATTTCGATTCAAACGAGTATACATATGATAGGGTTCTTATTGCAAAACAACACATTGTAAGATGACGCAGGAATTCATTAACATTGCTGTGTCTTTGTTACGATTCCTCAGAACCCCATCATATATATGCTCGTTTGAACCGGAATTTTCCGGTGGAAATGATGTAGAGGTGTGCGAATCTAGTTTTTTCTCCTCGAATCGAATCGAACCGAATCATAGAAAAAAATCCTCGAATCGAATCGAATCGAATCCGCTCTTTTTTTCCCGAATCGAACCGAATCGAAATTTTGGACCTGTTTTTCGAATCGAATCCGAATCTCAACGAAAATTTTGAAGATAATATTACGTTGTTAGGAAGGCTTAAAAGGTGGGTCGTACGTAGTTCAATAATTGCAATGCAACACAAATTGAAGTTAGACAAAGAATAATTACGTCTCTGTTACTATTTATTCATAAAACGTCCAAAAATGATAAAGGTTTAGTAATATCAGTCAAATGGAGCATCAGCAGATTCGAAGGCGAATATCCTTGATTCGAAGTTTTCGAATAGTTCGGATTTTAAGCAATTTGCCCGGGAGCGAATCGAATCGAATCAGAGCTGATTCGATTCGATTCGATTCGATTCCGAACCTTTCGCACATCTCTAAAATGATGGTGACCTCGGAATTTGAATAAAGTCAATGATATGGAAGATATTGAAGAAAAACCATAAAACGCGCCGTCCGTCACGTTTCTTGATGCGACATGTGAACATGTCGCATCAAGAAACGTGACGCATGTCACATTAGTTTTTCCTGTGTATATACTTTTACGGTCAGTATACTGACCACCGTGCACTGTTAAACCGAATCGTCATGTGACGATAAATATTGCTACAAATCTTTCGTCACAAGAGCAGTCGTGAGGGAACAGTCGTCAAATGACATAGATTTCGTCACTTGACATAAGTTTTTCATCACATGACATGAATCTTTCGTCACACTGTGATTAACAATTTGTCATGTGACGAACCTTTCAAAAGTAAAACTCAGCACTGACTTAATTGTCGTAATGTGACGACTTAAAATTTAACAGTGTGTATACACGTGGACAATGAACGAAAGCTTCGTCACTTTTGAACCGCGGCGCGTTAATTGTTATTTGCATGTTGGGCTGCGGCCCTACGAGCCTGATGATGAACTTTGCGTGCTGTCCGTGTCACTACTACGACACCGCCACTGCTGGCTTCATCACCACCATCACCATAACCCTTCTCATCTCAGTGCTGCTTGCTGCATACAGCTCCTCTCCCTCTCCCTCTCCCTCTCCCTCCTCTCCTCTCCTCTCCCTCTCCCTCTCCCTCTCCCTCCCTCTCCCTCTCTCCCTCTCCCTCTCTCTCTCTCTCTCTCTCTCTCTCTCTCTCTCTCTCTCTCTCTCTCTCTCTCTCTCTCTCTCCCTCTCACCTACCATATTGTCATACTCTCCCCATGTATGTCTTCCTCGGCTCTGGCTCGCGGCACGGCGCCTTGGCACAGAGACGCTTCGTTTATAGACCGTTACGACGAGAAGTAATCAACTTTTATTGCTTTCTCAGTTCGGGGACCGCGAGAGCAGCCCTACAGGTCGACACCGCCGGGTGGCGTCGCTCTCTCTCTCTCTCTCTCTCTCTCTCTCTCTCTCTCTCTCTCTCTCTCTCCCTCCCGCGCGGCCTGCCCGCCTGGCTGTGGTTTTTCAGACATTGGCTGCGGTTGGTACGCATAAAATATCCCGCTGCCCCCTTCTTCCACCACCCATCTGCTGTCCGTGAATGTAAATCTGGTCGAAACGAGGGCGTTCCATAAGATTTAGCAGCACAACAAACAGTTCCTAGATTGGGTGAGGCGCCGTTTTTGACAAAAATAAAATTGCATGCCGTAAAAAAATAAAATAAAAATTGCCCGTGTCAGGGTAGCAGTATAATAGGAGCCTTCGCCTGGGAGTTACTATGTCGATGGCGCTTATAAGTCAGACTGCTGAGCGGACTGTAAAAAAAACAAAAACAGGAAAACTTATGGAGTGAGAAGCAGGAGGTGACTGGCAGCCTGTAATGTCAACTTAGCACGTATTACTTATAATTTTTTTTACGGTATTTCGTGTCTGTAGAACTAAACCGTTGATTTAAAAAAAAAAAAAAAAAAAAAAACAACCGCGGTTTTTTTTTCTTAAATAGTGAATAAGAAGTTTGTAGTACTTGGTGTTTCTGTGAAAACAAAAATAGGAGATAAAGAGTAACAATTAGTTTACAGTGGCGAGAGTGTCGTCTGCGCTTCAACCCCAAAAGCAACGAGGGTTGTACGCCTTGACACGTTCATCACTTCGGCTCCGTGGTGTCAGAGAGAGGGTGGGCGGGAAGATTGGACAAGTAGAGAGAGAGAGAGAGAGAGAGAGAGAGAGAGAGAGAGAGAGAGAGAGGGAGGGAGGAAGAGGGAGAGAGTTGTGAGGCGGAGACAACAGAGATGAGACTAATGACTCTCTGTGTCCCTGTGTCAGCACGTACATTACTTATGCTGCTTTTCTCTCCTCATTGCGAAGGCCGCACACCCTCTTTGTCTCTCTGGCCCACCTGTGCTCTCTCTCTCTCTCTCTCCCTCTCTCTCTCGCTCTCTCTCTCTCTCTCTCTCCCTCTCTCTCCCTCTCTCTCCCTTTCTCTCCACGCGTGGAAATCATTTCGTCTCCCCGCAAACCAGGATGACGGCGTGTCGCGACACTTGCGACACTTACGGGAAAATCTTATTTCACTCCCGGAGTTTTGTTTCTGTTGTAGTAGTAGTTGTTGATGTTTTACAGTTTTAAGCATGCCGTGTGGAATGTCTGGTATCTGTTTTGCAAACCGCTCCCCCGTCCCCCCTCCAGGGCGATAATGGTTCTCTTTGTGGATTCCGTCAGGGCGGGGCGGGGCGGGGCGGGGTGGGGCGGGCATCGCACACTGCAGTGGCGATCGGGCAGGAACAATCGGCGCTGCACCCGTCATATGGTATTCGGGCTATTCATCGTCGAGGCGCCCCCACTGCACTGTACGGCGCCTCATACAGCCCCGCCACGCCCCGCCCCGCCCCGCCCCGCCACGTCCGGGAACGCCCCCACCCCGACCGACACAACTCGAAAATCCTCCATCAAATTAATTGGCTGCTCTCGGAAAAGAGGTCAACATCCCATCTCCGTTTTCCGCCCGGCCCGGCCCTGCCGACACTCTGCCCCGCCCCGCCCCGCCCCGCCCCGCCCCGCCCCGCCCCGCCCCGCTCCGCCGCTGCGGTTGTCGCGAGGGAATTCCATTGAGCGCGACGCGGCCCAGGCCAGACGGCGAACTGTTTTAATCGCTCTAATTGTCGGCTGGCCGTGCGTAGCGTATGCGTTCCAGGCGCCGACGCGCCACTCCGCGCCACGCCACGCCGCGCCACGCTCCGCATCGGCCCAGCCAGGCCAGGCCTACCCAGCGAGTCCAGGGCTCCAGCACAGCCAACACTCTCCTCTTATTCTTTTCTATTTTTAGCAGATGATACATTGTAGCTAGCCTTAACTTTAAAATAAATATAAAAAACAATGTGTCAGCTAGCTTGTACTCTCGAGTCCAGAAACCAAGCGCGTAACCTTACAATAATATAGCGCGGCGCTGCATGGGGGGAATAGTGGCTGGCTGAAGCGCAGCCTGCGCGGAACACTGACACCTCCTCCCCGCGCGCAGCGTGTAACACTAACAACTCCTCCCCGCCCGCGACAGCGACCGCTTCGGTCCGCCACGCCGGGCGGGCCAGGCAACAATACTGGGCACCTGCGCGGAACACTGACATCTCCTCCCCGCGCGCAGCGTGTAACACTAACAGCTCCTCCCCGCCAGCGACCGCTAAGGTCCGCCACGCCGCCGCCGCTTTCTATATAGGAAAATTGAATACCCGCAGAGACGAAAATGTAAAATATCTTGCAACGAAAAGTATCATCTGCTTTCAATTCCGATCTGGATTGAGATTTTTTAAGTCTGAACCTTACCGTATTTTTCTATACACTGAAAAATACTTAACTGCAAGACTGCCAAGTTTTGCAGTTTAAACTGCAAGACTAGAGTTTTGCAGTTTAAACTGCACGACTTAAAATTTTGCAGTTTAAACTGTCATGTAGTACTGTAGTACATCAGTTAGATTTGCAACTGGCGAGTCAAACACGTGAAATTGCACAATTTGCCAATTGCGCACTTGCACGTGCTAGGCTGCACTGTTAAAAAATATGTCGTAAATTTACGACATATTTGTAATTAAGTTTGTTAGCAACATATGTCGTAATTTTACGAGCATGTTGTAATCTAACAATATTCTTAAAATTTTCTGCAACACATTTTTCAGTTGGAAAAGTGCGTGTTGCCCAACCAACATAACAATGTTGGTTGTATTGAAACGACATGTGTTGTTAACAAACTTAACTACAATAATGTTGTAAAGTTACAACATGCTGATAAGTTCTCATTTCGGTATAGACGAATACGGTTGAAATAGAAAGTCTTTTGTCACTTATACAAATAAAACAAATATTGTTGTAAACCAACAACACAGCCATCACGGGCAGTGTCGTCAACTGACAATTATTTTTAACAGTGTGGAAGTTGCACACATACAAGTGTTGAGCAGTTGAACACTTGGTTTCACAATGAATTTTTCTACTTGTTGGGCGCAGTGCTGCCGCTGCGCTGCCTGCGGAGGGCGCTAGGCAGGTTTCGTTTCCCGGGGCTGCGGCCTGCTGCTGCCTGAAGTGTTGTTCTGTCGTTCCCACAACTACAGCCGGCTGCCGGCCGGCCGGGTTCGGTTAGGTTAGAGCGCGTCTCGAACAACACGTCATAAAATTGGCCCTCTGGCTTTGCTTCCCGCAACTTCGATCAGCGGCGGCCGTTCCGGGGAGCGTGGCGGGCAGGGGCGGGCAGGCCTGGCGACGCCAGCGCCGGCCGCGGTGTGGCAGGGCGGGGCGGGGCGGCTGCCGACCTTGCTCCGGACGGCCAGCCGAGCCGCTGTCATTGTAAAACTAATAATGATTGCAGTGATGGAATCCTGGACGGGGCTGCCGCGTCGGCCGGCCGGCGCGCAGGGAGAACGCTTTACGACATTGGAATCAGGGCAACACACACACACACACACACACACACACACACACACACACACACGGCCGGAAAATATTTTAATTAGCTAGCGCTAGGGGGAAATTGAATCCGTTTGTTACTACTACTCTGCTGCGAGTAAACAACCTGTGCGTACTGTAAATAATAATAAAAAAAAAGAGATTGTAAAAAAAAAAAAAAGTGTAGGAAACTGGAGCTGTGTTTTACATTTTACAATAGGGCGCGGTACGGCACGGCGCGGCGGCGCGGGCTCCCGACATCCCGATGACTCGATCGACGCGTATTTCTCCCGTTTTATACTCGGATATTCACTGCGGATCGGTCTGGGGGATCAGCCGGATCAGCCTCGTAAGAAAAGTGATTTTTATTTTACGGCAGTGTAGCCGGCGGCGGGGCGGCAGGTGCAGGCAGACAGCAGTGTGTTTTACCACCTTACGTCTGGGTAAGTGGCGGGCCGCCACGCCGCGCCACGCCGCGCCCCTCAAGGCCGGTAAGGTCCGAGTCTGATTGGAGCGAGATCGATGGATTTACGGCTGGATCGGCTTATCCCTGAGCCAATCCCGTATCGGAGCCAAACCCCGTGAGCGGAAGACTTCCCCCGTGGCTGCGCCTAAGTCCGCGAGCAAGTGATGAGCCGAGGGGGAATTCACATCGGAAAATCTTGTACAGACTACTCGGTATTACACGGTATTACACCTGTATTACACACAAGAATTTATCACTTTAAAGCACATTCTCGTGTTTTTCGTGTATTACGGCGAAATCATTGATCAGGTGTACAGTGTATTACGGAAGTGAATTTCCCCTCGTGATGAGCGCCCCCCCCCCCCCCCCCCCAAAAAAAAAGGAACACGGTTTTGGCCTTTTGGCCTTTCAAGTATTACTTGTCTTTAAATTTATTTTTTAAATAATATGTTTGGGGAAAAAAAATACGTGGCCTGGAGTGCAACAACACCCCCGTTCGCCTCGCTTTCCTGCTGGATCCACCCCTTCCTGGGGCGTCCGTCCAGGTCTGCCCGTGGGGATTAAGGGACGGGGTGGGGGTTGCAGGGGGGGGGGGGACGGGGGGCGATGATATATCATTGTGCGCCCATTGAGGGGCGCAGCGTGCATGGCGTCGCACTGCAGAGGGCCGCCCGCATACCCCCCCCCCCCCCCCGCGACCCTCTCAGTCACCAACCTTTCGCACACTTTCACCACATAACTTACGTCTGAAAATTCGCGGATATAAATGAATTGATAACCTTCCTATTCGAAGTTGATCGCTGGTATGAAGTTAAACCATTTTCTTTTCTTCTCGGCCACAGGTAGTTGTTCTGTCATGTGGTCAGTGCCAGAAGGGTAACAGGCAGTTGACAGCTAAGTCGATCAAAATCCGAAAAATAGTGCAAACTGGCGACTTGACTTAGGGGTGGAGTGAGGCAAGTGGTTCACTGTTAAAACAAGAGTGCAACTGTTCAACACTTGAATGTGTGCAACTTCCAGTCTTAAACGTCTAGGTGTACAACTCGGTATGTGTGCAATTCCAGGTGTCAAACTTGCCAGTTGTACACTTGTAAGTGTTTCACTCGACATTTGTGCACTTGCATGTTTTCAACTGCACCGTTTAACATTTCACTTGTTGAACACTTGCAAGTGTGCAACTGTCGAGTTAGACACTTACAAGTGTACGACTGGCGAGTTTGACACTTCCAACTACACAAACACCGAGTTGCGCACTTGCATCTGTTATACTGGAAGTTGCGCACTTACAAGTCTTGAACAGTTGAACACTTGGTTTCACAGTGTGGTCAGTGCCTGAAGGGTAACAGGCAGTTGACAGCTAAGTCGATCAAAATCCGAAAAAATAGTGAAAACTGGCGACTTTACTTAGGGGTGCAGTCATGGTGGAGTGAGGCAAGTGGAAGGCAGATTGGGGCGGGTCGAGGTCGAGCGAGTCACTGGTCTGCGGCCCGAGCGGCTCCAGCTCCGGGCCACTCTTCTCCACGGACCAGGCCAGCACGCCATGTTTTATGCACAAGTTAATTTAAACACTTGCTGATGCCGCCCCCCGCCTAGGCAAGCCGCAGTGCGTCACGCGTGACTGTGTGAGTGTGACTATGAATACGGCAGAAGTCACACCACCGCCGCCGCCAGGGTGAAAGTGACGACAGACTGTCACTACTCGATCATGCCGCCCCGGCGGGTAGTTAATACCGGCTGATGGGCTTTCCGTGTATGTGACTCCACGCGCTCGACGGGGCGCATGAGGTCGTCGCCGGGGCCGGAAACACACTGTCAAACCAAGTGTTCATCTGCTCAACACTCACAGCAAGCATTTTACCGTGAAGTTCCCGGTTGTTTTCGGAAATATTCCCGGTTTTGTGTGACGCATGCGCAGAACGCAAGTCGACAGATTTCCACATTTTACAAATTATTTATTTTACATGTTCTGCGTGCCCGGCAGATAAAAATAAAGCTGGCACCTATTCAGCTTTGAGTTTTATCAGTTTTCCGTCATTTTATCATCGAACATCGTGTTTAATCTTAAAACGAACACATAACCTAAAAAGTCGTGGCGGAAAACAGCTACCGGGAAGTGCTCTCCGGAATCAACCGGGAACTCCACGAAAAAATATTTGCTGTGCTCGTATGTGCACTGTGAAACCAGGTGTTCAACTGTTCAACACTTGAATGTGTGCAACTTCCAGTCTTACACGTCTAAGTGTACAACTCGGTATGTGTGCAATTGGAAGTGTCAAACTCGCCAGTCGTACACTTGTAAGTGTTTAACTCGACAGTTGTACACTTGCAAGTGTCCAACAAGGGAGATGTTGCACGGGGAAGTTGAACACATGCAAGTGCACAAATGTCGAGTTGAACACTTACAAGTGTACAACTGGCAAGTTTGACACTTGGATTTGCACAATTACCAAGCTGTACACTTGAACGTGTAAGACTGGAAGTTGCACACGTTCAAGTGTTGAACAGTTGCACACTTGGTTTAACAGTGTGTGCAACGTCCAGCCTAGCACACGCAAGTGTGCAACTCGGCAATTGTGCATTCTCCCGGGGCGGACGTCGTACATCAGAAACGCGTACTTAGCTCACTTTGCTTTTGAAAAATGAGGTACCGCGATCAGAAATTCAAATCGGAACTTTGGGATCACCGCGATTTGTTTTACCCTTAGGACTAAAGAGCTAATGTGATAATGTCGTACCTGCAAAAGCAGCGGTCATTTGCATCTATTTTATAAAAAGGCAGCAGGACATGTGGTGGAGGGTTCTGGAGCCACGTTAAACAGTAGTACGAGGCGCTGGAGGAGGTGGGATTACGGTGCCTGGGTTGTTGTATGGTGGCGCTGCCGAAGGGCTTGGCGGCAGGAAGCCGTATGCTGTTCCTTATCTGCTCACCAACACACACACACACACACGCACACGCACACACATATGTACACACACACGCACACACAAACATGGCGAGCTCGGATTTATTTTTTCGCGTCCTGCAAGCGAAGTGCAGACGGGGACGGGACGAGTGACCGGTTTCTCGAAACACCTGCCGTCCAGCCTCAGCTGCCCTGAACGGCCTCGACGGGCCTCTCTCTCTCTCTCTCTCTCTCTCTCTCTCTCTCTCTCTCTCTCTCTCTCTCTCTCTCTCTCTCTCTCTCTCTCCTCGCTATGTCCCTTTCTTGACCGCCCCGTGATTGGACAATTCAAAGAAATCGCGTCTTTTCCGAGAAACTTCAGGTGGGAAAAAATGGCGTGAAAACTGCTACCTGTCGATCGCGGCTTATGTGTGAGAAACGTCATCAGGATAACGGCCAACGATAGAGCCATCTGCTCCCTGTAACTTCCGTAATTAGTGATTTCGAAAAAAGACAAACGTCAAGATTTCTCAGGAATGATACAGAAGAAAAAAAAACTCGCCGCGAGCGTATCAGTTATCGGGTCATTTTTTCAAAAGGTGATTTTCTTTCACGCGTTGTGACCTGACATGGCACTCTAGCGAGTTACGTCATTCTAAAACCCCTTTATTTCGTCGCGGTCAGGCCAGGCCGGCCACTATTTTGCCTGCCAATAGGTGAGCGGAGTTAGTTTTGACAGGTGGAGGAGCGTGGCTGATGCCGTTTGACACCCGGGACCAATCTCACGCTACGCTCGCACCGCGCACTGCGCCGCATAGATCACCTAAAGTGGCGGGAAAGTGTTTGCGGCAGAGGGAAGAGAAGGGAGGGAAAAAAAATACTGCATCTGACAGTATGTGTATTTCGGCCGGAGCAGTAGGTTTTCTTTGCGGTTCCGCAATCGTCACGAGTATTTTAGGAGAGAAAAAAATAAACTAAATAAAATCCGTGGAGTGGGGGGTCTCGTGCCAGGGCGGGCGGACGGGCGGACACGCGCGGTGCCGTACCGGCTCATCACTCATGTGTGCCTTCACGGGGCCGGGGCCGGGCCGGGCCGGGCCGGGCCGCGCCTGCGTGCCCTGCGCCTCGGGGACATGACAGACAGTTCCCCTATAATTTGCCTGTGAGAGCAGCCACCACACCTCTGGCCTGGCCCCAGACGTTTTGTGTTTTCTCCCACCTGAGAAAAATTTTAAAAATATAATTAAATAAAGTAATTGAAAAGTACGGGCAAATACACTGGATAATTTCAGGAATACTTTTGAAATCAGAACATTTTTAAAATTCTAAGAATAAGAAAAAAAAAACTTAAAGTAAAAACAATGAAAAGAACTAGGGCACCTAAACTACACTCTAAAAATTTCGGTCGTCTGAAAACGAAGATTGGTTGATTAATTTTTCAAACAAAGCACGTCGTTTCAAAACGAAGAATGCGCTGTTCTGTAATGACAATTCATAAAATATTCAAAAAATACTATAAGTTATAAGCAGAATGGACAAGCTATTAGCTTTAATTATGTTGTATTTCGACTTTTATTTGATGTTTCAACTGATATCAGCCCATGCTGGCATGTAAAGATCCGTGTTTTAGCCAAAAGCTGCACTTGTGAAATGTCGTTTAAAAACAATGTACTTTGTTTGAAGAATTAATTTCAAATGTCGTTTTAGAACAACATATTTTAACAGTGTAAAATTAAAAGAAAAATAGGAAAACCATAAAAATGCAGGTATATTGGAAGATGTAACACTTAAAAGCAGGACTTAAAATTTATCCGAGTGGTCTGAGCGCGCGCGCGCACGCGCTCATGGGGCGACGCGTTGAGGCGAGCGCGATCGCTCGCGCCAGTTTATCGGCGCAGTATCCTCCGCGGCGGGACCGTGCTGGCCGTGTAGGCCGTGTCGTTGAACAGGATGTGCGCCGCCACCTGTCAGCGGACACCATCTGGATCCATCTGGATCCCCGTGTCGGCCGTTAGGAGCGAGAACGGAACGTGGACGCTACTGCCGCCCGCGCCAGACACGGCTCCCTCTGCGGCCAAAGCCCGCTGTCCCATGGGACATGCAGTCACTGTGTATATAATTTGTTTTTATTTAAAACCATTAATTTTTTAAAGCGTGGAATTCCGCGTGCTTCGTCAACAACTTTGAAATAAATTTTATTTCGTCGGATTGAAAGCCTGACAATTTTCTATTAGGCCCGGTGTAGATGGGCCCAGACAATCAATACCCCCCTGTGCTCAGGGGGCTACAAGACCCTAACACTTCCGAGGGATTTCAAAAAAGGGACTTCAGAGGGAGGTCGTTTTCTGTTAGGGGACCTCCAGGGGACAATACCCCCTGCGGGACCGGGTCAATTCTCTCAAGTCAAGTAAAGTCAAGTCATACTATTCACATATACTTTTCGTGGATGCAGAATGATTATTTCAAGTCCGAGCTTCCGTCCAGAGTTTGCCGTACACCATCAATCTCACCCAAATCTCTCGAGTTTGCTTCTCATTACGAACGAGACCTGAGCGCACACCGCTCCTCGTACATTTCTCCTGACTTTGCCCTCCGCTGGCCGGGCCGCTTATTTTGAGAAGCTCTTCGAGTTCGGCACCCAACCGCCAAAAAGCCCCAAATTTCAAGCGTTCGATAAGTTTGGTAAGGTTAGGATAGGTTAGGTTAGGCTTGGTTAGGTTAGGTTAGGTTATCCTAATTTAACCTAACCCTTGAACTTGGGAGTTAAAGGGGCCGAACTTAGTGAAGCGGGCAGATGTAGGTGCCGAACTCGATGAGCTTCTCGAAATAAGCGGCCGGGCCGGCGGCGCGCGCATATCGTCTCCAAGTCCTATTTGCAGCTCAGCCTGCGGCCCACGCCGCCCGGCCCCTCGCTGCGAATACCGCTCTGTTTGAACGTCACGGCTGCATGACCGTGACAATAACGTGCTGGGCCGGGTCCGCCGCCGCGCCCCGCCACGCCCCGCCACGCCTCCTGACCGCTGCTTCCAATTTGTTATGCGCGTGTTTCTTGTTCCGATCCTATCGGCATTACTTTACGCCTCGGCCGGACTGTTAGGTCGTGAGTTTAGACAGAGGATGCTCTCTGCGTGGGCCTCTCTCTCTCTCTCTCTCTCTCTCTCTCTCTCCCCCTCTCTCTCTCCCTCTCTTTCTCTCCCTCTCTCTCTCTGCCTCTCTGTCTCTCCCTCTCTGCCTCTCTCTCTGCCTCTCTCTCTCTCTCTCTCTCTCTCTCTCTCTCTCTCGCTCCCTCTCCCTCTCTCCGCGTGCTATATACGGCGGTGGCGTGGCCTGGCGGCGCGGAACGCCCCGACCGCCGCCGCGCCGGGAGGGAACACCCATTGTCATCACCGTGTCGTGGCCGCCCCGCCCCGCCTCTGATGGCTCAATTTGGAGCGCCAACACCCCTGGTTTTCTTTTTCCACGCACCGCGCAGCTTCTCATGTCTGTGGCGGGGAACACGAAGAAAGCCTATAGATGAACGTTATGCGGGTTTCATCTCATAATTACGTTGCGAGAAAGTCGTTCTGTCTCAATAAGTATCTTTACCTGTTCCGTGTTGCAGGAATATCGAGGCTAGCAGCATACATCCCCCCTTCGTCACAGCACAGTAGCAGTTTCGCCCACCGCGGAGTTACTTCACCGGTAAGTTGAAAAAAAAAAAAAAATCCGACAACATTCTGACCGCATAGTTGTTCGTTTCAACGAGGAGTCCCCGTCGTTGACCCGTACTACCTCGTGTGTGTGTGCGTGTGTGTACAACAATAACTGATTTGCTGGCACGTAACTCGAGACAGCTCCACAATGGTCCCTAATAGTCTCCATTGAGACCTGCAGCAGCAGCAGCCCCAGCCCGGCCGGTGCTGCCGTGCGGCCCGCCCCGCCCCGCCCCGCCCCGCCGCGTGTTATGTGGGAACTTCCGGTCGCCGCCGCCACCGCCTTGCCCGCGACAACACAAAAGGCTCTTGCGTGCGCGAGTGGACAGCACAGCACAGCCTGCTATGCCTCTTCATCTCTCCCTGACTTGCGTCGTTCGGATAAACTGATGGGTTATTCCGGGGGGGGGGGGGGGGGGGGGGGAAGATGGCGTGGCGTGGCGAGGCGAGGCATGGCGTGTGGGTCTACGGCAGGGTGATAATGATTTTAAAAAAAAAAAAAAAAAAACGTGGGTAAAAATTGGCGAGGTATTTTTTTTCAGCGCCGATTTTTAAATTTTCTTTTACTCCAGTTGGGTGTATTATTGTGTGACCTTGTCCTGTTGTATTCTGACAGGATTAAACGACTTTTACGTTGTTTATAGAAAGAAGAAGTATGCTGTCCTTTTTTTTTTTGCCGCTCGCACCGCGGTGCCCTGCTTTCGGTCGTCGTCGATACAAAAAGTAATATGCGTCTGGAAATAAGCCCCCCCCCCCTACTTATTGTGTCTACCCCATTACTCGGCCGGATGCCTTTGACACGATACTGCGCGTCATTACGCCCCGGACCAGCGATCTTATCCGGCCCGAAAGTGATTCTCTCTCTCTCCGTGCGTGGGCCGCGCGGGTACCGTGTGAGTATCTCTGTCGCGGGGCGCGGGGCCCCTGTGGTACCTCACGCGAGTGGGTACCAATATAAGTCAAAATACAAGAGGTGAGACCGAGGGGGAAAGGACTGTGAAAGTTTTCTACTTCCCGTAGTATACAGAAAAATTCAGAATAAAACAGATCCACAACTCTGAGGTAAACAGAAACATTCAGTAAAGTTCGCGCAGAAAAAAATTGAAAAAAGAAATAAAAATAAAAGAAAAACACCAACATAAAATGTAGGAAAAATTCCGAAAAATTCACAAGAATTCAGGAAAACTTCAAAAAAAATATTTCACGAGATTTGTACACCGAAATTTAGAGTTGTTTCCCCCTGCTCGGGTGAGACATGAGGTCAGTTCGGCTACGCCGGACGCTGGCCGAGCCATAAACTCCTCCCTCCTACTCGGAGATGCGTTCCATGAAACGCACTGGTCTCTTCCCCGGTATCTTCCCCTTTGTCGTAGTAATAACAGTAGTTGCTCTGTTTGGCCAGAGTCATGACGTCTTGTCACGCTTCATGTCGATCAAGATCTCCCGGGGCAGTAAAAGAATAAGGTGAAACGGACAGGACGAGGGCAGCGAGGTGCCTGACCGTAGGGTGCCGTGTCTCTCTCTCTCTCTCTCTCTCTCTCTCTCTCTCTCTCTCTCTCTCTCTCTCGGTTTTGTTTGAGAGGACGGCTCAAGGACGTGGCACGAATGAGATTTATTCGGAAGAGATACTCCCCAAAGCTCTCCTCTTCCCAGCATCGCGGCGCCGGCGTCATTGTAGAGTCGCACTTGAATGAAAAAAAAAAAGCAACTTCCTTAAAATTACCAACGCGCCAAAGAACAAAGCATCACCCCGGCAGAAAGCGGATGTTTTTTCAGTGTAGTTTCCCCGAAATTTTTATCTGTAAACGTGCGATCTGATTAAAGGGACATCGTAAGAGCTTAACTAGTTTCGCTAACTAGGCTGGCGAGCCTGGATCCTGTGAGCCACCCTCAACTCTCTCACTTCCCTCGACTCTCCCTCTCTTTCTCTCCCTCTCTCACCGCCCCCCCCCCTCTCTCTCTCTCTCTCTCTCTCTCTCTCTCTCTCTCTCTCTCTCTCTCTCTCTCTCTCTCTCCCTCTCCGTCTCTCCCTCCCCCTCTTCTCCAGCCGATCCGGCTGCGAAGGGCTACGGCACCCGGTGCTATGATTTGGTTGCGGAGAAAGAGAGACCCCGTCTCCCGCCCGCCCAACCTCCTTACAATTATGGGGGCTTATCAAAAATTGTGCCTTCCATGACGACCTCCTCATCTCTTCCGCACTTCTTCTTGTTCTCATCTCTCCCCCCCCCCCCCCCCTCTCTCTCTCTCTCTCTCTCTCTCTCTCTCCCCCAGTGGCCCCGAGAGCTGATCTGAGCAAATACTGATAAGGATGGAACGGGTAATTCCCTCCGCTGCTCATACCGCCCCTGGCGTGTTCCTCCCGCCCCTGTGCCTCCTCCCCCTCCCCCCCGCCCCCTCCCTCCCGCGAGTCCCATCTCCATCACAACCTGGACCAGCCGAACGCCCCCTCCCTCCCCTCCCCCTACTCCCAGAGGTGCACGTTATGGCGCTCGCTTCACACCGCCCCCGCTCAGCCCCCTCTCCCCAGCCCCCTCCCCTTCCAGCCCCCACCCTATGCCCCCGCCCAGCCCTCGCAGAATGACGCCTGGAATAAAATGCGGGAGTGAAGATAGCTCACAAAAATACGCGTTTGCATCCAGAACGGGCTCGCGGGAACTTCTTTAGAACTTCCGTGCAAATCTTGCTCTTTTGCCGCGGGCGGTGCGGTGTGGTACTGCTGTGGCTGCTCGGGGCGCCACGGTGCACCTCTTTAGATGCATCCGCGCGTACACCCCGCCCCGCCCCGCCCCACCCCACCCCACCCCGCCCAGCCCCACCCCGCCCCGCACGGACTCACTTGCTACGGACCCTCGCTTGCTGCCAGATACGACACGATATTGCCAGTATCGGGTACGTTCGGGAGCGCACGATAGGGTACCTTTTTAGCGGGGAAGGGGGGACAACCCGATGCGCGCGTTACAGCGTAGAAGACGGGTAGGGCATCGGGACGTGCGAGAGAGAGAGAGAGAGAGAGAGAGAGAGAGAGAGAGAGAGAGAGAGAGAGCAGGCGTGGATACAGGGGGGGGGCGAGGGGGGCGTCGCCCCCCCGTCAGCTCTAGCTGCCCCCAAAATTTTTAACAGCGCGCGCAGCGCGCGCTTTGCAGCGGAGCACTCGGCACACAGAACTGGCATTAGACCGCCTCTTATTTTCGAAATTTTCAATTTTTAAAAAGTTTTACTCGAATTTCTCTCAAGTGGGCGTAAAAAATTCCATGCCAAAGCGGGGGTCAGTGCATTTGCAATTGACCCCCTCTCAAGGGCCCAAGTTACTGCTGGAGTTAAGCTTGATGATTAAAGTAAAACTATTGGCAAGTATAATTTTCCAAGTGGCAAACACGTAACTCTGTGGGTCATCGGTTGAAAATATTGTCTTGTTTACGGGAAAAGAGTAAAACGCCAACCCTAGCCCCTTGAAGGCAGGCAACCCACACGCGTCGCCCCTCCCTGAACTCCCTGCTGGATCCGCGCCTGAAAGAGAGAGAGAGAGAGAGAGAGAGAGAGAGAGAGAGAGAGAGAGAGAGAGAGAGAGGAGTGGGGGGTCAGCTAAAGGTAAGAGAGCGAACAAAGAGCAACTTGAGCAAGTTTGGTCCTTGGGCGTGGCGGGGCGGGGCGGGGCGGGGCGGGGCGGGGCGGGGCGGGGTGGGGCGTGGCGGGGCGGGGCGGGGCAGCCGCTAGTAGAGATGAGGGGATGGCGTGACCGTCCACGACACGACGGGCGGCGCGGCGCGGCGGGCGGCCAGGCGGGCAGACGGATGGTCACCCAGGCGACGCAACTCCTGAGAGAGGGCGCGGCGCACCACTCGGCGGGGCGGGCTCTTATAGGCAACGGAAGCCGGGTACGGAGTGACCGTAGTCAGTACTAACGGTACTTTTCCGTATGCGGGACCGTTTTTTTTTACAGTGTACTATTTATTTTTTCTGCTGTCATCAGACATCCTAATCGTAATATCGTTCTTACTTCTTTTCAGAAAAATTTTGACACCGCTACGTTTACGCTCAAAGAAAGCTCCAATTTGCTAATTGACGAGGAACCCGACAACAGCTCCATTTTCACGCACCTACAGAGAAAATGGACGCCCACGCCAAAAGTAGCGCTGTCGAGTGCGCGTTGTGCAACAAGACGTTCTCCCGAACCTCTAAGCTGCGTCTCCACCTGCGCACTCACACAGGAGAGAAACCTTTTGAGTGTGCTGTTTGCCAGAAGACATTCTCCCAAACCTCTGGCCTGCGTCTCCATCTGCGCACTCACACAGGAGAGAAACCTTTTGAGTGTGCTGTTTGCCAGAAGACATTCTCCCAAACCTCTGGCCTGCGTCTCCATCTGCGCACTCACACAGGAGAGAAACCTTTTGAATGTACTGTTTGCCAGAAGACATTCTCCGACACCAGTAGCCTTCGCCTCCATCTGCGCACTCACACGGGAGAGAAACCTTTTGAGTGTACTGTTTGCAAGAAGACCTTCTCCAACACCAGTAGCCTTCGCCTCCATCTGCGCACTCACACGGGAGAGAAACCTTTTGAGTGTACTGTTTGCCAGAAGACATTCTCCAACACCAGTGACCTGCGTCGCCATCTGCGCACTCACACTGGAGAGAAACCTTTTGAGTGTACTGTTTGCCAGAAGACATTCTCCGACACCAGTCACCTGCGTCGCCATCTGCGCACTCACACTGGAGAGTAACCTTTTGAGTGTACTGTTTGCCAGAAGACATTCGCCCGTACGAGTACCCTGCGTGTCCATCTGCGCACTCACTCAGGAGAGTGCCAGAATGGCGTTTTCCGTTTCCCACGCAGACGGATGATTAACCTTTGCATTGAATAAACTCTGAGTTTGAGTTTAAGTCTTGACGTACTGACTTTTTTTTTTGTTTTGTTTTGTTTTTGTCTTTGTACTCACCGTTCTGCGGTGTGTGGTCTTCACGGATTGGTCACGTCCGAGGTTGATATATTTTGTTGTTTTCTTTCTATTTTCTAAATAAAAAAAAATACCATGCAGCTAGTCATGTATTTTTGACCTTGATGATACCTTAATACAGCACCTACACGAAATCGCATTTAGGGGGCGTAAAAGCTACGGCGTGGCGGGCGTGCCTAGGCGAGAGGGAAGGGTGTGGTGGGGCGGGGCGGGGCGGGGCGGGGCTCCTCACCTTTTCAACTCCCGCCCGCCCCGCCGTGTCGCCGCGCCCGCCTCCTTGGAGACCCCTGCATCGTGGACCCACGACGCCACGAAGAGCGAGTGCATCCCGTCTCCTGCGCTGGCTGCTGCTGCTGCTGCTGAACTTGCTCACAGAGGGCGACTTCGACCCCGCGGGCCACCAGCCTTGTAATTTGCCTAAAAGAAGAGACAATAGCTTGCTGAAGTTCGCTCTGCTTTCTCTCTCTCTCTCTCTCTCTCTCTCTCTCTCTCTCTCTCTCTCTCTCTCTCTCTCTCTCTCTCTCTCTCTCTCTCTCTCTCTCTCTCTGTCTCTCTCTGTCTCTCTCTGTCTCTCTGTCTCTCTCCCTCCCTCCCTCTCTCTCTCTCTCTCTCTCTTCGCCCCTTCCCCCCCTCTCCCCTTTCAGACGATGCTATGTTGTACTTATCATTTCGTCTCACGTACTTAAAAATACATAGTAATTGGAAAGTTTCTCGCTTTGTTGACATTTTGCTTTACATTTGAAATTTGTATTACTCTCTCGGCCGCATATCTACAGTACTGGTGTCTCAAGAAACACCGCACTGACAGATAACTTTGATGATACTCAAGTCCGATGGTCATTTCCTTAGTTTATTCAGAAGTTTTCAGAATTTCACCCCCAAAATTTAAGAAATATCGCAACCTATTTTTATTCCTCGTCAAATTTGGCGGCGGAGCATGAATGCTTTTGGCCTCTATCCTGCGGGCCCAGCCCGCCCCGCCCTGCGCTTCTCTCGCGCGCCGCTTTTACCTTTCGCTACCTCGCCCCTCCCCCTGTTTCCTCTCTCTCTCTCTCTCTCTCTCTCTCTCTCTCTCTCTCTCTCTCTCTCTCTCTCTCTCTCTCTAGCGCCCGCCCGCCAGCCCCATCCGTTGATCTATTGCTCGGCGTTCCGAACTCGCGCGCGAATAGGGGCTGCGTTCCGTCTCGAGTCGGCAAAATAGAGCGAAAGTGTCTTGGCGCGGCGGGGCGGGGCGGGGCGGGGCTGGGCCCGACCGCAGCAGCGGCGGAACCCCGCGGGGCGGGGCGGGGCGGGGCGGGGCGGGGCGGCAGGCAGGGGTCCTTTATACCAGTACCGCCTCCACAGCATCCGCGGGGCGGGCGCCTCGCCTAGGTGTATTCATCTAGCTTCTACACTGCCGAAGGAGCGGAACCGTAAAACGCAGAATCACTACTTCTTTGCTCGGGGCTCATCCGTTTCCTCACACGGTCGTAGAAACATTATCTACACAATAGAGAGCCACACGGTCAATCTGTTTCCTGGGACCTCCCGGGAAAGTAGGCAATTTTCCAGTGGTTTTCCTGGAAATACCCAGGAACTTTCCTGGAAAATTACCTACTCTCCTGGGAATCCCAGGAAACAGGTATACCGTGGCAAACGTGTGACTGAAGCCCACTTATAGGTGTTGGAAGAGTCTCCCCCGTACTCTTGTGTGTGAAAATTCTAGTATAATTCATATCCTTACTTCAATAAGAGTGTAGAAATTTTTAAACCTGCAATTTTTTTAATTTTTTTTTACGTTAAAAAGAAATTATCAAACTGTTTCACTGCTGAGATAGGAAAAAATGATAAGATTGTTATATGAGACGAGCTCGGTCTCTCTCTCTCTCTCTCTCTCTCTCTCTCTCTCTCTCTCTCTCTCTCATACGCACACCAGCACGCGGTGCCGATCATAAAGTCTCTCGCAGTCTTGGGGTCCGGAGCCGTTGAAACAAGATAATTAAAACACCATCTTCTTCTTCCTCCGGCCGGGGCGGGGCGGGGCGGGGCGCGGGTCACGGAGGGAAGGACCGGCCGGCCCACACACGTAGCACGTGAGTGATACCCGGGAGGTCATTCACTCATTTCTGCGCCCGGCCGGCCGGAGCTCTGCTGCTGATTGGATGCGAAAAGTAAAACTGAATGGATGATATGGAAAAAGGCAAGACCATCGTGGTCGTGGTGGTGTGCGAGGCTATAGGGGAGCACACACACACACACACACGACACTCATACAGTCTCATTCTCATCGAAACTCATCGCTGTCTCCCAACATATGCGATTCCACGTGTACCACCGCCCCCCCTATCTCTCTCTAGATGTTGATGTATATGAGTATCCCCACCCCGCCCCGCCCCGCCCCGCCCCGCCCGGGTATCGGAGCGGAGCGCCCCGTTTGACAGTTATGGTAGCGATCAGGTTCGGATGGCGCGCTGCCCGCCCCGCCTGGCCCAAAGCCCGCGGGAGTCAATTATCTACGATTCTGCCAACAAACCAAAAAAAAAAATTAACAATTAAAAACGGGATAAGAATATGGAAATGAGGGAACGTATTTGTGATTTTGGTGCCATAATTTCTTTTCTGTTTATCTCTAAATATTTGCTTGGAGCGTACTTTGCCTTTGGCGCCAAAAGGGGACTTGTGAGAGACTGTCGGCGTCGAAACGAGAATGCAGAAGGCTGGTTAACAAGGGGAAAGCGACTGCAGGGCAGATTTTGTTGACAGGGTAGTCCATTACACGGTGGCCGCCCTAAACACGTCCCTTTGTCCCACCCAATAGTAATGACAGCAGATCTAACTGGCTGCAATTGGATTCTGGTGTGTGTGTGTGTGTGTGTGTGTAAGAGAGAGAGAGAGAGAGAGAGAGAGAGAGGGAGAGAGAGGGAGAACGTGTGAGCGTCTGTCGTGCGGTGAAAGAGCGACGCTGACAAAGCACCCGGCGTGTTAGCAGCAGGTATTACTCCAGAAGGAGTGGAAGGGGGGGGGGGGCATAAGTCATGAATGGCACGATGAGTAGCTTATTGTGACTATCCCGGTCCGCTTGTCAGTCAGAGAGAGAGAGAGAGAGAGAGAGAGAGAGAGAGAGAGAGAGAGAGAGAGAGAATAGTTAGGGCGGTGTCGGACCACACAAGGCAGCATGACGGTAGGCATATGAGATGATACGAGAGTAGTGCGTGATCTTAATTCAGCTCGGAGCTGATAGGCGTTCTGCTGAAATAACGACACGTATAGATGAAAAATTGTAACATTTTTGCAACGTGCTTTTTTTTTTACTACATAATCTCTGGAAAAAATATCCAAATATATAGGAAATTTACTACGAAAATTTGTTAAGGTATTGCAGGTTATTCGGTGAGTTTTGTCGAGGTTTTTTTTCCTGGATCACCCCGCGTGTCACTGGAGTGCTGAATACTCTGAGCGCGACAGTCTGCAATGCGCACGGCCCCGGTGGTGCCACCCCGCCCCGCCCCGCCCCGCCCCACCCCGCCCCGCCCCGCCCGAGCAGTCAGCCAGCGCGCGCGCCCCCCGGACGGGGCTGGCAGTCAGCAGTGCGCCTGCTCGCTCTGCTAACGAGACTCGCCTGCAGACACGGAGGGCAGGGCAGGCAACAAGGAACCAACTAATTTACGGCGAGTTGGAGGGAGATAGGCAGCCCGCACGCCAGCGCCGCACTGCAGACCGGTGCGTCAGGCGGGCCGGGCGGCCCGAGTGCCAGGGAGTGCCAGCTCGTCCACCCAATACCATCTGGCGCACAGTTGTCTTTTCTAATTTTTATTTTCTGTGCACACTTAACCCTTATGCACGATTTTTGCATCGATTTTTTGCGCGGGGGAGTAGGGCTTTAGGCTATAGGGTCACTTTCTCCCATTTGGGGCCGAACTAAGAGATATGCGAGTTATGCCCCATCGCACGTATATATGCGGGGTAACACGTGGTGGTAGGGGCCTATACAAAGAACAGTGATAGAGGCATGGAGAGAAGGGGGGGAGCTCCGGCATCTGGTTGCATTTGGCTAAGTGCTCCGTGCGTGCGTGCGTGTGTGTGTGTGAGTGTGTGAGTGAACATACG
>CM066246.1:10137902-10295402 GCA_033675135.1 Frankliniella intonsa | reverse complement strand
CCCAAACCGGTCATCTGCGTGGCCATCTGCTTACTCACACAGGAGAGAAACCTTTTGAGTGTACTGTTTGCCAGAAGACATTCAACGACGCCAGTAACCTGCGTGTCCATCTGCGCACTCACACTGGAGAGAAACCTTTTGAGTGTACTGTTTGCAAGAAGACATTCGCCCGAGCCATTCAGCTGCGTTCTCATCTGCGCACTCACACTGGAGATAAACCTTTTGAGTGTACTGTTTGCCAGAAGACATTCAACGACGCCAGTAACCTGCGTCGCCATCTGCGCACTCACACTGGAGATAAACCTTTTCAGTGTACTGTTTGCCAGAAGACATATTCCGACACCAGTGTCCTGCGTCGCCATTTGCGCACTCACTCAGGACAATAACCAATCGATTGCGTCGTGTGCCAGAATGGCGTTTTCCGTTTCCCACGCACACGGATGATTAAGCTTTGCATTGAATAAACTCTGAGTTTGAGTTTAAGTCTTGACGTACTGACTTGTTTTTTTGTTTTTTTTGTCTTTGTACTCACCGTTCTGCGGTGTGTGGTCTTCACGGATTGGTCACATCCGAGGTTGATATATTTTGTTGTTTTCTTTCTATTTTCTAAATAAAAAAAAATTGCATGCAGCTAGTCATGTATTTTTGGCAAATGATACCTTAAAACAGCACCTACACGAAACCGCATTTAGGGGGCGTAAAAGCTACGGCGTGGCGGGCGTGCCTAGGCGAGAGGGAAGGGTGTGGTGGGGCGGGGCGGGGCGGGGCGGGCAGGCGCACCCCCTGATTAGACGTCACGGCGGCGCTAGTACGCGAGGAGGACGTGCGACTCCTGCTGCGATATGCGCGCGCGCGCGCAAAATTGCGTTAAACTCGAGGGGAAAATAACTCTAAAATTTTTGTGCACCTAGTAATTCAGAAAAATTCAGAGAAATTTTAAAGAAATCCGTAAAAATTCAGAAAAATTCAGAAAAATTCAATAAAATTTACAAAATATTACAAAAATTTAGAAAAAATTCACAAAAATTCACAAAAGTTCACACTCTCAGATTCCCTATGGAGAGTTTTGTTTTTTGCTATCAATGTATTTGTGCATTGATAAGGTATCAACAAAATTGTTAATTGGTACCATCAAACTTGTTTATACCTTATCAATGCACAAATACGTTGATAGTTTACCAACAAAAAGGTCACTACAGGATTGAGGGTGCACAAACAATTCACAAAAATTCTCAACATTTGTACACCAAAATTCAGAGTTGTTTCCCCCTCGGTTAAACTACACCCGACATTTGTTATTGGCGCCAAGGCCCGTCCTACTCGACCGTTCATGTCGGTATAGCGTTCGGCTTGTCGCGTTCGGCCTGTAACTGCAAGTGCAGGTCGTGCGTGACACGGCCCGTGTCAGCTGTTCCGTTAATGTTTTGTGCGCGTCCAGCTGACGGCCCGCCCCGCCCCGCCCCGCCCCGCCCCGCCAGGCGCTGCCTGCACGCGACGCATATGTCGTCCGGGGACATTCGTGTCGCTCATCTTCTTGCTGATAGATTTCTTTTTTTTCGTGGAGTTTGTCGCGTTATCACTTAATACGTCCGTTGTTCGATTTTTTTTTTGATTTTTTTATGTTTTGACGACCGCCGGGAGTCTGTTTTGCGCCTCAACCCAAAATACATTGCACGCCTTCAGGTGCGAGACATTTACACACTTGTCCAGGTCCAGTGTCTCCCTCTCTCCAGGCGCGGGGTGGTGAGGGAGGGACACCCGCGAGGAAAAGGGGGTACGTAATAGCATTGGAAGGAAGAGTGGTGGCGAATGGGAGAGGAGGGGGAGGGGAAGGGAAGGGGAAGGGCGGAGAAAAGAGCCCCTCTCGCACAGCACGTGGCGGGCACCCCCTCTGGTGCTATGCAAATTCCCGTCGGCGCGGCCGTGCACCGGTGGCGACTCCGACTTCGTTAGCGAATAACTAACAGAGTCCCCTTCGGACCGGGCCGGGCCAGGGGCAGGGGCAGGGGCAGGGGCGCAGGGGCAGGCCTGTCGGGTCAGGGAAGAGGGGGGGGAGGCTGGGGCTCAAACAGGAGGGGTTTCGGTTTAATGAAAGGATAAAACGCGCACAGCAGTGCCATCTACGAAAAAAAAAACGAAAAGAAAAAAAAAAACTTGCGGTTTTGTTTTGATTTTAATTCCTGTGTACTACACATCTGAGTACACTAACGCATGTGCTAATTTGTCCTGTATTTTAGCGTGTACCGAGCCGTTTTAGTGTTGGACAAAACAAAATAGAATCTCCGCAGAAAAAAAAAATTATGAAGCAGCTGATCAAAATCTGGTGACCACGCACCGGACGGGTGCCCGGGCAGGGCGCGCCGGCCGGCCCGGCCCGGCAGGCTCCATAGGGTCATAATCATTTCCATAACCGATCTGGTTTGACGTATGACGCCGCTTCCAGGCCTGTTTCTCATTTCCTCCCTGCAGGGAGGGACCTGAGAGAAGGAAGAAGAGGAGTAGAAACCGCCCCGCCGGGTCAACTTTGGCTCCCCGGCGGTGTGGGAGGAGATCGCAGAGAGAGAGAGAGAGAGAGAGAGAGAGAGAGAGAGAGAGAGAGAGAGAGAGAGAGAGAGAGAGAGAGGGAGAGAGAGAGAGAGGGGGGGGGGAGAGAAATGGGTCTAGTCCAATTTGAAGGTGCCACAAAACTTGGTCCCCAAAGGCGCCTGTCACGCATGGCAGTACTGGGTGGGAGGGAGGGAGGGGGTGGGGCATAACCGTGCTGTAGGGCTCGTTAGTATCTTTGCAAACATTTTCTATATCAGGGCAGCAATTATCATCGTCAGATAATAAGCAAACAATAATAATAATAAAAGCTCTTTTTTTTTGTAATTTTTTTTTAAAACGGGCAAAACTCGGTGGCTTAAAACGATTACCGCAGTGAGCGCGCACGTAACCATCTGGTACGTTTGCACTTTTTTTTCCCCTCTCTGGAAGGTCTGAGGCGTGCGGCGCTCTCTCGATGCCGACACGTCTCCCTGCGAGAGAGAAACTCCGGTCACGGATAGCGAAATGATCACAACCGAACTCATCCGACCGCACAGCAACATCGCATCACCTCCACGGCACTCTCTCTGCGGGGAAAAGACCTTGCTTATTGCGAGAGCGCTGTGCGTGTGTGTATATATATGTGTGTGTGTGTGTGTGTGTGTGTGTGCTTGACGGAGACAAGTGCGCGCTCAGCGAAAAGAGCCATGAAGCGGGTAAAAATATAAAGAGCTATGCATCGTTGCGACTTTCAATAACTTACCCCCACGGTTCTCTCTGCCTCTCTCTCTCTCTCTCTCTCTCTCTCTCTCTCTCTCTCTCTCTCTCTCTCTCTCTCTCTCTCTCTCTCTCCCTCTCTCTCTCTCTCCCTCTCTCCCTCTCTCCCTCTCTCTCTCTCTCTCTCTCTCTCGTTCTCTCCTTCTCCCTCCTTCTCTCTCCTTCAAGGTTCTCAGGAGGGAGATTCGCGCGGCCTCTTTTGCGTGTAAACATTCACACACACGCACACTCACACACGCGCGCGCAGACACACACACACACACACACACCTACCAACCACCCAGCGACGAATTTATGACCGCAGTCACGATGCCGATATTCCCATCGATTAATCGATTCCGCACGCACATGATGTTGGCAGCCCTGCCGCGCGCTGCAGTTGGCCATCCTGCTGCCGCCTGCTGCTGCCGCCGCGCGCGCGCCCGAGGAGATGGGCAGATCCATTGCCACTCCCCTCCCGGGCGAGATCTCGATCCTGTCGATATTATGCAGGTGGGAGAGATTAATCCAGCCGACAGCGGGGTCTGCCGTGTGTCGCCCGGTCCCCGCGCGTCAACATGTCTCACTGCGCCACCGGCCAGCGGGGGGCTTTGGACCCGCAAATAAAACGGAAGTTGTCTGTGTATTAATACACCGGGGGGCTCCGACTGCCGACGTGATAAAGTATTTTTCACTTTTAACTAAGGCGGTGTGTAATATTTATTTCCTCGCCCGCGATAATCTGGAACTGCTTTTGCTCCGGGGCGGCGGCGGCGGCGGCGGCGGTGGGAGGAGAAGAAGAGTATCGCTCGCATTTAGCTTTCCGCGCAAAACCAGGGATGGTTTATACGGTCGTGTTCTCACATCGTTATATTGAGTCGCCCCGGTGGGTCTCTTATTAGGCCGGTGCGTTTATTCAAACTTATTCGATTTCCAGGGATACCCTCTGCGGCGCCCGCCCCACGCACGCGGGCCAGCCAAGCACACTGTGAGCAAGTTTCATTTAAAATTAAAATTAAAATTCATTTTTTTTAAAAATTGCCTGGCCCGCTGGTTTTCTGTCTTCTTTCTTGCAAAGTTGTTATGTAAAGAACAGTGTAGGATCAGTTCCTAAACACGTGACTTGTGAAAAATTTAATTAGTCACGCGCGGTCAAATAATGAAACAACAAAAATATTACGCGATTTATTATAATAGCGTGCTCGAAGTGTTTTCGTTGTAAAATTATTCACACTCCTCTAGACGATCTTCTTTCATTTTTTTATTTTTTTTTTTTTGCACCGAATCCAGAAGCCTCCTCATTAATATTTCGGACGCACCGCCCGCATAAAAGTTTTCACTTCACGCGGACTCACACCCGCCGGAAGGTTTTTCGGATGCGTCATATAATGCATTTTGTCCCAGCCCTTCATACGTAGCCCCATTTGTGTGTGTTTGTGTGTGTGTGTGTGTTTCCTTTTTTTCGGAGGCGATTAATCGTTTGACTAATTATGTGATTAGCGGTCATAGTGGCTCGGATATAAACCCCCTCCTTCTGCTCCGGAGGGGCGACCACCCAGCGGGTAGTGGGTCCAGGTGAGGTGCCCCGGCTCCCCAGGAGTCCCCGCGCCGCGCGCCGCTCGGGCCCGGCCCGGGGGAGGAGGAGGAGGAGGAGGAGGAGGAGGAGGAGGAGGAGGAGGAGGAGGAGGAGGAGGAGGGAGGGGGGAGGGGGGAGGGGGAGAGCAAGAAGGATTTGTGTGAGAAACGTGCGCCGGTATCCTTGACAAAAAACCCGAGATAAGGTAATTTGGTCCACGGGAGGCTGGGGGCTGTGCGCCACAGGCTAGCTCAGCGTCCCTAGGACCCAAGGGGCCACACGGGGCCACCAGGCCCAGGCGCATGTAGCCACAGCTTCCTACCTTTGAAACTCCCAGTTGACTAAGAGTCCTGGGCTATGCCACTACTACAGCGGTCAGCTTGCAACGTACTATCAGCGGCCAAAGCATTGACCCGTGGATACCCCGCGCGCCAGGGACTCTCCGTGCTTTACTCACGGGGAGTGTCTTGCGCGTGGGATATCCACGGGTCAACTCTTTTTGCGACTGATAGTACGCCTCGCGTCTTAGCTCCAACATTGTCCAGGATCCTGAACTGGACTCAAGTATAACTTTACCTGGTCCTTTCGCGGTGCTACTTTTTTTTTTCCCCGCTGTACGCTTGCGCCCCTCCGCGGCTGATTCTCAGGCGGAACCGCGGCGCGCCGGGCCGGGCCTGGCGTGCAAGTCACTGACGGCACACAAAGGCGTCTCTGATCGGAAGTGACGCAAACGGTCAACACTACTTAAAAGGCCTTTTCAGGTGCGACGGTGACCAAACACTTTCCACGCATGCCACTGCTGGGGCGTGGCCGGGCGTGGCGGCCCCTTTTTCTCATGGAAACTACCGCCACGGGGCAGATATGGTTTGTGTTGCAAGAACCTCCACTTGAAAATCCCTGTGATCAATAAGATGGTAGTTTCCTCTCGGTGTACTGAATTGCGTTACTTCAAAAGAGCAAAGCGCGTTTACATAGACCTTCGTTTATAAGTTTTGCGGTCAGAAATGATATATCGAACACACACACAAAAAACGATGAAAATCGAAAGGAAACCGCGGGGGGGAAAAAAAATCTCGTAATGATCGTCAAAAGTAGCCGTAAAGTTTAACATTAATGCGACCGGATGCTCGAAACACATCCAGCGTCACTCTGCTCCCTCTCTCCGGGGCGGCGGGCGGCACCGCGAGACAGACTACGCCCTCTTCCGTACCTCACCCGAGCTTATTTTTATCATTATCATTATTAATATTTTTTTTGTGTGTGTGTTTCATTTCCCTGCTGCCCTTCTGGTCTGTTTTTTTTTATCGTACCATTGCGTCCCGGCCTCCGCGGCGCGCTTGACCCCCGGCCCGGCCGGTGAGCCGGGGTACACCAGGCCCCGCTAATCAAAGCCTTCTTGTTTGTGTTGGCTGCGACGCGCCGCGCTGCGGTGTCGTTAGCAAGGAGGTTCTCGCCCCGCAGTAATGAACTGTACGACGGGGCAGCTGCAGCAGGCCGCCTGCTGCCCCTCCTGCTGCTCCTCCTGCTGCCCCTCCTCCTCCTGCTGACTGGCCGGAAGCTGCGAGAGCTGGCCGCCTCGATTACCGCAGTGGCACCGCCCGCGGGCCCTCCGCTGCGCTGCGCCGCCTATGACAAGGCCGTGCATCACGGGGCTGTATTGCTGGCTGGGGCCTAAAGGCAGTAAGCGTTAGCCTCCGTGTCAGCCTCGCGATGTCAGCCTCCGCGCCGCAAGCCTTCAGCCGCGGATATTTTGCTCACCCCGCGGTGCAAGGTCCATATACCGAGGGGGAAGCAGCTCTGAAATTTTTGTACCGGCTGTTTCTTTGAATGCGTAACAGTCTTGCGGGTTTGCCTACCCAATACGCCTGTAAGGCGCCATGGCCCCTGCAGCTCTGGTGGGTAGGCAAAGCCGCAATACTGTTACGCATTCAAAGAAAAACCCGGTACACCTTACAATTCGAAAAGAAATCAGAACAAAAATTCAGGAAAATTCAGAAAAATACAGAAAAATTCTGGAAACTTCTAAAATAAAATCCCCAAAAATCGAAAACCTTTTGAAAAATTCAGGCAAATTCAAAAAAAAAATTCAGAAATTTTCAAAAAAATCAGAAAAATTCAGGAAAAACTAAAACAAATATTGCAAAAAGAAATTAACATAAACTACTTGTGAGTGCTTGACACGCGTAGAAGTGTGTGACGTTGACGCGCACTTATTGGCCCCGCCCCGCCCCGCCCTGCACCTGCCCGCATCGTGATGCGGTGTGTCACTCCAGCGCGGCTGCTGACCGGTTTCAGACGCTCCGCCGCCGCCGCCCCGAGCCCTCCTCGTAATCATCGTCATCATTCTCATTATTCATTGCGCATCGTCTTTATTTTTGCAAACCCGACCTAATCAGTTTATCATGATAGGTAAGATATTCGCGCGCGGGGCCGCGCCGGGGCCTGGGCCGGGCCGGGCCGGGCCGGGCTGGGCAGGACTCTCCATGTCGTGGATCCTGACCCGGTTGCCTTAACGGCCGCTCGGGACGTTTATGGCGGGATTCATATACAGAATAGCCCCGGCCCGGCCCGCCCGGCCCGGCTAGCCACCAGAGCGGTCGCCTCACAGGTGCCTGCCTGCCTGCCTGGCGTTAATTTTATTTTTTATTTTTCTCCTATTGACCAGCAGAAAGGATTCTGTAGGCCAAAACTCTGTTGCCGTTTTCATGATTTTTTTTAACCAGCGTGTGATTTACGTTACGCGCTGATCGATGTAGGCGTTATAAATCAAACACGCTGTTATTCAATTCGATTAGAAAAAACCTTGGGGAAATATATAAATAAGCTTATCGTCGCCAACTGACGAAAGAGAACCGGCCACCTAATTCCATGAAAACGAACATCGCCAATTTCGTCCGTGCTAGGCAAGCAGACGGGGCGGGGTGGGACGAGCTGAGGTGGGGCGGGGCGGGGCGGGGCGGGGCGGGGCGGGGCGGGGCGGGGCGGGGCGGGACTCAGGCGGCCCCGGAGCGGTGTTTGGCCAGCGTTCGCCCGCTCTAACGGATTCCTTGCACGTTTCTGGGCCGCCCGGAAAGGACAGTGTAGGTGACGGGCCTACCTCCCCAGCCCCCTCTCTCTCCCTCTCTCTCCCTCTCTATCCCTATCTCTCTCTAGCTCGCTCCCTCTGCAGCTGCCTCCTCTGCGCGCTCTTCTGCCCGGGCAGTCCTCCTCCCTCCTCCTCCGCCTCCTCCTCCTCCTCCTCCTCTTAACTCTTCACACGGACCCAACTAGTTTCCCCAGGTCTGCGCAACATTCTGAAGAACCAGATCAAGTTGCGTCCAAGATGGCGTCCGGTCAGGTTCGGCTCATTCCTGTCGTCCTCGCGATGTGATGCCGTTTTATTTTCAGCCGCGACCGCGACATGCCCGCTGCGTGCCGGTGGGGCGGGGCGGGGCGGGGCGGGGCGGGGCGGGGCGGGGCGGGGCGGGGCGGGGCGGGGCGGGCTGTGCGCAGGACCGCAGGACCAAGCATTCCCTTTCTGCGAGCGTGTAACGACGCGTGAATGGCCAGAGAATGACACAGCGCGGGACACGCAGAGTTTTCAAGAACACACGAAATCCTTATACGCACTTTGTTGTGCATAAGCCTTGCAGGATTCTACGCAACCATAACTACGCACAATTTTTTCTGCATAACTATGCTAACTCCGTCCCTTATGCACAAATTTGTGCATTATTATGTACAATGTGTGCAAAGTTATGATTAAAAATTTGTGCATATTTATGGTTGTATATAATCGTGCATAAGGATGCAAAAATCATATCAATGCTTTCATTGAACTTGTTGAACAGAGCACACTATTATTTAGCCTGATATTTCTTTTATTCGACCTACTTTCACGACGGCCCCTCGCCTCACACTGAACTCCGCGCGCGTCGTCGCGCCTGCCCCTGCCGTCCGCGTCCTGGACATCGACATGGGAACATCTTTTCACTTAGGCCCCGCCGCCCCGCCCAGTGGCGTGGGGACGGGCGTGCGCGTGGCGTGGCGAGGCGGGGTGGGGCGGGGCGGGGCGGGGCGGGGCGGGGCGGGGCGGGGCGGGGTGGGGGGGGGCGGGGCGGGGCGGGGCGGGCCAAACGGCGATTAGCGACGCCTTCTCCTCTCTCTCTCTCTCTCTCTCTCTCTCTCTCTCTCTCTCTCTCTCTCTCTCTCTCTCTCTCTCTCTCCATCTCCCTCCCCATCTCCCTTTCTCCCTCTCTCCCCCTCTGGTACGCCCCCGCTGCCCCTCACTATGATCTGTGTGTGACGTTGACGAGATGGCGTGTTCGCCAAAGTGCATGTCTGAATGGCCCGAAGAACCGTCAGACAATTAACAGATGAAGACGCCTATGGCCCGTCAGGGCGCCGCCCCGCCCCGCCCCGCCCCGCCCCGCCACGCCAGGCCCGACGCGCATAAAATCTCGGTTCGGTTCTCCTCTGACGCGTCTATTAGGCGGGCCATGATGCCCTACCCGCCTATCAACGGCAGCTTTTCGGCTGACGGCCGGCCCGGCCCGGGCCGCTTGGAGGTGCGCGATACCCTGCTCCCGGAAGCTCCGGTCACCTCTAGCAGCCACGTGTAATATGGAAATTGCGATGAAAGAGATTTATAAGTAAGCTCTAGTGAAATACATTTCTCGTTACTGTCAATTCTTCTGCAACAAAATATAATTTGAAGCACTAACAGCGTGGGGGCAACCACTCCCCGTTCACGGGGATTTCTATAGGCTGCTGATTGCACAAGATTTCTCTCAGATTTTGAGAGATTTCTCTCCGATTTCATGAGATTTCATAAGATTTCGATGAGATTTCATGAGATTTCTCAGTTTTATTTCCAAGGATTTCATCGAGATTTCCGAGGATTTCATCGAGATTCAGAGGATTTCATCGAGATATCCGAGGTTTTCATCCAGATTTTTGCTGAAGATTTCATCCAGATTTCCGCTTCTCGACCAATAGAAATGCTTGGGAAATGGTTAGTTGCATTCTCTTAAAACATGATTTCTACGCCCAGTTGTGTGAGGTATGAATGGAAGGCAACGATGTCAGTCAGTAGTAAAATTGGTCGGAACGAATCGGATGCCACCGTACGCCGTAAGTACAGACGTGTATGTCGAATGCACGGTAACCCACTTTGGCGTGCTTTCCTCTGTTTCTCCTCCAAGTCCAGCGGCGTTTTCTCCCAGGCCCCTGTCATACTTGCGGTACACGCAGAGGTGCGGCGTGGCGTCGCGTAGCGCAGCGTAGTCGGGCGTGCGTGTGAAACGGGCGCAGACATCAATAATTACAATTGGAGGGATACGGCAGGACGTGGCGTGGCGCGGAGCGGAGGGGCGGGGCGGGGCGGGGCGGGGCGGGGCGGGGCGTTGCTCAGGAAGCTCCACGGGCCCCCAGAGGGGCACTCGGAGGCCCCCTGCTCTCGGCTGCTCGCCTCGCCACGCCCGCCCCGCCCCGCCCCGCCACGCCCCGCCACGCCCCGCCCCGCCCCGCCCCGCCCCGCCACGCCCCGCCCCGCGGGGTTCTTGAACTGGGGTCTCATCGGCACCTCTGACCTCCACACTGCTTGGATTAAGCTCATCAAAAATTTAAAAGGTTTTCTAAAAGAGTTCCGCAGGAAAGTATCCGCACTCTGCCCAGGTGTCAGGCAAATATTAAGACCTGTGTTGTTTCCTAAATTCTTGTAAACTTGAATCAAGAAACGCTGATTTTTCTTGGTACCGTTTCCTCTCCAAGACATTCAAGAGCGAAGAGCGAAGGATGAGGGCATCCCTGGTCCAGACTGTTGCCTGCAGGGGTACCAATCTAACGATACCGCGCTTGTACTCACACCAATAAAAGCAAAATTATCGCAATTTTCGAAGGCGTTGTTGTCCCCCCGATTCTGCTCTTTTCGCTGCTGCCCCTGCCCGGCCGCCTGCGATCATAATCTCCCACAAGAATGTGCATATCGGCTGGTTAGGCCGGCCGGCCGCTGAATTTCGTTATTTTCAGGAAAAACGAGAACATGTCTCATCGTAGCTCGGAGGGGCATTTTGCGCTAAAGCTCGTCCGGCAGGACTTGTTCGGGGCCGCCGCGCGCCGCCGCCGCGCTCAAAGCGACCTCCCCCCTCCACCCCTCCCCCCCTCCTTCAACTCTCCCAATTACTCTCTTGTGTCGGCAAAAGTCTTATAAGCAGAACTAAAAGCGAAATAAGGCAAGAGGGAATTACCCGCTACTCGAGAGCTCGTTCCGCCGGCGCATTTCGTCCGCGTCAGAAAATAGCAGATTTGATTTCCCGCGCGCGAATGCGATGACATCCTACCCGACGCGTCTCAAAGCGTTCGGCCGGCCGCTAATTTTGAAACCCTCCTGGATCTCGACCCCATCCCTAACTTCACGGCAGTATTTCTCGCTTCTCTTTGGTCGTGGGGCTGGGACCTGGTAGGGAGTTACTAAGACGGATATTTAGGATAGGTTAGGATAGGTTAGGTTACGTTAGGATAGGTTGGATTGGATTTAAGTAAGGTTAAAGTAGAAGAGGATCAGCTGTTTTCTTTGCTTCTCTAATCAAAACCAGCCTATTCTAACCTAACCTAACCTAGCCTAACCTATCCTAAATATCCCTTTTAGTAACTCCCTACCAGGTCCCAGCCCCACGAACAAAGAGAAGCGAGAAATATGGCCGTGAAGTTAGGGATGGGGTCGAAATCCAGGAGGGTTTCAAAATTAGCGCCCGGCTGGCGGGGAGCCCCCTCAATATTCTATTGTCTCGGTCCGGGGCCCCTTTACACCGGGCAGGAACCAGCAGCAGACGACGCGCGGGGCTGCGGGGCTCGGTACGTGAGGGGAAAATCACATGGGCTCGCCTTTTGGACATCCGGCTATATAGCGAGCGCTATAGCGGCTGGCGGCGGCGGCGGCGGCAGGTAACACGCGGGAAATAATTTATTGGAACGTAAACTGTTCAAAGCTCGCAGGGGTTCGGTTCAAATAATAAGACCACACTGTACAATCTGTATTTCTACCAGGTTAGAGTTCACGGCGTCTCTCTCTCTCTCTCTCTCTCTCTCTCTCTCTCTCTCTCTCTCTCTCTCGCTTGCTCGCTCCATGATGACCCTACGGGCCCTGCCTGGCCTGGCCGCGGTCGGCCGCCCGTCGGCCGCCGAGTGGCGGGTGGACTAGTTCCATGTGAACGGAGCGGTCTGGCTCGGCCTGGGCTGGGCTGACCGGCCTGGGCTGACCGGCGTGCATTCCAGCGGCCGCAGGCAGCGGCTCCAGTCAGCCCCCCCCCCCCCCTGTTCTCCAGCATCCTCCAGGCCGCTCCCCCCTCCACGCAGCCACGCGACCGGGCAGGTGTACGCGCCGCCGTCCGGTCGGGTCAGTCCCCCCTCCTCCTCCTCCTCCTCCTCCTCCTCCCCCTCCTCCTCCTCCTCCTCCTCCTCCTCCTCCTCCTCCTCCTCCTCCTCCTCCTCCTCCTCCTCCTCCTCCTCCTCCTCCTCCGGGACCCCGCCGCCGCGCCGGCCGGAGCCGCTGCGCTCCGGAGCCCCGCCGGCCCGGAGGAATAATCATTCTGGATGTACGTATCGAGGAGCCGGAGGATTATTCACACAATGGGGCGCCGCGCCGCGCCACGCCGCGCCTGTCACCGGCGCGCACGTCCAGCGCCAGCCGGATGAATGAAAAATGAAAGGAACCCAAATGTCATTCCAGAGACCTGTTGCTGTGCAAAATAAGGTTTATTTTAATCCTTTTCCGATGATCGGAAACCCGCCACCGTCATTAGGCACACTGTGCACGTTAAATCTGTTTCCTCCTGGGACTCCCAGGATAGTAGGTAATTTTCCAGGAAAGTTCCTGGGTATTTCCAGGAAATGTACTGGTATTTCCTGGAAAAGTACTGGTATTTCGAGGAAAAGTACTGGTATGTCCAGGAAAAGTACTGGTATTTCCAGGAAAAGTACTGGAAAAATACCTACCTTCCTGGGAGGTCCCAGGAAACAGATTTACCGTGTGAAATTGATTCACACACTTGTCCATGTGGAGTGCATTTGAGTGCGTGATGTGGCGCACTTGTTCGAGTGTACGCACCTGCAAGTGTGTTACTCGCGTGGGGCGTTGCGTGCAGCGGTCGCTGCGGTAGGTGTGTACAGCGGCCAGCGCCTTCCTCGGGTCGAGCGGGTCGTGTCGGGCGGGGCCGGGCGGGATAAAGGTTAAAGCTGCTGCTACCTGTGGCCCCGCCCCGCCCGGAGGACCTGCCCGAAGGACCTGCCCGGAGGACCTCTTGACTCCGGGCGCCGCCCTCCTCAGCGGCCGCGGCGGCGAGGCGCGTTGGGATGACGGGTTCGGACGTCCGATCGAGGCAACCCCCAGCCATTACGGCCCATCGGAGCGTGGCCGCGGCGGGGTGGGGCGGGGCGGGGCGGGGCGGGGCGGGGCGGGGTGACCACGGCGACGATGCGGGCTATCACCTCAGGAGGCGGGGCGGGGCGTTCCCTGACGCGTCTCACACATGAGGAATGCGGGACCGTCGTGCGAGGTTCCGTCGCTGTGCGAAAGGGATCGAGTGTGAGGAGATTTCAGACGACAGTACACATCCCCTGTAGGGCTGCAATTAGTGGCGAAATGGTAATGGTTAAATGGGGGAAATAATACTATATTCCTACGGTTTTCAGGCTGCGCTTCAGTTGTCTGAAACTCCCGTAAACTCGAAAATTGCAAGTGCAAATTTGCACAGTTTCACGCGCTGTTGGAAAAAAAAAAAGGGAAGAATCAAAGAAGATTGATAGTGACATTTTCCTCCCACCGTTAACCGCGTAGGTGGCCTTTTGCTACTCTGTTAAGGAAGAATTTCGCACTTTTTCTGGTCGTTGACGCGGCCCCGGCTGCCTACCGCATAATTATTAGGAAAATGCAATTTCACATCGTTGAGCGGAGGGAGGCAGCGCGCATTCCTGGCGCAAGGAAGTAGCTGGTGCAGCTCGCTGTAAGCGATACTGCAGGGGCGCGCCAAGCTCGCCTCGAGATATCGATCTATCGATGAGAAAAGGTGTTGATGCAGCCAATGCGCCCCTGTGTGTGTGCGTGTGTTCGCGCGAGTACGTTCCTCGCACACGCGGGGCTGAGGAGGGGATGTTACCTCCTTGTGTTGGCTGTCGCCGAGCTCCTGTTGCGTTTGATTTGTGTTGTGTTCAGCCGCGCGTTGACGCTCTGCTGCTGTTGTTCTTGGCCGTGTGTGTGTGTGTGTGTGTGTGTGTGTGTGTGTGTGTGTGTGTGTGTGTGTGTGTTATGGCGCGTGTAGCAGCATGGCTTCGTTCAAGCACGCGATTTCAACCACGCAAACTTTAAAAAAAAAAAAAAGAAAGAAATATTGTCTAAAGATTTTATTTTTGATATCAGGATCAGTTATTTATTTGAAATAGTCGATGCGCAGTACCGTTCACGCGCTTACGCGCATTTCTTTATGCCCCACAAAAGAGGGCCAGGCCCGGTGGAGTCCATGGCACCTCCACGGAGGGATCCATTCCCATTTCCCATTTCAAAGAGGATATGAACGGGCCGCCGCTCCAGCGGGGCGAGGTGGGGGGTGGGGGTGTGAATGGGGGTGGGGGGTGGGGGGAGGTGTATGTGAGTCACTGGTGATTAATACCGTTCAAAACGGCGCTGGTACCTGCGGAGGTACACCCCTCGGCCCGGGCCGCTTTGTGTGGAGCAGCGGGCGTTATTTCAAATAAACGGAGAGAGAGGGAGAGAGAGAGGGAGAGGGAGAGAGAGAGAGAGAGAGAGAGAGAGAGAGAGAGTGATAGAGACATTGAAATATCTCCACTGTCGTATGTCTGGTGCGTCGGTGGTGTCCCTCGGCAGTCTGTGTAGGCTAGCAGACAGACCGAGGGACCTTAGGCGCGTAACAAGTTTATAACAGTTTTATAAAATATCCTAAAACCACTTAATTTAGAAACAACAATAGAAACTGAAGAAGATCTACTTTGAAAAATTCAAGGAAGTTCAGGGTGAACAAATCAGACAGTTTTAAAAATATAGTTTTAAAACGTCCGATTTTTTTTTTTTTAATTTATCAACTTAAGAAAAATAGTCATTTGTACACCGAACCAAAAAACAAAAACATCCTGTCGGATTGAACGTCTGCTCGGTCTACCGGGGCTCCTCCGAGCCCTTCGTACGCCGCTGCTGGGCCGTATGTACTGCATGGCAATGGCTTTATAAGCCGGACGGTGCCGCCCTGCCCCGCCCCGCCCCGCCCCGCCCCGCCTCGGCCGGCCCGACGGGTAGGATACGCCTACCGGCGCAGAGGTGGCCTCCTGTTAATGGGATGCTAGTGGTAATGACAGCCTTTCCACAAACTGGGGGCCTGGGCTGGCTGGCCTGCGAGGCTGCAGCAGGCCTGCTGCAGTGGGCTGCCGCCGCTGCCGCTGCTCCTGCTGCTGGCAGGAAGAAAGGGAAAAAATGTAAACTGGTTGACTGGTGTAATCTTGTGCTCCCGGCCCGGTCCGGCCCGGCGCGGCCGCGGGTAACATGTGTGGTATATATAAAGTGCGGTATAATCGAGCTAGGAGTCGTCAAAACAATAACGAAGGGGCCCAAGGCTATGCGGCAGCGCGGCGGGGGCATTTTGCGCGCCCACACGTTAGAAACGATGATTCTTGTATTTTTTCTTTTATAGTTTTATTCATAGTTTTTCTTCTCTTTTTATGGGGTTTTATTTACTGCGGTGTGGGCGCCGCCTTTATAGGCCGACTTGCCTACACACACGCGGCAGTGCAAGCCGTGCGGACGACATTCTTTTAAAATTTCGTTCCTTTTTCTCGAGAGAATGTTTGAAACATGTTTGAAAAATACCATGTCTTTTGCCGTGGAACGACTACTGCATCCCATTGGGATATCTCATGAAATTAGGAAAATGTAAAATTGCTCCGGTATGGGGTCCTCTGTTAAGGAAGTACCACCAATATCTACAAAAACTGGTATGGGGTGATTACAGATATAGAGCATGGGGCCGGGGTGCGCGCGCGGTAGCAGTGCCCTATGCTGTACCGCGCTGCACGCGCGCTGGCGGGGTTGCCTATCCGCACGGCGGCCAGGGCGCCTGGCGGGTACGCAACGCACTCGTCACCCGCGCACAGCGGTACAGTCTACCCAACAAACTGACTCTTACGTTCGACAACAGTAACGCCTCTCTCCCTCTCTCTCTCTCTCTCTCTCTCTCTCTCTCTCTCTCTCTCTATTTAACGGCAGCCAGTATTAAGATTGTCGCGGGCTCTTTCGTATTTCCGCGGGTATCTGGCGCCGCTAATGCCCGTGCCGTGTACGCGTCCCGGCCCCGCCCCGCCCCGCCCCGCCCCGCCCCGCCGGCCCCGACAGCTCGGCCCTGCCTGCCGAACACGACGATTCTCCTATCGATTCGAACCACTCAGTGAAGCTGCGGAGGTGAGTCCGCCGTCAGGTCCAGGGAGAGAGAGAGAGAGAGAGAGAGAGAGAGAGAGAGAGAGACCTCGAAAAAAATTGATTCAAACATTTTTCCCGGTCCGCGCGGCGACGACGGACTGCGACTGACCATTTGGCGTTTCCTTATCGGGGGCCACACCCTCGGGCCGGGGGCTTTCGCACACCGTAAAATCTCACCACGCTCTCTCTCTCTCTCTCTCTCTCTCTCTCTCTCTCTCTCTCTCTCTCACTCACTCCCTCCCTCTCTCTCTCCAAGACGCGCATCTCCAGGATTCGGTTGACTTTTTTATTTGCAAATCTCTCTCTCTCTCTCTCTGTGTATCTTTGCCGCTTTGCTTTTTGAGCCTCACTCATTATATTTTCAAATCAGAAGCAAAGTGCGAAAGAGAAGGGGAGAGAGTAAAAGCGAGAGAGACTTCTCTTGTACTGCCGTCGACAAACGATTACTACCATTGTATCGTCCGGCCAATTATATTATATATGTCGGTCGGAAAGAAGAAGGTCTTGTCGGAGCGGGGCAGCGGGAAAAGAAACGTATACATATGGGTATAATCAGGACCGTGCCGCTTCACTCCCTGTCATTTCTCGCATTTCAAGTGAAGCGAAACACCCGCATGGAGGTAAAATAAAAACAAAAGCAAAAACAACAAAAAGCAAGTCGCCAAGCGGTCGTATTGCGAAGGAACAGTCATTATTAAATTTTGCGCGCCGTGACGTTTATTTACGGTGTATCAATTAAAGTGCTAAGATCACATGTGATACCGTCGCATACTAAATATTTTTGCAGTCTCATCCTCGTTTAGAAAAAAAGAAGTGCCCTTTCTTGTTCGGTTTGGAAGCGACTGCGTGCAGACGAAGGGGGATTGGTGGCCGGGGAGGGGGGGGGGGAGGCTTGCTTGCTTGTACTCTTCACGTGCAATCTGGTGTTTTTCGAGAAATGACGTTTCAATTTCTTTGCAGAGCTCGCGCGCGGGCGCGGCGGTAGCAGCGGCGGGGCGGGGCGGGGCGGGGTGGGGCGGGGCGGAGCGGGCTGGCGAATATCCCGGTGGATGGGCGCCCCGGGCACTGTGTACCAGGAGCCCCATAAAGTACCCTGCTATTGCCGCGTCCGCTGGAAACGCCTTCGGTAATGATAATAATATTGTTTGATTGTAGCTTTCTTCCTTTTTTCTTTTTTTTCTTCTTCTTCTTCCTCCACACATGGCGAGCAGCGTCGGGCGGGCGGGCGATACCGCCAGCCTTTACCCATATGTGGCTTCGGGCGTGCGCGCCGTCTGTCGTCCTGAGTGTGTGTGTGCGCGCGCGCAGGCCGAACGCACCGGCTAAATTTGCACTGATTAATACTTTACGCAAAAGAAGGGAATTAATGCCCCGGTAGCCGTGGGCGAACGTCTCCTCGCTCCGCCTTCCATACCTTACTGCTGCTGCACAAAACTGTTTTGCAGCAGGGAACCGTACTCCCCCCCCTGCCACTGCCCGTGTGTGTACGTGTGTGTGTGTGTGTGTGAGTGTGCGCGTGTGCGTGGCCTGCCCCACCTATCTCGCCCCCCCCCCCCTTCATTCCAGGAACAATGCAGACTTCGTGCAATCATTATGATTATTGTTGTTATTATATGGTCCTGGTGGCGACCCTCCCCCCCTGCTCACACACACACACACACACACACACACACACACACACACACACACACACGGTACATGCTCACGCATGTCGCAGCGGTCGTGCGCCCACCCACAATGCCCCCCCCCCTCTCCGGACCCAATCAGATCATTTCCTCTAATTTTGCGAATAAGGCGAGACACTCTCGCGAATGTAGGAAAATTAAATTCGCTTTCTTTTTAAAGTTTTTGTGGGGGGGCCTTACCACGCATTCTTCCCACTTCACAAAAAGTCGCAAGTGTTCAGCGTTCAAGTGACCTTTCTCACTTTCTGCTCAGTAGTTTCCTCACAATAACACTCTCGGGTATAGTTCAGAGCCGCAGAAGTTAAAAAAAAAAGACGTCAAGAGGACAAATTTTTTTAACCCAAAGCTAACCTCCCCCCCCCCCCCCCTCATTTCTCTCTCGCCGCCCTCGCTATTGGCGGGAATTTGCGGCAAGAGAAATGCTTGCCCATTAAAGCTGCGACAGCAGCGCGGACCTGCCCCCTCCTACCCCCCTTATCCCCTCCTCTCTCCTCTCTCTCTCTCTCTCTCTCTCTCTCTCTCTCTCTCTCTCTCTCTCTCTCTTTCTCTCTGTCTCCCTTCCATTTAACCGAGCGCGAAGCGGGCCTGCCCCGCCGATTGGGCACTCTGGGCCTGGTTTTTGCCCCATCCACCAACCACTGCACGACCCTGCCCCGCAGCGCACCCCACCCCGCCCCACCGCACCCCGCCCCACCCCGCCCCACCGCACCCCGCCCCACCCCGCCCCACCGCACCCCGCCCCACCCCGCCCCACCCCGCCTCACCGCAGGCTGCACGCGATGTTTTGCGCCGATAAGGGGCGCGCAAACACACAGCCATCAACAAACATTGACGGGGCTCCGTGACCCCTTAATCTCACCCCGCCGACACCTTCCTCAACCCCTTTCACCCCTCTCTCTCTCCCTCTCTCTCTCTCTCTCTCTCTCTCTCTCTCTCTCTCTCTCTCCCTCTCTCTTCCTCTCTCCCTCTCTCTCCCTCTCTCCCTCTCTCCCTTTCTCCCTCTCTCACCCTCCCCTCCCCCTCTCTCTCTCCTCCCTCCCCTCTCTCTCTCTCTCTCTCTCTCACCCTCTCTTACCCTCTCTCTCCCTCTCTCTCCCTCACTCCCCCGCCCGCTCTGCGCCCCTTCCCGGAAGTAATGTCATGAATTGGAAGGGAACCGGTGCAGGTGAGAAGGCCTGGCTCAGGCCCGGGTGGAGGTGGCGGCCGGGCGATTAGAAGCACATCAACATTGTGTGAGGTCGGCGCTGTGGGCCTCCAGGGCCTCCGGGGCCTCCGGGGCCTCCAGGGCGGCGTTTGTGTTTGGATCAGGCCTGGGCTGTCGACTGATTCAGAAGATCGCTCTCCCGTCCTTGTCGCACCTATGGCGGTGCCCTATGCTGGGCATGGCGGCGCTACATGAGTGCGACAAGGACAGAAGTACGAGAGCGATCCTCGGAATCAGCCGGCTGGGCGCGCGACGGATGTGGGACGAGCCCCACTCGGGTCCCAGATGACGCCCCGGCCCGGTCGCCTCTGCCAAGCGTCGGCACCTTACCCTAGGCGCGGGGCAGGCTCGGCGGGGCGGGGCGGGGCGGGGCGGGGCGGGGCGGGCCCAGGCAGGGGCAGCTCTCCACAAACCTGCAATTAGGCTAGGCGTAGTGAACGTGTTGTCCTGCCCCCCCCCCCCTCCTCCTCCTCCTCCTCCTCCTCCTCCTCCTCCTCCTCCTCCTCCTCCTCCTCCTCCTCCTCCTCCTCCTCCTCCTCCTCCTCCTCCTCCGGCTGCTGTGGCCTTAATTTAAGTCACCCCCTCTGTGTCTCATTTCCCTCGAGGCCTCCGACCCGTCCGTGTGTCGGGGGTAAAAAGGGAGAATGGGAGGTTAGAAAGGGGGGAAAAAAGACGTGCAGGGAAAATAGTTGGATGAAGAAGTGCGGCAGAGAAAGATGTTTTGGTTGATAGGGGGAGAGGTCTGTAAGCGAGGGAGAGAGAGAGAGAGAGAGAGAGAGAGAGAGAGAGAGAGAGAGAGAGAGAGAGAGAGAGAGGTGCCACCTAATGATAGAGACGTTTTGCCCGGCGCGTGGACAGTTCTTCCCATCCTGTCTACTTTTCTTCGTCCTGTTTGACTCTCTCTCGATGAGAACCGTTTCGCGGCGATGCCCGCTACCCGAACGGAACCCGCGCCAATAACTCGGGACCTACCGCCCGCGTCTCACCTCCGCGCCGTTAATTAGTCGCTTAATGTATGTACACGGCCAGGTCGCAATTTTTTTTTTAATATACTTTTTTTTTTGCCATGTTGTTTGCCGGGGGTCGGATGACGACAGGTCCCCATTGATTGAGACTTTAAGCAGCTTCTGGTTGGTGGGGTCACTCTGATTAGCATATAAGCACCACCCTGAGGGAAGCCCGCTCCTCTCTCTCTCTCTGTCTCTTACTCTCTCTATCTCTCTCTCGTTTACTCTCCATCTTTCTCTCTCTCCCTCTCTGTTTAGTTCCGTCATCCGATGAGACGCTGGTTGTTGCATGGCCTCTTCTTCGTGATCCATGGGGGCCGCCTCCCCCTACCACGATCACACACACATACACAGTCTCTCTTCTCTCTCTCTCTCTCTCTCTCCCTCTCCCCCTCTCCCCCTCTCCCCCTCTCCCCCTCTCCCTCTCTTCTCATCCCGACGTATACTGGCCTCATGTAAAACACACGCACTCTTACACACACACACACACACTCACACTCACACACGCACAGAGAGGCCCGCACCACCTCCAATCAGTAAGCAACCTCCCCGCCAATCAGCATAACCAAATCACGTAACTAGGAGGGTGGGCATAACGGATGTTGGGGGGGGGGGGGACTGTTTGACCAGTAATGGGCCGGCGGGGCGGGGCGGGGTGGGGTGGGGCGGGGCGGGGCGGGGCGGGGCACTTCACATGTAATGCATTTGCAGCGCAGAGGGCGCGCGGGGATCCAGGGACAGTGCAGCTCATGTCCTGTATAGTGTCCTTAATGTTTCAAGGATGTCTTAAGAAGAGACAGCGACAGAGAGAGAGAGAGAGAGAGAGAGAGAGAGAGAGAGAGAGAGAGAGTGAGGGAGAGAGAGAAAGGGGGAGACAAAGAGGGAGGGAGAGGGAGGGTGGTAAAGGCGCGGAAGGAGAAATGAGGAAGAGATAATTTCCCTCTCCCCCTCGCTCCCCTTCTTGTCTTCCGTAAGACGCTACCTCGCCTGACTGATGATGAGCGCCCTTACCCCTCCCCCTCCCGCCCCTTCCGCCCCTGTGCGATATGAGATGCGCCCATGTCACCCCCCACCCCCGCACCTCCACCCTTTTTTATTTTTATTTTCCGCGGCACCCAAAAGCCGTCGCTGGCGTTCCAGTTCCGTGACTCTGGTGCCAGCAAAGCGGCACAGCCACATCGCATCAACCAAAACCAGCAAATTGAACAAACGGGGCAGCCTGGGGGGCGGCGGGGGCGGCGGGGGCGGCGGGGGCGGCGGGGGCGGCGGGGGCGGCGGGGGCGGCGGGGGCGTGGTGGTGTGCAGCACGCTGCTGCACCCCGACATCCCGACATGCCACATGTCACACAAGCATTACATGGGCGGGCAGGGCCGAAGCCCGCCGCCAGGCTGACAAAAACGGTTACATCAAAAATATTTAAAAAAAAATAAAGTATAAAAAAATCAGACGAGCAGGGAGTGTTTGCGACTGGAAATCAGTTCTTTGCAACGTATTTATCTGCCCTTCGCGTGCAAAGTGCAGGGTAGAGCACCCCACAGTCTCTTGCAGCGGGAAAGTGCTTTTAAAAATGAGTATAGAGCTTTAATTCCCAATTTGTACAAAACTATTTTTTTTTTAAAAGCATTTCGGCCCGCACCTGTGGATGGCCACTCCTTTCACCTCGCCACCACTTTTCCTCCTGCTGAGTTTTTTCCCCCTCCTCCCGGCAATTTTCCTCAAAACCGAATCAAAGACGGGTCGGCGCGAATCCTATCGTAGAAGCCCTACGGCCAATATTAATTTCATAAACCAAAGTCGAACAAAAAAAAAATGTAAACACGTAAAACAAACCACGTGGCTCAGAGTGCCCGTTCTCAGGAAGCGAAACAAAAGGGTGAATTCTCGACCCGCCGTCGGGGCGTGGCTTGGCGTGGCGTGGCCCGCCCCTAATCCCCCCACCCCCACCCCCTACTACTAGAGACGGAATAGCCTTCCCCTCGCAGCCCTGGCAGCGCCCAACCCCCTCCCCTTAATTCCGACCTCTGGTCTTTACTCTTTGAATCCTTAATTAATCCGTGACAGACGCCAAATGGACAAACTTTTTCCTTTGCCCCTGAAAAGCTGGACTGCCATTTTCCCCGAGACCTACAGTCGCTACTCCCCCCTCCCCCTCCTCCTCCCCCTCCCCCAGCCTGCTACACCTCACGGCCCGGCCGGTTTCATAGTTATGAGAATTCTTCCTCCTTGTTCCTGGCTTGCAGGATTACTTTTGAGGCCTCCGGGTTAGCAGGGGTGCGGGGACAGAGGGGAGGGGGGGGAGTAAAGATTTTACGCGAGGTGATTACGTCGCGTTACATGTTTACCTCAGGATTATATCGGCACTGTATAAAATATCTTAGTACGAATCTTTTCGTAACTTGTGATTTACAAATGGTGTTGTAACTTTACGGTCAAAATCGTAAATTTCCGAAAGCCTTTTTGTGCTCGTTCAAGAATCAGAAGTCGATACCCAGTGTTCTCATAATTTTGTAATTGTACAATGTTATATCGTAATTTAACGACATTTCTCATGGAAAATTTTCCTGTGTAACTCTTATACAAACATTTCTCACAGTGGGTCAGCCGTAAGGGGGCGGGGAGGTGGGGGGGGGGGGATTTTTTACAAATTTGACAAAAATTTTTGTCGAGTCAAAGCAGCGTGCGTCTGAACTTTCCCAATGATATTTACCCGGCCTCGTTTGTCGATCTCGTTTCAGATTGCCCGAATGAGCTCATCAGCGCCACGGTGGCGGTGACCTGCTGTCCCCGCCCCGCCACGCCCCACCACGCCCCGCCCCGCCCCACCACGCCCCACCACGCCCCGCCCCGCCACACCGCTACTGGGGGACCTTCCCTTGAATTAGCAAACAGCCCGTGGTGGCAGGCTGCGGGCTGAAAAGTAAAACATATACAAATGGAATAGATTAAATTAAAAGAAGACGGGTGGTCGGGGGCGGCGCGGGGGCGGTGTGGGGGCGGTGTGGGGGCGGCGCGGGGGCGGTGCGGGGGATAGATTTGCCGCGCAGAACTTGTATGCTGGACGGTAACGAACGGTTCCATGCGGGCCTCACGACACTTGATTGCAAGGCGGCCTCTTCCCTTTCCTTGCCTCGAAAACTTTATCTGCTTCTCGCTCTCTGGCTCTCTCTCCCTCTCTCCCTCTCCCTCTCTCTCTCTCTCTCTCTCTCTCTCTCTCTCTCTCTCTCTCTCTCTCTCTCTTTCTCTCCCTCCCTCCCTCTCCCTCCCCTCTCTCCGCCTCTCTCTCTCTCTCTCTCTCTCTCTCTCTCTCTCTCTCTCTCTGTCCCTCTCTCGCCCTCTCTCTCTCTCTCCCTCGCTTTCTTTCCCTGACTGCCTTTCCCCCACCCCCACCCCCTCCAAGGTGACGAGAGAGCAGGTGGACCAGGCTGCTTTTGTTTTGGTCACCCGACCCGCCCACAGGCCCCGTGTGTTTCTTGTGTCTCTTTTTCTTTATCTCGGCTTCACTAGTCACCAGTGTCATCCTGGCGGACAGGCCCGGCCGGCCCGGCCGGTCCGAGGGTCACCTCTTTACCTCCCGGTTCATTTCCGCCCCAGGGATACAGGAAGCGACGCGCAGAAGGGTTGGAAAAAACTGAGAGAGAGAGAGAGAGAGAGAGAGAGAGAGAGAGAGAGAGAGAGAGAGAGAGAGAGAGAGAGAGAGGTGGATGCTGCAGCCATGGAGCACTTTGAGGGCGAGTAACGACGTTGGTAATTGAGAGTAGAACCGTAGGCCTGGCCGGCTGGGCGGGGCGGGGCGGGGCGGGGCGGGGCGGGGCGGGGCGGGGCGGGGCGGGGCGGGGCGGGGCCGAGGCGCGACAATCTAAGGACGGCATCGTCTGCCCGGCCGGCCGCTCTTTTTTGCATGGATCTAGTAAGTGGGGACGCGCCGGGGCCCAAATGGCCCCGTAATGGCGCGGCTCACGCATCGTGGCAGGGGCGGGGCGGGGCGGGGCGGGGCGGGGCGTTCCGGCGGCGGCGCGGCGCCGGACTGTTGGGGCGTTCCGGGGCGTTTAGTCCAGCGATGACTCGATCTCTTTCTGGAGTAATATGCTGCGCGGCGCCCCCTACCCTACTGCCGCCGCGCCGCCGCCATGGGACGGGGAGTAAAAACCCACCCTCATCTCTTGTTGATTCGGGGAGGCAGGCTTAGCTCGGGCTTAGTCGGTGATGCGGGAATTGAAATCACGGCTCGCCACGGCGTCTCTGAAACGTTCGTAAATGTGACCCTACACTGTTCAACCAAGTGTGCAACCGTTCAGCACTTTAATGTGTGCAACTTCCAGTCTTACGCGTCCAAGTGTACAACTCGGTATTTGTGCTATTCCGTCAAACTTGCCAGTTGTGCACTTGAAAGTGTTTAACTCGCCATTGGTGCACTTGCGTGTGTTCAACTTCCCCGTGCAACATTCCCCTTGTCGAACACTTGCAAGTGTACAACTTTCGAGTTAAGCACTTACAAGTGTACGACTGACGAGTTTGACACTTCCAATTGCACAAACACCGAGCTGCGCACTTGTACCTGTTATACTGGAAGTTGCACTCTTACACGTGTTGAACATAGTTAAACACTTGGTTTCACAGTGTAATCGACGCAAGGCGCCAGTGTGTGTGTGTGTCTGGGCGCGCGCGCGCGAGTGTAACTGGTCGCCTCCTGGTCTAACCCAGATACCTCCTCTTGCTGCCCGAAAACCGACCGACTGGCGTCTTATAAAAAAAAAGTCGCACGGCGACAGTAGCCTGGCTCCCTCCAAGGAGGCAGGACAAGGTTGTGGAGGAGGAGGGGCGGGAGGGGGGGGGGGAGGGATCGAGACTCTCGCTCAAATCACGAAAATGGAGTCGGAGTCGAGTTTCGGCGGCCACGAAGCTTCTGCTTCGCTCGCTGCCACCCGGCCGGGCGCGGGCAGGAGGAAAGGGGGAGGGGGGGGGATGCTGGAGAGGGGACGGAGCAGGGAGAGGGGAAGGGGGAGTTGTCAGGTGCCCGGTAATACTGCTTGACAACCACATGATACTGCGACGCCCCCCTCCCCCCTCCCCTCTCACCTCGGCCCGCCCCTGTCCCGTTGCGGGCAGACCCAGCTGTCCAACCTGAAGCTGAATGTGGTTGTCTGCACGGCTCAGAGTTAGAAGGGCTGCCCGGGGCGGGGCGTGGCGGGGCGTGGCGGGGCGGGGCGTGGCGGGGCGTGGCGGGGCGGGGCGTGGCGGGGCGTGGCGGGGCGGGGCGGGCCAGCCAACTCCCGTTCCGCTTACACGCGCTTCTCCGCTTCGAGGGGAGGTTAATTTACTTCCCAGGAACCAGACGCATAGGTGAATGTTACGTAAACGTGTCTTTAAAAACAAAATATTTTCTTAAAGTTAAGATTCTTTCAGTTAACTTACTCGGAAAACACGATAAAATATTGTCACACTCGTTACAAAATACAAAAAAAAAAAAAAAAAGAAAAAAAATCCGGCTCATTACTCGGTTTAGGAGTAACGGTTTTTAACCTTTGTTAAAACTGTGTGTTCTTTTGACAGTGTACAACAGGCCCACCCCGTCGCATGACAAGCCGTGAGCACTTTGGCGGCTGCTGGACCCGCGCGCGCCCGCGGAATACGAAGGGAAGAGGGTTTATACCAGCAGGAATAAACTAGCTGAGGACTTCCCTTCTCCCCTCCTCCTCCTCCTCCTCCTCCTCCTCCTCCTCCTCCTCCTCCTCCCCCTCCTCCTCCTCCTCCTCCTCCTCCTCCTCCTCCTCCTCCTCCTCCTCCTCCTCCTCCTCCTCCTCCTCCTCCTCCTCCTCCCCTCCTGCGAGAAGAATGGCTAAAGAGCACAAGATTTTCACTTTTTTTTTTGCGGGCTACGGTGTACGTGCTTCTTGCGAAAGGCTTGAGTGGTTAGGGAGGCGACGATGCAAGCGCCACCAGTCGAGGGCGGGCACTCATCTCTCTTTACCTCTCCCCGAGTGCCCTCTCCTACCCTCCCCCGCCTCTAGCCTCCCTGTCTCTCTCTCTCTCTCTCTGACTCAGGGGTTGGCTTGGCTCGGGATGGAATCCCAATTTCGCGAGAGGTGAGCACCGCCACCCCAGTGTCGGCTGGTGCACCGCCTGCTAGCCAGGCGCGGCGCGGCACTGCAGCGGGAACAAGAGCGTCCGAGGGGAAATGAACTCGCGTAGTAGTCCTCTATCCGTAATAAAGGCGTAATAGTATGCGTAATAGAAGCGTATTAGGAGCGCAATAGCCAAAGTTCTCCATATTTGACCTATTTTTGGGCCAGTTTGGGCTGTTTTTGGCTAAATCTGAACAATCACGGAGCGTAATACAGCGTAATAGACGTAATAGTCGGGTCACAGATTTTAAGAGTAAATTCTCCCTCCAGAGCGTCAATCAAGGCGGTGACTTTCTATCCCAAGGATTCTTAAAAAAAAAAAAAAATACAACGTACTGCAAATCGGATTTGAACGCTGAACCTTCTGTTCCGGCCGGGTGCGGGCGCCGCGGCGCCCCGTCGCCACCCAGAGTGTTTCCCACAGTGCATGACGCTGCTCCTGCCCGAGGAGGTCCTTGGGGCGGCCGAAGCAGGACATCCGGAGAGGGACCACCCCACTGGCTGTGCATTCTGCACACCTCACCAGGCCGGCCCCGGGAAACGGATCAGACGGGAGGGGGCGGGGCGGGGCGGGGCAGTGCAGGGCGAGGCGGGGCGGGGCGGGGCGGGGGAAAGAGACTGCGCAGCTCTCCGAAACAAGATCGTGTTGGCGCCAAATCCCTCTCGGACACAGCTGCAACTCTCTCGTCACCAGCAGCATCAGGGGCCCGGCCCGACCCGCAGTGGCGGGGGTTCAAATCCCCCGCCGTACGAGTTTTTTTTTTCTTATTCGTCTCTCTCCCTCTCTCTCTCTCTCTCTCTCTCTCCCTCTCTCTCTCTCTCTCTCTCTCTCTCTCTCTCTCTCTCTCTCTCTCTCTCTCTCTCTCTCTCTCTCTCTCTCTCAAACAGCATTTTCGCGACGCACTGCGCTAATCTTGATCGGTGCACGTATAATGATCGGCGAAAGGATCGGGGATCGCGGGTCGGATCGGGATCCATCAGGATGGTTATTGCACACGGGGATCATGATCTGCAGCCCGAACCTGTTCCCCGCTGCACAGTCTTAATTGCCGCGCGCAAGGCGATACCGGGCGCACCTCGGAAGATCAGCTCCCCTCTCTCCCTCCCCCTCTCCCTCCCTCCCTCTCTCCCTCTCTCCCTCCTCCCTCTCTCCTCCCTCCGTCCCTCCCTCCCTTCTCCTCTCCTTTTTCCCTTACCGCCCCACGGCGATTTAAAATGTGAAGAAAGTTAAATTTTTCCTCAAAGAAAAAAAAAGTAATCGAGTGTCCGTTTTTGGTCCTTCTGTGTAGTATTTCTTTTTTCACGGAACGAAAATGCGTGTGATCCCGCTTGTGTTGGCACTACATGACACTTTGTCTCCCGGCAAGCAGCCTGAGCTCTCTGCTGCAGTGTCCGGGCCAGCCCCAGACTTGTACTTATGGCGGTGCACAGAGTATCGCCACTTTTCCACGGGCTGGGCTGGTCAGCGGCAGCCCCCGGGCCCCGGGCGGGGTGCTTGGGCCCCCCCGCCCCCTCCGCCCCCTCCGTGGCCCGGCCCCCCCACGGGGCCCCCGCTGGGACGCGCTGAGCTCGTCGCTGAATCCCTGCGCCTCGGTTTAGTGGCCAGATAAAGCCAGATAAGTATAATGAACGACGCAGTTCCAAGGCGATAGAACACGGCGGGAGGGGGGCGGGGGGGGGGGGTGGAGGAATAGATTCGTTGTTGCGAATAAGGTCCGCCGGGGCGCTGCTCATGCTCAGGGTGACTTTTCGACACTGCGGCGTCCCGTCCACCTCAGCCGCGAGCGTAAACTATGGATCGTTATGAACATGTTATTGGTACGAAATAATAAATATTGCGACGGCTACGAGGGGAAAAATTAGTTGGAAATCCTTCGTCTGAGCGCCGTGCGAGTGACGGATAGGCAACCCGCAGCGCTCGCCTGCCCGGCGGTACAGGCAGGCCACCCTAGTCAAACACCGTCCATAGCATCTCTCTCTCTCTCTCTCTCTCTCTCTCTCTCTCTCTCTCTCTCTCTCTCTCTCTCTCTCTCTCTCTCTCTCTCTCTCTCTCTCTCTCCCTTTGAAATGTCGGTGTGAGGCGTGGGGCCCCCCACCCAGAGCGCGCGGTTGCGTATAGTGAAACATAAAGAGGCCAGGAGTGGCCCTCAATGGCGGTGACATTCAGGTCCCCCCGCACCGCCGCTCCTAGCCGCCGCCGCCGCGCGCGCACTGCGGTAGACTTTATTGTCACTGGACTATCTTGTAGTTGTAAAACCGGTCAACGCATTCCACGTCCCGCGCCCGCGCCCGGCCCCAAAGCCTCCCAAAAACTGCTGATGATCCCGCCAGGAATGCCGAACGTGGACAAATATCGACGCCACTCCCGCGATGGTTATTTTTATTATTTTCCCTTTTTTTTCACTCTTCCACTCGGCGCGGTCCCTTGTAAATTCAAATTTTGATTCCGCCATTTACATTTACAAAGTTAATGGCCATAGATTTGTGCGAATAATAATCGCATCGACGGGTTGTTGTTCCGTCTCGGCCGGCGATGCGAATTGTCTTGTGCTGATTGAAAACAATTAGTGACGTGGAGTCGGTCGGGTCCTCGGCTCGAGACGGAGCAGCCCGTAATGACGCGTCCACCTTTACTCCATTAATCTTATATAGAAATACAATATTTATAACTCCACTGTCAAAAAAAAATAAATGAAAAGAATAGCGGCAATACAGTCGCAGGTAAGGGGGAGGGAGAGGGGCAATTTCCTTTTTTTTTCGCCTAAAGCATTTTATATTTTTTGAGAATTTTCGGCCGCAGTGTGTACAACACTGCCGCTGGAATTATTTGGGTTTATAATGCAGGAGTTGGACACGGGAGGGGGGTAGGTGGGGGGATGTGTGAGGGGTAGATAGGTCGTGTGTGTGTGGGGAAGGGAGGGGAGGGAAGGGGAGGGGGTCGTCGCCGGTCGCCGCCGTTCAGACAACATGGGTGAATTATCGAGGGCCCCCGTCAATGTTTTATTGGCGAGGGCATAAGACGGCTGGCTGGGCTGCCACTCCACTCGGGGGCCTCAGCCGAGGCCTCAGCCGAGGCCTCAGCATCCCGGAGTAGCAGCTGCCAGGCAGACAGGCCGCTAGCGCCACGAGCGTTGTGGGAGGGGGGGGGGGCAAGTGCACTTCCTGCAATAAGTAGACAACAAATTTATGAGATGATCGCATAGCGCGCGTCCTGGCGGCGCCGCGTCGCTGGAGAAAGGGGGCGGGGCGGGGCGGGGCGGGGCGGGGCGGGGCGGGGCGGGGCGGGGCGGGGCGGGGCGGCTCAGTCCTGGGTGAGATATTTATTCGCGGGCAGGTGCACGGTGTACAGCACAATGCCGGCGGTGGGGGGCCCGCCCCGCCCGCCCGCCCTGCCCCGCCCCGCCCCGCCCAGCCCCGCCCCGCCCCGCCCCGCCCCGCCCCGCCCCGCCCCGCGGGCTCGCCTATACGTGTAACCTGCACAGTCTAGCACCGCGTCAAGTCATAGTTAATGTGCACAAAACCGGAACATCGTACGAATCGACACTTTTGAAACTATCGAACAAACAAAAAAAGACTACTGTTCCCGTGAATTTTTATTGTTAGTGCTGTGGCTGTGGCCTGAACAACGACCAAATTCGTTGAACAAAAAATTAAAGTAGTAACTGAACAAAGCTGAACAAGCCGCATGTTTAGTCCGAGTACTCTGCAAATCTAACTGTTGTACTACATGACAGCTTTAACTGCAAAACTTCAATCTTGCAGTTTAAACTGCAAAACTCATCAGTATTGCAGTTAAAACTGCAAAACTCAGCAGTCTTGCAGTTTAAACCGTTGTACTTTATGACAGTTTAAACTGTAAGACTCTAGTCTTGCAGTTTAAACTGTCATGTAGTACAACAGTTGGATTTGCAGAGTACGTAGGGAGTTTGTTGAAATCGTTTCGCCATTGCTTAGCGGTATGCTCACAAGCACCTCCTTTAGGCACCTAATCACCCCCAACAGAAAAATCATAAAAAGATAACTGGCAGTGTGAGTTCATACCGATCGGATTATGAACGGCTGCCGATGACAACGTGAGCTCTCTCATCCCCAATTAGAGAGCGTTTTACCACAATGCGCCTTTAAATTTGTCATGAAGAGTTTCGGGCTGTTTGTTCCCAGGGCGGCGGCGAGCCGGGACGGGCCGAGCCGCAGCGGCCAAGCGGGCCTAGGGGGATAATGCAGCGCTCATAAGGCCATTATACCGCGGCCCACGTGGAGAGAGAGAGAGAGAGAGAGAGAGAGAGAGAGAGAGAGAGAGAGAGAGAGAGAGAGAGAGAGAGAGCGCTAAGCCCACTGTCGGCATGGGAACCCCATGTCATTATAAATACCTTCCTCATTGGGGTAGTGTCAATGCCGATATATACGGGACGTGCTGTGCCTGCCAGAGGGAGTGCGCCCGTGTGGCGGGGCGGGGCGTGGCGGGGGCGGGGCGGGGGCGGGGCGGGGCGTTCCCTTCAAGGGACGTAGTATAGCCTGCAGCGCGCGGACTGGACCGGACCTCCGCAGCCACGTCGCCAACTCTATTATTGAGTCCGCAAACGTCAATAATAATGCCCTTTGCCATCGCGGCATTGAGATGGCTACCTTTTGTCGGCGCACAGGACGGCATTGGCTGACGTACTACGTCAGTTTTGTCAAATTAGACTGACGGACGGACGGGGCCGGCTCTATCTTCCCTTCCCCCTTCTCTCTCATTCTCTCTCTCTCTCTCTCTCTCTCTCTCTCTCTCTCTCTCTCTCTCTCCCTCTCTCTCTCTCTCTCTCTCTCCCTCTCTCTCTCTCTCTCTCTCTATCTCGCTCCCTTACCCTTTCTCGTTCCCTCCCCATCTTCTCCCACACCGTCAGGTGACTTGCTACTTTCCTTACGCTCGCCTTCAGACTACGAAATGGTGTTTGCTCGTCGCACCCTCTCTCACACTCACACATGTGCACACACACACACACACATGTAGTCACATGCGCCGGGTCCAGTCCCCCTCCCGCACTCCGACTGCGTGCACTGCATGGCTCCCGTGGACTCCCCCCCCCTCTCTCCCCCCTCCCTTACCGCACGAGACGGGCGTTAGGAAACGGCTAAACACTTAATGTCCGCCTGTCAGCAATAATAATATCGGAGATGTTGCCACCGAACGCGCGGGACCCTCTCTCAGCAGAAGGATGATTCATTTGAGAGTTAGGAGGAGGAGGGGGGGGGGCGGTGGCTCCCGCCGCCAGCGTCAAGCCAAACGCCCTGGACCCGCCGCGCCCCGCCCCGCCCCGCCCCGCCCCGCCTCGCCTCGCCCCGCCCCGCCCCGCCCCGCCCCGCCCCGCCCCGCCCCGCCCCGCCCCGCCCCGCCCCGCCCCGCCGCGCCAGACGAATCCATTTCCGAGCCATGCAAAAGTAGCGAGTGTCGGCCGCTCCAGGCCTGAAGGCTGAGAGAGAGAAACCGTCTCGACGTGACAGCCGTCGCACGGGTACTCAAAATAAACTGATAAACTGGGGAAGGTAGGCGTACTTTAAAAAAGTCCATATTAGTGTATATTTGTGCTCTGCTTTTAACATGTACTAAGCGCTAGAAGGGTTTTTTTTTGGACAACTGGTCATCCTTTTTTTTTTTTTTTTGTATATTTTTTTTCGAACCGTTTCGTATACCGTCGGGCGTCCGTTCTATTCAAAACGAAAACCGCTAATAAATTGTTTTCAGGAGGAGGTGGAGGAGAGGTGGGCAGAGGTGCGGTACCCTCAGCGTGGGGCCCGGCGCGGCCGGGCCCCGGGTCCTCCTGAAGTCTCCATCCCACTTATTACACACCTCTAGAGGCGAGCCTGGGCCCGGCCATGGGCCCGGCCGCCCGGCCGCAGGGTGGGTATCATTGTGTGTTTTACGGGCCCCTTCACGGTACTGTATGCCCGGTTGTCCAGATTTCTTTCATGTCCCCCCCCCCCCTCTCTTTGAAAAGTATTTTACTTATCCGGTTCGGCGTGACGACGAGGATGCAGGCCTCGGTCGAGGCTCTGTGGATCGTGGAAATTCATTCGACAGCGGGGAGATCGGCCGGGGCAGATTCTCGCAGCCGTCTCTTGACTTTGTCAGTGCGGACAGCTCGGTTACTGTTAGGAATACCGGAGAACAAACTCGCTTTTGTGGTCGCGATTTTAGTTTAATGCTAAAGTGTTTCTCTATGCGCAGCGCGTGACCTAACACTGTCAGGCCGGGGGACGCGAGTCGGCCGCGGTAGGATTAGGGTTAAGGGGCCCGAGAATGTGCGCCGAGTGCAATTCTGTGTTACCTGCCTCTAGCCTCCGGCCGCGCCGTGCGGTGTCTGCTCTGTCACGACCGCTCACTAAAAAGTTCCGACCCGAAGTGCACATCACAAGTGCAAAAGCTCCAAATCACACTTGGTGGTGTGAAAAGTGCTCTTTTGCACTTGTGAGTGCGAAAGTTGATCAACAAGTGCGAAGTCACTAGATGACAGCACCTGTAGGTGCAAAAAGTTTTAACGTTCACCAAGTGCGAAATCTCTCGGTTCTGATTGGTCCAGTAAGTCATGTACTATGGGTTGACGCGCGATGTGGTACGTCTTCCAAGACGATGACAATGCCCAAACTCAAATTAATGCCGGGTGCTGCAAGGGTCTCGGAGGTGTCTCCAGAGGGGTGACAACCCGTAGGATCGAATGTCGAAGTAAGGAGTTGCGAACACAATGACGAAGGCGCTAGAATCACTATGGCCTCCGAAATTTCAACGTATCTCCGCGGAGAAGCCCGTGGTACGTCCTCTTACCTCAGTAAATTAATGCCGCGGACTTTAAGATGCACGACCGATTCTTTCGCCCTCGGAAGTGCGAGATTAGCACCGCTAGGAGTGATGTGTTTTCGCACTGCAACAGTGCAAAACTCGCACTGATAAGTGCTAATCCGACCTGAAACTTTTTAGTGAGCGTCTACCTCTGATTGCCCAATATCTTATCATATTTTTTGGTGTTGATCCTGATAGCTGTGATAATCGTTTGAGAAGGAATTTAAGGTAAACTTTCCCAGGTAATTTTTGCACTGGTAAAACAAATGTTTAAGTTTTATACATCATGGTGTTTAAGTTCCACTTCTATACATCAAATGGTGTATAGTGTCAACTAAACATCACTACATATTTAACAACTATGCACTTCGTAGATGTTTAGATGTTAAACGTTTCGTGATGTTTAGAAGTATGCATTTGGACGAGGCTTTCCATGTGAAAGCATAGGGATGCGACGACATCCCAAGTGTTTAGTCAACTATACACTTGCTAAATGTTTAAGAACTATACACCAACTAATGTTTAGTTAGAACTGTGCATGACATAGTGTTTAAGTATTATACATTAGGAGCTATGCATCAAGTGGTGTATAGAACTAAACATTTGTTTTACCAGTGTGTATGCACACCGAGTGTGGCGAGGGATCGAGGCCGCCCCACTGTGAGAAAAATATTTGTAAGAGTTACGGGAAAATTTTCCATGAGAAATGTCGTAAAGTTACGATATCAAATTGTAAAATTACAAGATTTTAAGGACACTTGGTATCGACTTGTAAATCTTAAACGAGCACAAATAGGCTTTCGTAAATTTACGATTTCGATCGTTAAGTTACAACACCGTTTGTAAATCACAAATTACGAAAAAAGTCGCAAACTTACAGATATATTTTTCACAGTGCCAAAGCCTCACGCATCTCTCTCCGGCACAGTCCTCGAGAAAATAATCGATTACATCGAAAGGGCTTAAGGTACAAGCCTAGCGAGAGGGCTTGTGAGGAAACAACCGGTGGGTCGGCAGGATACGTCAGTGAGCCTTCGAATTATAATAACACACCTCCTTTCAAACGTACTCGCCACGAAAAAACATAACCCGGGCACAGTACTTTCTGACAGGGGGAAGTTGTCTTATGTCGGGCGCGGGAAGATCTCCCATCTAGGAGGGGGAATAACATAGAGTTTGTAAATTTTTATCCGATTTTAAAGTGAAATTTTTTGTAACCTTTTTTTAACAGTGTTGGAGCAAAATGATAGCAGGCTGAACTTATGCCGTCCGAATAAGCAGTGTGACTTATTCGCAGGAGGCTTCCACGATAATAAAATAAATACCGAATGGTATATAATCTCCCTGAGGTACTCCTAGCGCCCAGCAGAGCCCGCCCCCGCCCCGCCCCCGCCCCCACCCCGCGGCCCCCAAAGCATAAAAAACAATTTTCATTCTCTTGAATCGCCCCCTTCGGCAGCCGTTGGCGAAATTTTACGGTTCCGGAAAGAATTGGAACCGGAGGCGAGCATTCCGAAAGGGAAAAGCTTCCACCGTCGGATAATTAATCCAAGGGGCAGGGTGGGGCGGGGCAGGGTGGGGCGGGGCGGGGCGGGGCGGGGCGGGGCGGGCTGCTGCCCCGGGGCCACGTGGCGTATTGCACCCGCTTCTTGTTAGGTAACAGCGCAGCTTGTTTAAGCCGTGTGTCCCTCACAACTTGAATCTGGCGCGCCGCCGGACCGGGCCGGAAGTAGCGGCAGCAGCACTCGCCGCCGCTGGCCGGAAACACTCTGATTTCTTTTGCGATTATTATTATTCCCAACGTCGACACGGCAGCATCACCTGCCGCGGAATTACGCAACTTATTTAGGTTAATCCCATTTGACTGAGTGTGTGTGTGTGTGCGCGCGCGTCTCTCCCAATCTTACACCGTTACAGCCGACAGGCCGTACACGCCAGAGAACAAGACCAGCGCCGCGCCTGGAGGCCTACAGGGCGCGCTGTACCATCCACTCTCGTATTAACAAGCCGTGAGTGTGTGCGTGTGCGTGTGTGTGTGTGCGCGTGTGTGTGTGTGCGTGTGTGCGTGTGTGTGTATCCTGGGCAATCTGGACTCGGCGCCCGCGGTACTGAGAAATTGATTTGACGGAAAAGGAGAGGAAGCAGGCACAGAGAGAGAGAGAGAGAGAGAGAGAGAGAGAGAGAGAGAGAGAGAGAGAGAGAGAGAGAGAGAGAAGGGTACCGCGAGAGCAGGCGGCCCTCCAGCCCTGCCCTCTTCTTGTTCTTCTCCTCCCCGGCCCTTTGCTGGTCTCGGCGTGTTTACGATCATCATCACCTGCCCTCTCCTCCTTCCCCCCCTCCTCCTCCTCCCTCCTCCTCCCCCTCCCCTCCTCCTCCTGCTCTCCTCCGACCTGGCCGCGCGCCTCCTCGGACCTGAGCATCCGGCGGTGCGGCCGGGCGGTCGCGTGGACCTGGTGCAGCTGTGGGAGAGCGGGAGGGGGAGGGAGAGGGAGAGGGAGAGGGAGAGAGGCTGGAGGAGCGAGAGGGGCCTGGCCTGCCCGCCTGCCCTGCCGGACTGATTCCAGAGCAAGGTGCGTTCCACAAAAAAACAAGGAGTGACTAACAAAGAAAATAAGTTGTGGGAAGGAGCCTGCGGCCTGGCCGCGCCGAGCCGGTCCGGTCGGGCAGGTAGGGCTGCTCAGGGGCGGGGCGGGGCGGGGCGGGGCGGGGCGGGGCAGCGGCGGCCGACGGAGGGCGTCTCGCTCGCGCCCGCAGCGCCGGCCGGCGCCGTGCGAGAGAGAGGGAGGGACAGGTGTGTGACGCGGGTGTGCAGCGGCTCCAGGAGAGGCTGGGAGCAGGCTGGTGTGGAGGGGGAACCAGCCGGGCCGACGCGCGACCGCGTGCGAGAGAGAGAGGGGTCGAGAGATAGCGAGAGAGGGAAAGAGAGAGGGAGAGAGGGGCGCGCGCCTCCTGCGGCCTGCAGGCCTGCCGCCTGCTGATGGTCCTGGACCTGGTCCTGCAGGTCGGGCCTGCTGAGCGTGGCGGGGCGGGGCGGGGCGGGGCGGGGCGGGGCGGGGCGGGGCGGGGCGGGGCGCGGTGTCCAGCAGCGGCCCAGGCCGGCACGGCGGTGGCAGGCAGGCGAAACTCAAGCCACCAGGTCCTCCTCAACACCGACGACCTGTCGCACTCCCGCGTGTGGCTACACAAAAATGTAACATGTATTCTGTCCGATAGAAAACTATGCCAGCACTGAACCTTTTTTGTGTGTGTTTGTGTGTTCCAGGTGGTGGATTCGCCCGGAGTGCGTGCGCGCGTGGTGAGCGGTGGAAGTCGCAGCACACTAAGCAGCCAGGTAAATCGCACTCTTGGAACTGAAAATCAATTCGCGAGCGTGGCGGGCGGAGCGCGCCGGCCGGGACCAGACAGCAGCGCATCGCGCCAGGCCGAGGGCAGGGCAAGACCTCCCTGTACCAGAGCCCTGCACCGGGCGGGCGTCGATGCCTACTTGGCGTCCGAAAGCGGCAAGTGGAAGTGAGACGCTCGCTCCAGGCCATAGCTCCGTCTCACTCCAACTCGTTTTCGGACGCCAAGTAGGCATCGACGCCCGCCCGGTGCAGGGCTCTGCCCTGTACCTAACCCGCCACCACTCGGGCGGCGAGCCGAGGCCAGGGCCCAAACTGTAGCCTCGCGCCGGGCCCCGGGCCGGGCCGACCGGGAAGTGGGCGGGCGGGGGAATCTCGAGCGATATACAATTAAACTTGAAAATGCAAGGCGGTGCAGGAGCGGCAATCCCGGGGGTCCTGTGAGTGTGTGTGTGTGTGTGTGTGTGAGTGTGTGTGTGTGCTGTGAGGTCTTCATTTGGCTCAATAATAATAATCCCCACACACCCCCACCCCACCCCTCCCCCTTGGGGATGGTTGGTACCTCTGCAGGTGTAATTACGGCTTTAGGGTGCGGAAGGGCTGCTGCAGCAGGACTCTCAGCAGGCGCCCCACCCCAAGGGGCGGCCGCCCGGAGGTCTTCTTGGACCTGGTCATGGACCTCGTCTGCTGTCCGGATTAATAGACCGATCAGGCCTCATGATTCGTGGTTTGATCGACAGATCGTCTTCTCTGAGACTATGCTCCGATGCTACTTACGAGACCGGTGGCGGCGGCGGGCGGCAAAGGCTGTCCGTGTGTGTGAGTGTGTGTGTGTGTGTGAGGCAGAGCAAGGCGGATAGGGAGGAGGATAGACAGACAGGCGGGAGATGGAAAGGAAATATTTAAGCTACGCGCTATCGATCCCAAATCCCTATGACGCCGTCGATAGACCTCTCTTTCTCTCTCGTGTATTCTTCTGCGAACCAACCGAAATTATATTATTGACGGGTGAAGATTGCGGTGTCGGGATACGCGATACGCTCGTCGCCCGGCCGCCGCGGCGCGGCCGCCCTCGCGCCGGCTCGCTCGCTGCTCTCTCTCTCTCTCTCTCTCTCTCTCTCTCTCTCTCGCTCGCTCGCTCTCTCGCTCGCTCTCTCTCTAGCTCGCTCTCTCGCTCGCTCTCTCTCTAGCTCGCTCTCTCGCTCGCTCTCTCGCTCGCTCTCTCGCTCGCTCCCAGACACGTACGCGCTGTGGAGTGGAGCCACACCACATTCATCCCGGACCATTTGCTCCCTGTGTGCCCGTGAAGGACTCGCTCCCCGCCAGCTGCTGGATTCGGTTCCTCTGTCAGCCGCGCGGCAGAGAGAGAGAGAGAGAGAGAGAGAGAGAGAGAGAGAGAGAGAGAGAGAGAGAGAGAGAGAGAGATGGGGGGAGCGTGATTGGCGGTCCAGGCAAAAAGAACAAGGTGAGAGGGAGTGTGGGGGCGGGTAGGGGGAGAGCTCGGGGGTAATGGGATACTTGTTTTTCTATGCTCGTTGTTTTCACGCTACTCACTCAGAGCTCTAGCGCCTGGCCGCGGTGCGGTGCCCTGCCCGCGTCCGCCCCGGGCCCACTCTGGCGCTTGGTTTTTAAAATACCCCCCCCCCCCTCCTCTCTGCCCGTCCCTGGCTTTAAGCTGTAAGCTGCCGCACTCCCTCAAGATATCTCCCACTGTCGAGATCACGGCGAAACGCCTCCTCGTATCCGGCGGGCGTGTTGTCCCCCACTTCCGGAACCGGTGACGTCACGTCGGGGACTGCCGACTGATTCAGAAGATCGCTCTCGTTCCTCCTTCCTTGTCGCACCTAAAGTGATGCCCTATGCTGGGCATGGCAGCGCTTCATGAGTGCGACAAGGACAGAAGCACGAAAGCGATCCTCGGAATCAGTCGGCTGGGCTTGCCTCGCCCCCACCGGGCGGGGCGGGCGAGCGGCGTGAGCTGAGCTCACCCTGCCGGCTGATTCCGAGGATCGCTCTCGTACTTCTGTCCTTGTCGCACTCGTGTAGCACTGCCGTGCCGAGCAGAGGACACCGACAAGGAAGGAGGAACGGGAGCGATCTTCTGAATCAGTCGGCTGCCGCCCACACCCCCTCCCCCGCCCTGGCCTCTGGCTCTGTTGGACTCGGCGGTGAGCGGTGAAATGGAGCCGCCCCCCAGCTCTGGCGGACAGCGGGCGGGGCGGCGGCGTGCGAGCTGCACGCGGACGGTGAGGGACTTGAGCAGGAGCAGGACCTGTGCCCCTGGCCGCTCGCCTCGCCACTGCACCGGGGCTGCCGCCGCTGGTTCGCCGCGCCGCCGCTGGGGGCGCTGCGCGCTGCGCCGCGCCGGGCAGCCGCACCCCCTCCCCTCCCCCGCCGCCCCGCCCGCCGCCCGGCCGCGCGCGCGCGCGCCAGTACCGCCTGAGCGGCCGCGGAGAGAGGAACTCCGTGCGCGCGGACAGCCGAGCGCTAGCAGACGACGGCGTGCCGACGGACGCGAACCGGATCCGACCCGGCCCGGCCCGGTGTGTCGTGTTTGTGTTTCCGCCAGTGTTTGTAGTCACTGTTTCCTTTCTTCCCGGTGGTTACTTCTACGCCGCGTGAGGATTACCTGCGCCCCTTTGGATATTGTGTTTTGTTGTTGTTGTGCAGACGACACGCGGCACCGGCCACCACTTGGATTAACAGTGCGCCTGGGTGCTTAGGTCTCGTGTGTGTGTGTGTTCAGTGATTCGCATAATAAAAAGAGCGAGAAAGGGAGCAAACCCTTTGTCTTTACAAAATACCCCCTCGCCTAGTGTGCGCGCGTGTGTGTGTGTCTGTGCTTCGCCGGTATGGCGTCGAGTGCTTCAAGTGCTGTGTGCCGGTGACGGGGCGAGGAGCTCGCTGAAGCGCCGGCTGAAGCGCCGGCTGAAGCGCCGGCCGAAGAGCTCGCTGAAGCTCCCGGCAGAAGTGACATGCCGCGCTGAGTGCAGCACGCTGTCGGTGCGACTCACTCCGCCCTGGAGCCCACATTTGGATTACCCCCGCGCCGGCGCCCGTCATCGCTAACAGGTGAGCGTGGGCGAGTGTGTTGTGTACGTTTGTGTGTGCGTGTGTGATTGGCCGGGGGTGGACGCTGTCGTGCGCTGTCGATCGCAGCCCACGTTGGCCTTCCCTCCTTCCCTCCGACCCCCCGTCACGGACTTTTAGTGCAGATCCCAGTCGCGCGCCGTGGAGGTGTGACGCGCTGTCCCGTTCCTAAATCAGGAACGGGCGTCTGCTGGTCGCGCGCGCGTGTGTGTGTGTGTGCGCGTGTGAGTTTGCATAAAACGGGGAGTTATTGTTGGCTGAGCGAAGCGAAGCCTATAACGCCACTGGTCTCTGGACGGTGCTCGCCGTTTCTCGGCGGGCACAGAGACGGTCGCTGGTTTATTTCCGAGAGCAGTTCTTTATTAGAGCTGGTCTCGTCACACTGACCTCTGTTCTCTATAGTCTCTCGCCTCGGGCCGCCGAGTGACGTGAACTGACGCTTTTCCGAGCGGACATTTTCCTCGCCGCCGCTGCCGCGTACGACTGTAGATGCGAGAGGACAATAATAAACGGTTTGCGAAGGAAATACAAACGGAGGTGGAGGGAATGTGTTCTCTCTCTCCAGCGCGAATATAACGCGCGACTGTATCTCCCGGCTGTCTGTCTGTCCACCCCGCGAGTCGCTGCTCGGTATCTCCTCGGTGACGATCTCGGTGGTGAAGCGCAGCGCATGTGCGGAGATGGAGTTGTGCCCGCCCCGCCCCGCGCCAAGCCAAGCCAAAACTTTTTACTCTTCTCATCTCTCTCTCTCTCTCTCTCTCTCTCTCTCTCTCTCTCTCTCTCTCTCTCTCTCTCTCTCTCTCTCTCTCTCTCTCTCTCTGGCGCGCGCGCGTTTTCTTGAATATTTTCCCACGGTGCGCGTCGAGCTACACGCGCCCTGAACCTGGTTCAAATCTCGCGGAACGCCCACATATTTTTTTTTCCTGATATATTCGTGACAGTCGACTCGCGTTGGGTTAGGTCAGGGTCTGCATGAGGACACCCGTCATACTCCTCTGGAAAAAAAAATAATTTCCTTGGAGCCGCGCCTTCTTATTGTGTCTGTTATTATTGGATTCGGTCGCTTAGCGCCTGAAAAAAGACGCCTAGAAACGTTTCTCTGTCTGTCTCTCTCTGTCTCCTTTGTCCTCCTCTCTCTCTCCCTCTCCGCCTCGCTCACTTCTTCCTGTTGCACCGGCACGATGTGGTACCCCGCCTCGCCCGCCCCGCCCTGTCGAAGTAGCGTGAAATTAAAAAACAACAGACATGATACACTTGGGAGAGCAAGGGGTGAGGGTGGAAAAAAAAAACGACGAAAAGAAGAAGGGCAAAAGGACCAAAAGAATAATTGAAAGATAGGAAACAAACGAGGTCTTGGGAAACAGTCGCTTTTTCCGTGTTGCGCGGGGGATTTGCCTCAGCAGGAAGTGTCACGTGACCTGTCCGGCACACTGCTTGTCGATGAGGGTGGCTGACCTGCTGTTAGGAGCACTTTCACGCTTCTTCAACTATTTAAATAGCCCGCGCTCACATCTACCTCCTGTTCTGCTTTATTATTATTATTATTTTTTTTTGTTTTGTTTTGGTTTTTCTCTGAAGGGCGCGGGCGTCATGAACGCCGCGGCGACACGAGGCCGGCCGGGCCAGTGTGTGACCTTTAAAGGTGACAATTTCGTCGCCCGAAACCTCAGGCTAACGCGCCAAGTCGCGCGCGTCGCACTAAAAACGCTTTTCTTTGAAAATTTTGCGTCTTTTAAAATCGCGTTAAGTTTTTTTTTTTTTCGTTCCCTAATATAAGCAACGATTTGCCAGTTGATATTGAGGTGACCCAATTTGTGACCGGGGTGGCGGATGCGACCCACCGATTGATTGGTGCACTGGAAGTCCAAGTGTACGAATGTCGCTTACTTGTAGGTGAGCAAATAAATTCACTCACTTGTAGGTATTCGGTCACTTGTAGGTACAAGTAAGTGAATGGTTATTCGGTCACCTACAAGTGAGTGAATTTATTTATGGTTATTCGGTCACCTGCAAGTGAGTAAATTTATTTGCTCACAACTGAGCGACATTCGTACACTTGGATGTGGCCCTGTTCCTGTCCCTCGACGCGTCGCGGCGTCGGCGTCGGCGTCGGCGTCGCCTGGGCAGGGCTGGTGGGCGCCGAGCCGGGCCCCGGGCGCCGGGCAGCACCGCGCGGCCGCCGCCTCCGCACGAAAGATTAGCCGTAAAAGTTGCATGGATTCGAAGAAGCCCTCGCGTGCGCGTAGAGGGCCGCCCATCGACCGGGCGCGGCGCGTCGTGAGAAATATGTGAACGAGAGAGAGAGAGAGAGAGAGAGAGAGAGAGAGAGAGAGAGAGAGAGAGAGAGAGAGAGAGCCTAACCGGCCCGTGGTTCCATACGGCTTTTCCTTGTAAATAACAGAGGCTCGGTCAGTTTGGCCGGGCACATTTGACTGCGCGAAATGGCACATTTATCGATCCGCGCGCAAAATGTATTCATACGACTAAGACACAACGTGTGTGTGTGTGTGTATGTGTTTGTGCGTGTGTTAAAAAAACAACAAATAAAAAAAAACAACAAATAAAAAACAGTGCGAGTTGAGCCCCGGGCCGGCGCCTTGAGCAGTCCATCGGCTTAATCCACCAGCCTTGGGTCAGGCCGGGCCGGGCCCCGGGCCGGGCGCTGTGAAAGGCGTTCGTAATTCATGAAAAGGAGCGCGGAGAGAAGGAGAGAGGCGGGGGGGGGGGGAGGGGGGTGCAGTAGACGGGACGTGGCAGCAGGGTGGCCCGTTTAACTAACTGGCGTTCCTCAAATCGAGTTATTTTCTGCGACGTTTTTCTCCCTGCTGATCCGTTTAGTCTGAGGGGCGGAAGTGCCGGCTCGGCTCGGCTCGGCTCGGCTCGGCTCGGCTCGGCTCGGCTCGGCTCGGCTCGGCTCGGCTGCAGCCCTCGAGGAGGAAGGGTTGCGAGCGAGCGAGCAAGTCGGTCTGCACACCGCAGTGGCCGGCCGGGGCCGGGTGTCGCACGGAGACACTTTGTTTCTCGCTGGAATAAAAATAAATTGAAACTGCCGCCGGTGCGAGTTCTCCGTGTTCGCGCGCGCACCCATGTCCGGCCGGGTCTCGTGTTTGTCGGGTTTGGGCATTCCGTGCCCGACGGGGGTACATGGTGTGGCATCCCATAACCGCAGCGGGCGGGGCGGGGCGGGGCGGGGCGGGGCGGGGCGGGGGCGGGGCGCCTGTGACGCAGGCCGGCAGGGCGGGCCATCAGCCTCAAGTAGTCCGGTTGGGAGGGTCGCCTGGATATAAAGGATTCCGCTCTCGGAGCGCCGCTTTGGGGGCGCGGTGTGGCGGGGGCGGTCGAGCAGATCTGTTGGGGGCGGCGGGGGCGGCGCGGCGGGGGCCGGAGGTGGACAGGTGTGTGCTGCTGAGCTGGCGGGGCCGGCCGGGGGGCGGTCGGTGGCCGGCTTGCTTCCTTACCGACCTCGGTGTCCGCCCCCGGCCCGGCGCCACCCCCGGCCCCACCGCCCCCCACCACCTGACACCACATGACACTTCACTTTTCTCACTTCCTTCCTTTTGATCCCCTCCCCCTACCCCACCCCTACCTCCTCTCTCCTCCAGACCACCAGTCGCACACCGCCGACACCACCGCTTTTTCTTTTTTCATCCGGTGCTCTGCTACTTTTCTACTCAGGGGGCTCTTATCACAGAGGTCAGGCTGTGAGAGGGAGAGAGAGAGACAGAGAGGGAGAGAGAGAGAGAGAGAGAGAGAGAGGGAGAGAGAGGGGGCGACAGGGTTAAGGAGAACCCGAGAGGTAAGGAGCTTTGGGGGTAGGGGGGCTGGGGGGCGGGAGGTTGGTTAGCGCGCCGAGAGGGGGGGGGGAGGGGGGCGCGTAGGATTTGGATTGCGCAGAGCGATTCCGCACGCCTCCGCCTCCTCCCCCGCCTCCTTGCCCCCCCGTGTCTCAAACTATATACCTGCCCCCCCCCGCCCCATCCACCCCTCCGACCCCCTTTCTTTCATCTGAAAACCCTTTGGCCTTGTCACCCCCCCGGGCGCGCGTAAAGTCGCGCGAGTTACGCCCCTGCTGCCACTTTGTTTAGGAGTAGACGCACCTCGCACCCCCAACCCGCCATCTTTACCACAAAAAAAAGAATAAAATAAAAAAGGAAAAACTGCGAAAGATGAATAAATGAAGATTGTGGTGCACTAGTACCTTGGTTTGGTGGATGAGGTTTAGGTGGCCCGTGCTCGTGCTGGCTTCAAAGGGGGAGAAAAAAGCAAGCCTTCCCTAGGGCATGCGCGGTGTATGTGTTATGGCATTGTTTTCGTCTGCTAAAGGCCGTGTGTGTACGTGTGTGTACGTGTGTGTGTGTGTGTGTGTGCCGCAGCAAACAGCCCATGAGCCGGTGGGCGATTGCTCCCTATACGTTTTTGGTGCCCCCCCTGCCCTGCTCCGTAAATCCCTTTCCGAAAGGCTTCTCTTCTCCTCCTCCCCGCCCACCTCCGTGCGTATCCCCCCCCCCCCCTTGGACCCTGTGTGACACAGAACATGCCCCCGCCCACCTATCCTCTCCGCCCACCCACCCTCTCCGCCCACCCACTCTCTCTGCCCACACTTCCTCCTATATGCCCCATTTTCCAATAGCGAACTGACGTCTAATTTCTTTTTATGCCTCCCTTTCTGTACGTTTTTTTTTGCAGTTAACGTTTCGTTTTTGTTTGTGTGTGTATCTTTTCTTATTTTTATGTTCGTGCAAACCCCGGCTCTCGGGCTTTTTATGCCGCGGTCCTTGCTTTTGCGATTGTTATCATTAGTATTATTTATTATTATTCGTATTATTACTATTATTACTAATATTCGTGCGCACTAGTTTCGCTGTTGCTCGTCGAAATAAAGCCGTTTGACGCTCATTGACCGTGGTGCGGGGCGTGGCGGGGCGTGGTGGGCTGGGGCGGAGGGAGGTCTGATTACAGTTTGGCGTTACGTATACCGTGAGTGAGTGATCGAGCCCCCCCCCCCCCCCCTCCCTACCCCCGAACCCGTCTGTTAGCAAATGTGTTTTCTTGGTGAAAGGGGGTGGGGGTGGGGTGCGGAGGGGTAGTTATCGCCGAGTTAAGGAAGTCTCTGTGTGTGTGTGTGTGCGTGCGTGTGTGTCGCAGAGGTCTTTACCGGCCCGTCCTGGCCGCCCCCCACCCCCACTCCCGCCGCTAGGGGACCCCCCTCCCCTCCCCCCTTCCTCCCCCCCCCTCCACGCACCCCCTCGACACACCCCCGCCAAGGCACCGCCGCATGAATTTGTCTTGTTAATGTAATATTCATGGCATCGTTGACACACACGCCCCCCTCCCCCCCCCCCCTCCCTCCCCACCTCGTCCTTGCACGATCTCATCACCCTGGGTGGAACTGTGCTCTCCTGCTGAGAGAGAGAGAGAGAGAGAGAGAGAGAGAGAGAGAGAGAGAGAGAGAGAGAGAGAGAGAGAGAGAGGCGACATCACCGCCAGTGCGGTAGCTGTGGCTTGCAATGAGGGTGCCTGCCTGCCTCGGCGCGCGCGCGCGTGTGTGTGTGTGTGTGTGTGTGTGTGTCTGTGACGGTATTACACGTGGAGGTAAATAAGGGAGAATGAAAGGTATCACACACCTGTATAATTCTACCTGTCGCGGCCGCACCTCCCCGGGAGTAGAGGGAAGTCCCCGTGGCGTGAGGTGGAGCCGGAGAGGCGATGCGATGCGCAAGCTATGTATACAGTCTATTTCGCCGTCGCGCTACCCTTTGAGGGAATGAGCTCTGGCGAGGGAGAGGGAGAGGGAAAGAGAGAGGGGGCCGACGCGGTGGGCGTGGAGAAAGAGAGAGGGAGAGACCGAGAAACTTCACATGAAAAATAGTTTGAGATAAAGGCGGGGATTGGGAAAAAAATGAGCGGCCCACACTAACCTCCTCGGCTCGGCTCGGCTTCAACCCCCACGTTATCCTCATCTACCCCACCCCACCCCACCCCCCCCCCCACCCCCACCTCCACCCCACCTCCACCCCCACTCCACCCCCACCCCCACCCCCACCCCCCACCGCGACGCCGCCGCCGTGCTCGCACCTTATCCCGGCTTACACTACACCCCCAACCACCTTCTATTTTCATTTTTTTCTTCTCCCTTTTCTTCCTCTTTCCCCCTCTTTTTCTACCCCATCACCCCCGCCCCCTTACCTTCTGCCCGACGCCGCTGACGCCTGCCCGGCCGGCTCGCCGCCTGGCCTGGGGGTGGGGTGGGTTGGGGGTAGCCGTAGTGCGGGTGGGGGTGTTCAGGGTGGGGACAGGCTACGACTTTTACCCCCTCTTGCATTTCCTTTGTGGTGTTTTGCTTTCGCATGCCGCCTGCTTCTCTGCTTCCTGCTTCTCATTTGATCCTCTGCTATACGCTACACTGTAAAAAAAAAGGTTGTTGGAGAACAACCTACTTTGTCACAACCATGTTGTTGGCCAACAGCCATGCTGTTCATGAACAACACATGTTGTTGAGAAACAACAATGATTGTTTCCTAAGGAAAACAAGAACTTTATTGTTCCTGGACAACTATTGCTGTTAATGGACAACTTTTGTTGTAGCTTTACAACATTTTTGCTGTCACTTGACAAGTTTTGTTGTTACTGGACAGCTGACGTTGTTGCCAGACAGCAGCCGTTGTTGTTCTACAACTCGAGTCAGTTAAAAACTTAACAACAATTTGCTGTTAATTCACAGTATAAATTTTTACAGTGTAGCATTGCAAAACTACTACCTGTTTTGTTTCTCTCCTTCTCGTTCTCCTCTTCCTCCTCCTCTCCCTCCTCCTCATCCTGCTCGTCCAAATCTCCTGCCTCGACAGCCTCTGTCTGCTGTCACCTTCCTGCTGCCGCTGGAGTCTCGCTGCGCCCATGGCCCCCATGGTGCCCCTGGTCCTGGTGACGACGCGCGGCGGCAGCGCCCCGGCGGCCCCAGCCCCGTGGCCCCTCACGCAAAAAAAAAAGTAGCGTCTCAGCTAAGATTTTAGCTCCGGAGCAAAAATAAATAGCTGCAGAGGCCCAGCTAATTTGTATAGCACCGGTGCAATTCTTTTTACTGTACAGCTATCGATTAGCTACACAGCTATCTGGTAGCTGAGCAGCTAAAGCCACTTAACTGTGAAGCTAATTTTTTTTTTCCTGTGGCTAATTTTTTTGTCACGGGTGCTGAAAAAGCTAAAACGGTTAGCACGGAACGGAATTTTTTTTTTTTTTTGCGTGCTCCCCTATGCCTTTGTGGCTGCTTTTCCCGCCCAGTGCTACCGTTTCATTCGAAAAGTTTTACGTGGGAAAGTTGGTTCTGCGGTTTTATATCTGCGGAGGCGGGGCGCGACGGGGCGGGGCGGGGCGGGGCGGGGCGGGGCGGGGCGGGGCGGGCATTTAGCTGCGCTGAGAGCCTTCCAGCCCGCTCGGGACGCTCTCGCCACCCCACTCTCTCTATTATTTTTCTATCCTCATCGAGATTTAGTAACACACTTCTTTCCGTTGACGCATCCTTGATCCTCGTGGCTTTGCAATATTTCCGCCTTTTTATTTTCCTTTCCCCCACCCCCCTCATTTTCTTTTATTCCGTTATTTCCGTTGTCATTGAATTTAGGCCAGGGAGGATTTTTTTCCCCTGTAAACCACTAGTGACGTGTGTCTCTCTTCACCTCGTGCGCGCGCGCGCCTCTGTGTGTGTGTGTGTGTGTGTGTGTGTGTGTGTGTGTGTGTGTGTGTGTGTGTGTGTGTGTGAGGCGCGCGCCCGCGGGCGGACTTTGAGAAATGGTGGTCTGGATAATGGTCAGTGCTCTGGGTTTGGTGGGGCGCCGAAGGCGTGGCGTGGCGTGGCGCGGCGAGGCGTGGCGTGGCGTGGTGTGGTGTTTCTCCCACCCTCCCCTCTCGGCCTGCCCCGTACCTATCCCTCCCCCCCCCCCCTAACTCTCTCTCTCTCTCTCGCTTCCAAAACATGTGACGCATATGAACATGCACGTGGTCGTATTGATTGTCAGTTACGCCCCAAGGAACCCCCGCACAAGTTGGCCCCGGCTCACACAGCAGACACCCCCGGCCAGGCCAGACCATACTATACTCACCCTCCCCTCAGAGAAATATATTTCGGTAACACATTTCGCAATGTTGCAAAGAAATATCCGATAGTTTACTCCTCCTTTTTGCGCCGTGATGGCCGTGACGGTGTAGCAGCGAGCGTGCTGTGTGTGACGGTGTGACTGTGTGACGGTGTGACTGTGTGACTGTGCGACGGTGTGACTGTGTGACGGTGTGACGGTGCGACTGTGTGACTGTGCGACGGTGTGACTGTGTGACGGTGTGGCTGTGTGACGGTGTGACGGTGTGACTGTGTGACGGTGCGCACGGGCGTTGGCATGTTTTTGTGTGACGCGTGGGTGCGCGGCACTTCGGTTTGCACCGCGCGGGCGTGGCCTGGCGTGGCGGGGCGGACAGGGCGTTCTGGCGCGTGCCCCACATGCCCCGCCGCGTACCGCCACGCCCCGCCCCGCCCCGCCCCGCCCCGCCCCGCCCCGCCACGCCCCGCTACGTCGCACTGCTCTGCCAGCAGGATATGAGGTATCGACCTAGGCGGGCTGCGCCGGCCGCTTTGTGCTGCACACACACACACACACACACACACACACACACACACACACACACACACACACACACACCTGCCAGGAACGCAGAACTGCGCATTTCTGTGCCACTGCGTGGGGTGCTGCGGAGGGGGTTGCATTTCATCGTTTTGGCTAGGTGGCGCCTACGCTGTTCTTGCTGTACGTAGCATCGCGCGCAACTTGCGATCGGACACTTCCGGAATACACGTATGCGTTCTGTATACAAAATTTTAACATGGTATCACAGAAAATCTCAAAAAGCGCAAATTTTTTACGTTTTCCGTTTCTCAACTCCCAGCCCCTCTGCGAATTCCCGCCTTCTTGCAAAGTTAGGTGCGGATTTGCGGGCCCAGCTTTATGTGGCCGGTTATCCGCTCCTCGATACGGCTCGCCCCGCCCCGCCCCGCCTGCGGGCGCCAAGTTTGAATGTAAGTCAGTCTGGTTTTTACCTCTCCCTGCGGGCGGCGGGCGGTTTCAGTGACGGAGGAGTTTCAATTTCTTCTTAAGGCGAGAGAGAGAGAGAGAGAGAGAGAGAGAGAGAGAGAGAGAGAGAGAGAGAGAGAGAGAGAGCATTGGTCTTGGAAAAGACAGTCTGAGAGAGATGGGAGTAGTTTTATAGGTTTGACCGACGCCTGCTCATTGCGGAAGGGCGAAGGAGATAGAGAAAGATTGTGCGAGAGAGGGGTACAGAGAGAGAGAGAGAGAGAGAGAGAGAGAGAGAGAGAGAGAGAGAGAGAGAGAGGCAGGGAGGGAGCTTAGCTGCTAGGGTGATTGGCTGCTAGGGGTGAGGGAGGGGGTGGGTCGGCGGCAGGTTAGCTACGGGACCAATTCCCTTAATGCCGAACAAGTTCGTCGATGTCGCTTGTCGCACTAAGGGCTGTCTGCCAGTTTAGCCCGCCAACACTGCAAAAAAAAAAATAAAAAAAAAAATAATAATCAACTGAAACTTGTTTAGAACTTCACTGGACTGCCTTTTAAAGGGTGTTGAATTAAATTGTAACGCCTTTGGAAAGACATTTAATTACCTTCAGTATTACTACCAGTGGTTGTTTTTAGTTACCCAGTTGTTGACAGTGTACAGAGTACGCGCCATAGTCTTACACGTGGTAGCGCCTTCCCCATTACAGACCTGACCAGAGCTTTGTGATTGACTTTTTCGGTGGCCGTGCTTCTGCTACAATTACAAGGGGGAGGGTGATCCCGGAAGAGAGAGAGAGAGAGAGAGAGAGAGAGAGAGAGAGAGAGAGAGAGAGAGAGAGAGAGAGAGGAGAGAGGAGCGTTAGACAAGAAAGAAGAGTGGCCTGGTCCTCTTGCTCGGTATAATTAAGCTGCTCAGTGTTCGGACCTGGTCCCCGCCCGAGCTGGCGACTCGTTTGAGGTCCCACGCCGGGCGCCCTGCGTAATGGGACGATTCGGTTGCCAAAATGAATTGCGTTTTCCGTCGTAAAACGGCGTCTGCCCCCCTCCCCTCCTCTTACGGCCCTGATTGGCGAGGGCCGCAGGACCTGGCCGGCTGGTTGGTTTGCCCTGCTGCCGGTTTGGTGAAAGGCTTTTGACGGTTGTCGCGGTGCGCCTGGGAGCCTTTTGCCTCCCTTATTTTATGATTACGCGTTTAATTTGTATTGCGTGCGGCTCCTGTAGCAGCAGCGCGGGTCGTTGTTGTCAGCCCACTCCACCTCCAAGTGGTGGAAATGCACACGCTTACAAGTGTGTGACATTCGCTACACTTTCCAGCGCAGCTGGTCGTGGTCCATGGTGCCTTTGACCCCATGGACCCCGTGTGATAGGAGGGCTCTGCCAGAAGGACCCGCCCCGCCCCCCCGCCCCGCCCCGCCCCGCCCCGCCCCGCCCCGCCCCGCCCCACCAATCTATTGAGCTTGCGTCTCCGCACGCTCTTCCCCTTTTACCTCGTCTACCTTTCTGTTTTTTAATTTTGTTTCTTGAGCCCTCGATTGGATTCGGATCGGTCCGGCCGAAGTCGCCGGGCCCTGCCTGCCAGGTTCGGTTCGTGCGGGCCTCAGGCGGGGCGGGGCGGGGCGGGGTGAGGTTGCCCTGTGCCGCCGCGCCCGACAGCGTGCTTTGGGAGGGGGGGGGGCGAATTCATTTCAGTAAACTTATCATGTCTTTGGAGCTGCAATTAAAGCTCGTCCGAGTATCGCCCGCGGCGACCGGCCGGCCGGCCTGACCGGGTCGCACTGAGAAAGGAGCAAGGGGCCTAACCGACCTGGAAAATCAATCACAGGTGGGGGAGTACCGGACGGGACGGCGGTACACTGTCAAGAAAAGGTATTAGTGTACTGCGTGTTTCTTTGAATATGCGTAACTGTGTTGCGGGTTTGCCTACCCCACTCGCCCGTAAGGCGCCATGGCCCCTGCAGCGCTGGAGAGTATGCAATCCCGCAACACTGTTACGCATTTAAAGAAACACCCGGTACACGGTAAAAATAAAAACCGTCCGGGTTTCCAAAAACCGAGGAATTCATAATATTTTTCGGTTTTTCCAAAACTTTTTGTAAACCTGAACGTAGATGTTGTGTAAAAATTATGGAAATCGCAGTTCTGCTCATTTAACATTTTTTATTTTCAAATATGCAATTTGGTTAATTTATTTTGTTCTGGGGGCTTAACTGACGGAAACGGCGACGAGCGCGTTGTGTGCGCTGCGAGCGTTTGGGTATATAGTTAATCGCCCCGTCGGAACGTCGATCTCACGAAATGGTATCCTCGACCTCGACTTGCTCGGCGCCCCGCGCCGCCCCGCCCCGCCCCGCCACGCCCCGCCGCTGGCGCCGGCCGGCGCGCGGTGACGGGCGGGGCGGGGCGCTCGGGGCGCCGCAAGGTGGGTTTTTATCTCCGGCGGGTCCTGCTCGGAGGAGAGACGGGGCTGCGTCCCGTCCCGGCCGGCCCAAAGGGAAACAATGAAGAAGTCATCTCCGCGCAAATTGACGACGTTTTGATGGCGAATTCGGGATGGCCAGGAGTGGACCGTAAAGTCGGATTTTACGACGTTTTGGCGGGACGTTATACGAGCCTCAAATGAGGCAGCTACACACGCACACACGCGCAGTGATACGTGCACGTCTTACTTCCCCCCCCCCTTTTTTTTTTGGTTGTTGTCAAAAATGCAAATCTGTTTGCGAATATTTTTTTTTTTTTTTTAAATTTTACGATCTTGGTAATTTAGCACGTTGGACTTCAAACATAATCGTTTCAAAAGAATCCGTAAAAAAAATGACATTTTTGAGTTGTGACAATCAGGTTAGTGACAGGTTAGTACTCAACGTCGGACATGTGGTGGTAAGCTGAGTTTTGCTGGAAGCCGTTTGTAGGCGAGTTCGCGTGGCGGGGCGGGGCGGGGCGGGGCGGGGCGGGGCGGGGCGGGGTGGGGCGGGGGGGGGCGGGGCGGGGCGGGGTGGGGCGGCGGGCGCGCGGGGAACTTAACGCTATTATAGGTTATTTATGGTGCGATTAAAGGCGTTGCGCGGAGCAATTCTTTACGCGTGATGATGAAAATTGTTTGGCCAATGTACTGGTGTAGCGGGGCGGGGCGGGGCGGGGCGGGGCGGGGCGGGGCGGGGCGGGGCGGGGCGGGGCAGTCTCTCAAGGGGAGCACAAGCGTCTTTTAGTACAGCGCGCTGGGCCCGCTGGCTTTTGCGCCCCATACTTCATGTACTTGTTAACCCGTCGCGCAAGACGAGAGTCGCGGTGGCTTTTCTTAATCGAGTGCTCACCTACAAGTGAGCGAATAGTCTTTTGCTCACCTACAAGTGAGTGAATTTATTTGCTCACCTACAAGTGAGCGACATTCGTACACTTGGATTTTCAGTGTATACACCGTGGAGATGCGACTCTCTGCTCTGCGCCTGGGCCAGGGCTCCGTGATGTGAGGCGGGTTGCCTGCGGTGCAGGCGCAGGGGGTTCTAAGCAGCGTCCCCTCCCCTCTCCCCTCAGTCTGATTGCCGGGGCGGCGGACAGACTAGATTCCATTGGGCTTCTTTACTTGCGCGCGGGCGCCGCCGCGGAAAGAGAGAGAGAGAGAGATAGAGGAAGTGAGAAAACGAGGAAAACGAGGAAGTAAAAAATTAAACTCACCGAAAAGGATCTCCGTGGCGTGGCGCTCCGGCCTGCACATTGCGCTGGCTGGGGCGGTAACGAGGCTTACCCAGCTCGCGCTCTCTCGCCCTCTCTCTCTCTCTCTCTCTCTCTCTTTCTCTCTCTCTCGCTCTCTCGCTCTCTCTCTCTCTCTCTCTCTCTCTCGCCCTCTCTCGCCCTCTCTCTCTCTCTCTCTCTCTCTCTCTCTCTCTCTCGCTCTCTTCTTCTCTCTCCTCTCTATTACCCCACCTTATTCTCATAGGCAGGCTCATTTCGTCTTGGAGGAGGGAGGGGGAGAGAGAGAGAGAGAGAGAGAGAGAGAGAGAGAGTAATGCTTTTGGTCCGGGTTGGCTGTGGTATGGCATGTGCAATGCTGCGGCCACACGTACCCCTTCCGGTTGGCTTTGAACGAAACTTTCCAATCTGAGCTGGGTGTGACGAGAGGAGAAAAGTGTGCTGCAAGCAGCATTTTTGTAGGGTTCGGAAATGTTTCCTTCGCCGCTCTTGAAAAAATAAAAATAAAAAATAGGCTTTTTTTTTTGTTGCGTCGCTTTTTCGCCCGCGCTTGCAAAGTCGCGGCAAACGCCAGTTTTGAAGCTGGTGGAGCCATCGCTGGCTCGGAGGAAAACCCGTGCACGGCATATTGTATCCCGGGGGGAGGGGAGGGGCGGGGGGGGTTATGAAACTGGCAAAAGAAGGTCGCACAGGTACTTCTCCCCGCCGCGTCGCGCTCCTGGGACAGGCAGGGAAAGTGTCATCGCCATGAGCTTAAAGTATTGGAGGCCGTTTCTCTCCCTTCCTCCCTCTCTCTCTCTCTCTCTCTCTTTCTCTCTCTCTCTCTCTCTCTCTCTCTCTCTCTCTCTCTCTCTCTCTCTCTCTCTCTCCCCCTCCCCTCGTCGCTTTCGGTTGGGAAATGGTGTACTTTCGTGGGCGCAGTGTGTGCTAAGGTGTGCGCCCGCCCCGCCCGCCTGCCGAGTGCCGAGGCCCAGAAGCGAAAAGAAACTTTTATGACGGCATGCGAGTAAAATCAGTGTCGCTCCGTGACGTATATATATATACGCGCCTTGCTCTTGTTTTTATTACAGTGTATTTTTATACGTGTACGCATCTGTGCGTGCAGAGCTGGATGTAGGGATATCTCTCGAGCCTATGTGCATGCGTGCGTGTGTGTGTGCGTGTGTGCTTGTCATGTGAAGGTAGGCTGCTGCAAGTTGTCGTTACGTTATCAGGCGAAAGGGGGCGTGCTCCTGAGTGAGAGAGAGAGAGAGAGAGAGAGAGAGAGAGAGAGAGAGAGAGAGAGAGAGCGCGAGCGAGAGCGCTCGACGCGTGGTGCGGCTTACCTCGCCAAAGTTCTCCCTCATAGGCCTATGCGGCGGTGACCCGGGCCGGGCCGGGCGGGGCCGGGGAGGTGAGATGTTGCGGTTCACATATATAGGGGCTGCGGTAGGGCGGCGGTATAACACGCGGCTCCCACTTCGACTCGCGCTAGTCGGGGCCTTTGATGTGAATATTGATGCTTCCCAGAAATCAGCTTGTCTGCGCCTACGGGCGTCGCTGAGGGGCGCACAGTAGGGCGCGCAGTAGGGATATAAATATATGAGCAGCGTGCACTGTAAAACCAAGTGTTCAACTGTTCAACACTTGTATGTGTGCAACTTCCGGCCTAACACGCACAAGTGTGCAACCCGGCAGTTGTGCAGTTTCACGTGTTTAACTCGCCAGTTTTACACTTCTTAGTGTTCAACTCAACAGTTGTGCACTTGCAAGTGTTCAACTGCCCCGTGCAACACTCTTCTTGTTGAACACTTGCAAGTGCACAACTGTCGATTTAAACACTTAGAAGTGTAAAACTGGTGAGTTAAACACGTGAAATTGCACAATTGCCGATTGCGCACTTGCACGTGCCAGGTTGGAAGTTGCACACATACAAGTGTTGAACAGTTGAACACTTGGCTTAACAGTGTGGTGAGTGAATGTGTGCGGTGAATGTGTGACACACGACCAGTAAGGTACGAAAACTGAGTCGTTTTGCAAGTTTCCTTTCCCCGCGCCACTTTTATATATTTTTTTTTTCTGTTTTTGTTTCGGTGTCACATTTTTTTAGAAGATAAAAGGTGTTCCTCCCCGGGCTGCACAGCCTGCTACCCCTGTGGTGTCATCAGCGCCAGCGCCCTCTAGACCTGATAATTACGTAATCTTATTGTTCGGAGCGAGCGCGGGAAATGGGGGGGCAGTAAAGGCTGGGCGCCTGTTTAAAAAAAATTAAATTCTGTCGGGGGTGGGGGCTGGGGGTAATGGATGTGACGGTGGGGGGTGGGGGACGGAATGGGACCAGAGGGCTCCGCCCCACCCCGCCCCGCTCCGCCCCGCCCCGCCCCACCCCGCCCCGCTCCGCCCCGCCCCGCCCCGCCCCGCCCCGCCCCGCCCCGCCGCCCCCGCTCCGCTGCAGTATGTTCATGGCGGGTTGCCTACCTGAATGCCTCCCCAGGGCTATTCTCATTACTGTTACGAGGCTCGGCGCGCCCAGGACTGAGTGAGCGGGAGAGAGAGAGAGAGAGAGAGAGAGAGAGAGAGAGAGAGAGAGAGAGAGAGAGAGAGCGCGCAAGGGGTGAGGTGAGGAGCGGGGATCGGAGAGAGGCGGGGATTGGGGGGTTCAATATAGTAGCCTCCTCCATAACACTTTGTTCCTCGTCGTGTCCGTGGAGGCCCTCTGCCTGCCCGCCCCGCCCCACCCCACCCCACCCACCCTGCCACCGCCACTACAAATTGCTCTCGTATTTCGATTCGGCCGCGCCGACGGCTTCGAGCTGGGGCTCCGGGCGCGCGCCAACGGTGCGTACGACTTTACCTGTCCCTTTGGCGGGGCGGGGCGGGGTGGGGCGGGGTGCGGCGGGGTGCGGAACGCCCGGCCCGGGCCCGCGCACCCAATAAGGCCCGGCTGCCGCTGGCTGCTCGTTCCGAATCCATCTCCGCGAGCGTCGCGATCCGCGCGGAACCGGAAATGAGAGGAGTGTGGCGGTGCGGGGGACGGGGGCCTGGTGACGCGTGAGGGCGCGCTCTTGACGGAGCTCCCGACGGAGTTCTTGACGGAGTTATTTGACGGATCTCCTGACGGAGAGCGGTGCGGTTCGTCTCTTGCAAGCACACGTATCGAGCGCGGTGCTTTATGCTGGACTGTGTGCGGTGCACGTTGCGTCTGTCTGTGCCAAAAGAAAAATACGGCTTGATAATGAAACGCAAACCAGTGGCTGAGGAGGGGGAGGAGGAGGAGGAGGGAGGGACCGTTTACGATGGGGAGTGGCGGGGCGGGGCGGGGCGGGCTCTCACACTCGCTGTATCGTCGTGGGGGCCTCGGTGGAGTCTACCATGGGAGTGTGCGGTGAATGGAGATTCACATGTGAGCGTCAGAGAGAGGGAGAGAGAGAGAGAGAGAGAGAGAAAGAGAGGGAAGGAGTTAAACTCGCGACGGCGCTCGGCGGTGGCGAGGGCCCGGCCGCCACAGCATTTCTGCGGTGTGGAGCCCGCATATCATCTGTGCTGTGTGGTTGAGGCGGGGCGGGGCGGGGCGGGGCGGGGCGGCCGCACCTGACCGCCGGTCGAGCCCTCTGCGATCAGGTTCGTTTAGGCCCACTCATGTGGGAGCGGCGCTACAGAAACACTCACTCATCCCTCAGTATTTTCCCCTCAGAGCTTTGAATAACTTGACGTCGTGTTGAGGTTTGAAACGCGCCCCGGTGCCGGCCAGAGAGAGAGAGAGAGAGAGAGAGAGAGAGAGAGAGAGAGAGAGGGGGACTTTTCGCTCAAGTTGGACCGCTTGGCGCAACTTCGTGATGGATTCCCAACTCGGGTGAACATTGTCATTGGCGCTGGATAGCTGGTGCGACGACCGTTGTGGAAGAAGGGATGGCAGGCAGGGGCGGCGGCGGGGAAAGGGAGGGGGGTGTAGAGGATTGTGGTGCAGGCGACTTAGAGAGGGGGAGGGGGGGGGATCAAGTCCATTCGTTTAGAGCCACTCGCCTCGTGTCCTGCTGACTGACTGTCGGAATGCAAGAACTTGTATCGTTGCTTTGCCCCCCCCCCTCTCTCTCTCTCTCTCTCTTTCTCTCTCTCTCTCTCTCTCTCTCGCCCCATCTCTCTCACTCTCTCTCACTCCCTCTCAGTTAACTCATTGTTTTGGACTTGCTTGAGGGGGCAAAAGACTGGAGTCAAGTTGGCCCCCCTCCCCCTATCAACCCCCCTCCTTCGCCCGCACCGCCCCTCACACGCGCACAAAGGCCGTGGTGGTGGACTGGACTGGACCCCTCCATCCTGGTGTCTCGATGTCGGGCGGAGCCCATGGAGCCTCTGTGAGTCCTAGTCATCGGAACCCTCCTCCCCCCCCCCACACACACACACACACACACACCCACACTTCAATCACACCCCCTCCCCTCTCCATTTGTTTTATCCGGAGCACTCTTCATCCTGTTTTCTATTGCCCTGGTATTGTTCGTCCGCGCGAAACTCTCTTTCTCTCTCTCTCTCGCTCTTTCTCTCTCTTTCTTTCTCTCTCTCTCTCTCTCCCTGCTGCTTTTTCCGGTTCAATTTGAAATCCCCGGCGTTCTCGCGGGTCCGGAGGTGGCCCGTTTCCGGCTCATATTGGGAGCGGCCGTACTCGCACAGCTTCTCCTCCGTGCTATTGCTCATCTGCCGGTTCCTTTTTTTTTTTTTGTAATCAGAAAATTTCCTATGGATTTTGTTACATTTGTTAGACAGAGTGGTCTGTTAGTTTTTCAAATGGGTACAAAGCGGTGAACGCATTTACCCTGTAATGTTTTTTCAACGGCTTAATTTTTTATTACATATTTCATAGTCTCATGGACGCAACTTGTTTTCCCCTGACCCCCAAACAATTTTCGAGTCGACCTCCGCCAGCTCTTCACTCCCATTTCTTTTCCCTTTTTCTTTCTTTTTGTCCTTTGCCTCTTAGACTTCTATTTCTGGTCCCGTCTGCTGTCAGTTTTCCCGCGCCCTGTACGCCACATTAGCGTATAGGGCCCGTACAGGGGGCCGTGTTTGTGCCCCCCTATGGCGTGCTGGGGCAGGGCGCGGCGGAGCGGGGTGGGACGCGGCCGGGCGGGGCGGGGCGGGGCGGCTCGATAGATGTCTGTTGGTGAGACACCAGATGTGCCCGCCGCCGCCGGCGCGTCGCGGAGCCGCGCCTCCCCGCCCTGTTGCAGTTGACATGCGAGCGAGAGAGAGAGAGAGAGAGTGAGAGAGAGCGAGACAGAGAGACGGAGACGGAGGCGGGCGTTGGGGCGGAAAGAGAGAGGCGCACAAAAAATAGAAAAGAAAAATGATAGTAACAAGGAGAATACGCGCCCCGCCCCGGCCCGCCCCGCCCGCCCCGCCCGCCCGCCCTGCCCGCCCGCTCCGCCCCGCCCGCCCCTGCCCTGCCCCGCCCCGCCCCGCCCGCCCCGCCCGCCCCGCCCGCCCCGCTCCGCCCGCCCTGCCCCGCCCGCCCCGCCCCGGCCCGCCCCGCCCCGCCCCGCCGCTGCTCTCCCATTTACTCCGGTATTACGCTCACAAAACAAAAGCCCGTCGCCGAACAAGTGTCGCATGTCCCGCCGCGCCGCCTCTGTGGAGCACGTGACTCGCTGCGGGGCGCCCCGAGCGAGCGTGGGACTCTACACTGTCAACAGAATTGTGATTCTTACGTTTTCTTGTTGAAATGTTCGTGCAGTTTTACTGTGAAAAAAATATCTTTGTAGATTTACGATAAATTTTGTAAATTACGATTTATGAAATATGTTGTAAATTTACGATGGACCTTTTTTACTCGTGAATGAATTTTTAAGCCGATATGTAGTGCTTTTAATTTTTCGATATGCAAATTTAATTTTGCAACTGCACTTCGTGGAAAATTTTCCCGTAAACCTACGACTATTTTTCACAGTGTTCCCTACCTACTCGTGTGTGAGATTGGCGCCTTTATACAGCGTAGACGCTTGACAGCAGGTCCGCGCACTGTCACAAGGCGAAACGTCGTTTAATTAGCAAAATGCACCAGGTAGCAAATGCAGCGCAACTTTGGTATAGCGGAGAAAAAGAGGCGGGGTGGGCGGGGCGGGGGGCAGCGGTCTAGAAACTTCATTTCCATTATCCTGTCTGATAAGCCCCCCCCGCGCGGGGGCGGGGCGGGGCGGGGCGGGGCGGGGCGGGGCGGGGTGGGGCGGGGCGGGGCGGGGCGTGGTGGGGCGGGGTGGGGCACGGCGGGGGACACGGTGCCACGCGTTGGCCGATGACGGCACGTCCCAGTCGGTGGTGGAGGTGTGTCACGAGATAGGGGGCTGAAATAGTGGCGCCGCCGGGGGGCTCTCTCTCTCTCTCTCTCTCTCTCTCTCTCTCTCTCTCTCTCTCTCTCTCTCTCTCTCTCTCTCTCTCTCTCTCTCTCTCTCTCTTCCCCGCTCTCCCCTACACTCATTGTCCAGATACGCCCTGAGTTACGAGGTGCGGGGCGGGGGTCGCCCGAGCCCCCCTCCGCCGTGCAGGTCAGCGGGTCTGGGGCTGAGGGGTCAAGTGCCGGTTCCCCCCCCCCCCCCTACCTCCACAGCTGCTACTTTTACCCCCGCCCCCGCCCCGCCCCCACCCCGCCCCCGCCCACCGCCCCCTGCAGGCCTTCCGGACTTAACGCCGGCACAATGTCCCTGCCGACGGATTTAAAGCGGTGCGGAGCGGCGGGGGGGGGGTGGGGGGTGGAGGAGGGCACTTTGCTTTTGCCACGGCCGATGTAAGCAGTGCAGTCGGGGCGCGTTAATTTAAAGCGTTCGGAGTGACGGCACAAGTAGGGGGGTGAAGAGGGGGGGGGGGGGGTAGTTGGCCTGCCACGCTAAGGGCTAGGCAGGCGGGAAGAAAGAGTGAGAGCCTACGGCAAAAAAAAAATTAAAATAATTAAATAAACGGGTTGAAAAAGAAAATAAGGCGAGGATTTTTTGGGAAAAACGAGATGTAATGACCATATTTTCTTTTATTTATTTGAGGTTTTTCTTTACGGTCCAGTTCCACAATTTTCGACGCGGATTCTGTGCGGCCGCCGGCGTTAGCTTTCATCTCGACGTAATTGGCGGAGATTGGGGGGTGGGGGTGAGGGGGCGCTCAACGGGGTAGCAGGGTGGGGTAGCGGGGTACGGAGTAGCGGGGTGGGCTACCGCGTGCGACAATGGCGCCCCTACCCCTGGTTCACGGCGTGTCCACTATGTGGACAATGCACCCCTGAGCCCCTGCTCGACCTCGCGCGGCGGTGAGGCGGGGCGGGGCGGGGCGGGGGTGTTCGCTCCGGTCCTTAATCCCTCTAGATCCCCTGCCCTGTTGTAGTGAGTGTTTTGTTCTCTGCGTGTCGCGTCGTCTGCTGGCCAGTATCGCTACATGCACCGCCTTGTTATAGTTGTTGTTGTTATTATTATTATTATTATTATTATTATTATTTATTATTATTATTATTATTATTATTATTATTAATTATTATTATTGTTGTTGTTGGGGTGGCCGGGCGGTGGCATGACGGTGTTAGTAGAACAGTAGAACACGTCTCTCACAGCAGGCGAGCCGGGCGAAGTCTTTGAGAATGGAAGCGGGTGGGGCAGGGCGGGGTGAGGTGGGGTAGGGTGGGATGGGGCTGAGCGGCAGGGTCCTTGCGCCTGGAAGAGAGAGCATGGACTTGTCACGAGGGCGTGTCGGGCGGGGCGGGGTGGGGTGCCAGGGGACGCCCACTCCTCCCGCTTCCCTATCGGGCTCCCGGCCGGCGAGGCGACGCGTCACCGCGACCCCAGCTGTTGTTCCGTCTTTGTCTCTCTCTCTCTCTCTCTCTCTCTCTCTCTCTCTCTCTCTCTCTCTCTCCCTCTCTCTCTCTCTCTCCCTCTCTCTCTCTCCCTCTCTCTCTCTCTCTCTCTCTCTCTCTCTCTCTCTCTCTCTCTCTCTCTCTCTCTCTCTCTCTCTCTCTCTCTCTCCCTCCCTTCTCCTCTCTCTCTCTCCCTCTCTCCCTCTCCCTCTCCCTCTCCCTCCCCCTCCCCCCCCTCTCCCGCACGCTTGTTCGCTGACTTTCTTCCCCGCCACTAAACACCCCTTGATGTCGTCTGCTCCTACAAGCCTCCCCCTGCTCCTATGCTGAATCACACTGCCTGCTGGCGCGCCCGCCCGTGTGTGTGTGTGTGTGTGCGTGTGGAGGGTGCCTCACAAAGAGATGCGTCACCCCTCCGTCAGACTTAAGGCGCCGGGGAGGTCGCGACAGGCAGCGGGCCCCGGCTAGGCCCTTAAGGCCCCTGCGCACGCGTGTGATTGATTCCACCGGGGCCTTATGCAACTGTTCAACAACTCTGAATGTGTACAACTGTCCTACACGTGAAGTGTTCAACTCGGTATTTGTGAATTCCAAGTGTCGAATTTTTGTAAATTTGTAAGTGTTTAACTCGAATTTGTGAATTGCATGTGTTCAACTGCTCTGAACATTTTTGTTGAACATTTGCAAGTGTACAACTGTCGAGTTAAACACTGACAAGTGTAGGACTGGCGAGTTTGACACTTCCAATTGCACAAATACTGAGTTGCACACTTGCACCTGTTATACTGGAAGTTGAACATTTACAAGTGTATAACAGTTGAACACTTGGTTTCACAGTGTACAGTAACGCCGACGAGAGATTTTTTTTTAAACTTTACTTGTTTAAGAAAAAATTATTTAATAAATAAACCTATGCTGAAAGAATCGGTATTGGGCGCCGCCGCCGTGCGTCCAAGGGTCTATCTCCTTTAGGCCCGCGAGCTTGGCCGCGCGGGGCTGCCCTTGCTTCCCTCGCCCCACCCCATGCCCCCCACTCCCCATACCACCCCCCTCTCCCGGCGTCCTTTCGTTTCGCAGGCTGGCAGGCCGGCCGGCCGGCCCCGCTCTTCGTATGTTTGTGTAGTGTAACGAACGATCCTTTTCCCCTGTATAAATATCAGGCGCGCGCTCTCGGCCGGACGCGAGATGCGAGAGAGAGAGAGATAGGGAGAGCGCGGCGAGAGAGAGGGAGGGAGGGAGGGAGACGGAGAGAGAGAGAATTGGCCTAAGTTATTTAGAACGAAGGCTGATCTGCTCGCCACGGGACGGGAGCCTCGCTCCCTTCCGCCTCTATGGCTCTCTTTAGCCTAAAGTACCCGTTTCTAACCCGTTTCTAACCCGTTTCTATTTTCTAACCTCTCTTTTCTGTCCGCAGGTGAGCATTCATTCCTCGGAGCGTGCCGTGCAGCGGGGTAGGTGAGTGGCTACCCGCGGGGATCGGCGTGTGAAGAGGCCAGCAGGTCTCGTCTCAATCTTAAAGGGTCAACATCGAACAAGATTCCACGTTTTCCTATTCAACGCACCCAAAAGAGCCTGTTCTTGGATCATGCGGATTGTATTTTCAATCGAGTGCAATGTACTTGACTGGATCAAGTATATCAACGTTCTCGAGCGTGTGGGCTCTAATCAGAGCCCCGATTTGTTCTCAAGCTATTCCCCCTTCGCGCTTGAAATGAAACCTATCTTCTTGGTTTAAGACTAAATTGGGCTTGGATTAAGCACCAAATTGTACTTGAGCAAGTCAAGAACACGCTTATCTGGGTAAAATCGACTCTCGCGCGCGCGAAGTTTGTGGAAACAAAAACATTGACACAAGTGTAAGCGGCAGGTCGACTCCGCTAGACTCCCAGTGCGTCTGCTGCCCTCCAAGTGACACACCTGTAAGCGACAGTTAGACTCCGCTAGACTCCCAGTGCGTCTGCTGCCCTCCAAGTGACACACCTGTAAGCGGCAGGTAGACTCCGCTAGACTCCCAGTGCGTCTGCTGCCCTCCAAGTGACACACCTGTAAGCGACAGTTAGACTCCGCTAGACTCCCAGTGCGTCTTTAAATCAATGTGGCGCCCCGCACCGGCGACACGCACGGCGTCGAGGAGGAGGAGGAGGAGGAGGAGGGGAGGAGCAGGATGAGTCAGTAAGGACCCTCCTCTCCTCGGGCCGCCCCTGGCTCCTGCTGTTGCTGGGATTGAACATTTCGCCCCCCGTCTCAAACTCAAGTGGCGTCTAATTAAGATAACGTCACGGACCCATAGGTTCGCGCGAGCTAAGGAGGTTCCACTCCGCGCTGCCTGCCGGCCCGGCCCGGCCCCGCCTCTCTCTCTTGCCCTCTCTCTCTCTCTGTCGCGTCGCGACGCGCTATCTCTCTAGAGTCCCCCACCTCTCTCTCTCTCTCTGAGGGGCGCTAAGTGGCTGCCAATCCCTTGCCATTACCGTCGCCACCTCTGATGAGAACCCGCCGGGGGTCGTCGGTCTGCCGAGGGTGAGAGAGAGAGAGAGAGAGAGAGAGAGAGAGAGAGAGAGAGAGAGAGAGAGAGAGAGAGAGAGAGAGGACAGAGTGGGGAGATTGCAAAAGAGAAAGGACTCTCCATTACTTTGCCTGCCACCTCAGCTGCCTACCCTTCCTCTTCTTCCTCTTCTTCTTTCGTTCTCCAGGAAAACAACTACCGGGTAGGAGAATGAGGGGGTGCGGGCGGGGCGGGGCGGGGCGGGGCGGGGCGGACCGTCTTGTTTGGCATGGTAAGCACGGCTCGGAGATTTGATTAAACGGCTGTGCGGGCGGGGTGAGGCGGGGCGGGGCGGGGTGGGGCGGGGCGGGGCGGGGTGAGGCGGGAGCTGGAGAGGTGAAAGGCTTCGCTAAAGAAAGGCCTCTGCTTTTCCATTTTGTTGTCGTTTTTTGTAAAAGAGTAGTGAAAGAATACGCCAGAAGAAACGGATTTATGTATTTAAATTTTACCTCTCACGTGGAAGTTTTGCCCCCGCGCGTCAATGTTTTTTTTTTTTTAGTTTTCAATTTTTTTTTATACTAGGGAGTTCAGTGTAGTGGGCAGTGGGTTGGTTTGTCTGAAGGGTAACTGTGTGGTTTATAGGCCAGATGTGACGAGTGAGGCGAGCATCGTGACGGCGCAGCTCTGCTCCACACCGCCACGCCCCACCCGACCCCGCCCCACCCCATCCCGCCCCGCCCCGCCCTGGACTCTCGCGGATTGTCATCAAAATGAAGGGAGACCCGACGTGTGTGTGTGTGTATGTGTGTGAGGGTGGGGGATGTCGGACATCCATTACAGCCGCGTACTTATGCATGAGTAGAAGCGGCGCCAACTAGAGGCGAAGACGGAGAGAGAGAGAGAGAGAAAGAGAGAGAGAGAGAGAGAGAGAGAGTGAGAGAGAGAGAGGGGAGCAGGGAGAGAGCGTTTGTGAGCGCGAGAGGGAGAGGCGAAGGGCAAAAAAAAGTGAAAGAAGGGACGACGTGTGCCTTCGGGGGAGTGTTAAGGGTCGGCCAGGTGGCAGCTTGGCGCGTCAGCAAAACCTGGCCGCCGGCCCGCCCCGCCCCGCCCCGCCCACCGCCGGGCAAAGGCATCCACCTTGCCAAAGGGTAGCAGTGGCGGGGTGGCGCTCCAGCCTGGTGCCCGCCCCGCCCGCCCCGCCCCGGGTTTGGTCGCTGGATCAGCGGGAATCTTGATTCCTCCCCATCCGTGCCAGGTACACTGCCCCTGTTTACTTTGGTGTGGGGGGGGGGGGGGAGTCACCTGCTGGACGCTTTGACGGGCGAAGTCGGCGCAGAAATAATAATAATAATAGTTCTGCGCGTATTAATATTCCTGCTTGAGCGAAAGCAAAGTCAGAGGTGTTAGTGTTAGTATTAGAAAAATAAATTTACTGCCGAGATTTCAAAAAAAAAAAAAAAAATTAAAAAATATTGTTTGGTTAGTTTTGTGAGTACGTTCACTCCTCTCCCGCGTGTCCCCTGTCCATCTGACCGCCTGTTTGTTCGTTAGTGAAGGGTTGAGCCGGGCGGGGCACTGGGGAGGGCTTGGGATCCGTCTCGGAATGGGGCGGGGCGGGGTAGGGCGTTCTGGGGAGAGGGCTGCCTGGCTGGGCCGGACTGCAGACCCCTTTGAAGAGGGGAAGTGCCGGGCGGGGCGGCCGGGGCATTTGCATTGGGTCGGCGGGCGGGGTCTGCCCGGCCCGGCCCGGACAAGCTGTGCAGCTACAACGTGCTCTGGTTGTCTAAAAAAGCGCGCGAATAAGGAAACCGTGTGAGTGACAGTGACGGGAAAATTTTCCGCAAAGTGCAGTTGTAAAATTACAATAATTGCAAGTCGTAAAATTACAAGCACTACGTACATCGGCTTGAAATCCATCCACGAGCAAAAACGGTCCGTCGTAAATTTACGACATAGTTCGTAAATCGGAATTCTTAAATTTTATCGTAAATGTACAAGGGTATTTTTCACAGTGATTGCGCCCGTTTTTATCACCGCAAAATTATGAAGGTTGCAATTTTATTTTTGTATCGAAAAGACGAAGAAAAAAAAAGTTAAGTTGCGCTCCGCTGTGTCTTTTGGGGTGTCCCTGCGCCGGACGGGGTATAATGTTATTCGGCCGTGGAACATTGGCACGATCAGGAAGAAAAGTTTCTGCTGATGATGTAAAGGGAGGAGGCGGTCCCGGCCGGCGGGCGGGCGCGGGGAATTTTAAACAGCGGGCCGGGGGGGGGGGGGGTAGAGGGTGCGTGATTCGGATCGAAACAAGTTATTAGAGCCCACGCCCCGCTAACGATGCATGCAAAACCGCCTTACCTACCCCCCATTGCACCCCCTGCGGGTCTCACCCCCTCCTCCTAACCCCCCCCCCCCCCCCAGATAGTGCTGCACGCCCTTGCACGTCGTACCGCCCCGAGTCTCCGCGAGGGTGGCGTGGGAAGAAGGTACATCTCTCTCTCTCTCTCTCTCTCTCTCTCTCTCTCTCTCTCTCTCTGGTAGAACGACGCGCTAACGATGTTTCCAAACTGGCCCCCGTCCCCCAGTACCCGCGTCCGTTCAAAGCCGACCCGCAACTCCCCCCCCCCTCCCCAATCCCGTGCGCTCACGAAATTCGGCTCGGCTGCCTCTTTCTCCTTTACTTTTTGATCTACCTTTCGGTTTACAGAACGCAGGGGGTGTAGTAGAGAGCAATTTTTGTCCCGTTTTCCTTCTTATTTATCTTCTATCTATTATTGATCTGGCGACCGAAAAGTAAAGGTAAAATAAAAATAAAGATTGAAAAAAAGGCCCTATCGCCTGTTCGTACGATGCGCCTTCACTTCCGCTTCCGTGATATATCGTTATTATCAGTAGGAACGTTATCGCCGCGCTGTTGACCTCAAAATAATGGGGACCAAATTTAAAAAAAATGGCGAGAAAATATGATTGGACGGTCAAAGTTCTGAGAAAGGAGCTTAGGATTATCTTCATTACTTTTATTTGACGGGGCGCGGGAAAGGTTGTAGGGGGAGGGGAAGGCTGCCCGACCCCTACGTGAGGCAGGCGGTCTTCCCCCCTTTTCCTTTGTATGTCACAGCAGAGGCTAAAAGCCAAGCGGCACAGGCTGGGCGGGCAGGGGAGCTCGTCGTGCGTGTGTGTGTGTGTGTGTGTGTGTGTGTGTGGGCGCGCGCTGTGCGGTTTGAAGATGTGCTTTGTCCGTAACGAGGTTTGTACAGCGACACGGGGAACGCCGTCGTGGCTAGCATAGGCATAGCGGTGAGGCTGGAGGGAGGAGGGGCGGCGAGAGAGAGAGAGAGAGAGAGAGGGAGAGAGAGAGAGGTAAAGGGCGGACATTCTCGCCACGGTGGGGTAGAAGGAGAGGAACAGGAGGAAGTGGTGGATGGACTGCTGGCAGCGGCGGGGCGGGGCGGGGCGGGTACAGCGGACGCGTTGTCGTCCCGGAGGCGGTGTAGCCAGCGGCGGGGCGGGGCGGGGTGCGGTGGGGTGCGGCGGGGTGCGGCGGCCCGGTGCGGTATAGAGGGATGATGGAGGGGGAAGAAGAGGGCGGAAGAAAGAGAGATAGCCGCGGCGGCGCGGCGGGGGAGGCCAGTGCGCCCGACTTTTTGTGACTAGGGTGTACCGCCCCACCCCGCCCCGCCCCGCCCCGCCCTGCCCCGCCCCGCCCCGCGCACAAGCGGTCCCTGTGGGGCTGACCCTCCGCGGCGGCGGTGGGCTCCCTGCCCTGCCTTCCCCACGACAAGACCCTCCCTCGCTAGCCGTCACCCCACCCCGCCCCACCCCACCCCGCCCGCCTTGCCTCGCCCCGCCCCGCCCAGCCCCGCTGACTGCGCGCCGCGCGCACCCCTGCAGCGCGTGCTTTCCGATCATAATTTCCCCTCCTCCCCCTCCTCCTCCTCCTCCTCCTGCACCTCCTCGTCCTACCCTAGGCTCCTCTGTGAAATGATGTAAAGCAGATTATGGCGAGGCAGTGATAATTCCGGGCGGACTCGGGTTAGGCTGCGTCCCGGTCCGCCCGGCCCGCCCCCGCACCGCCCCCGCGCCGCCCCCGCGCCGCCCCCGACCGAGCGCAGCGCAGCGCGCGCGCGCGCGTCCCTCGAAAGAAATAATGACTTGCGGATAGCGGCGGGTCCGGGCGGGGCGGGGCGACGCCAACGCCCCCTGCCCTGCGTGTGTCATGGCTCCGGCACGCGACCTGAGGGTGGGGGAGGGGGAGGGGGGGGGGACGAGATAGGCATGCGGAGGCACGTCGTCGTATACGGCCCGCTGCCCGCTCATTTGCTACCCCCGTGCAACCCTTATCAGAGAGAGAGAGAGAGAGAGAGAGGGAGAGAGGGGTGGGAGCGGAAGGGTGACTAATTTTATACTCTTGCGCTGCAAGCAAATTTTTATAATGTATCTTTCTTTGGCTCTATTTTTTTTTAAATACTTATTATTATTTTTTATATTTTTATTTTTGAAATGTTTTGCGGGGTGTGTTTCGTGAATATGTGGGGGGTTAGAGACGTGGTGGGCGACGGCGCGCACACACACACACACACACACACACACACACACACACACACACACACGCGGCGAGACGAAATTAAAAGTATTCGCTGGGGAGTGTGTTTGTGTGTGTGGGCAAGACGAAACTGAATGTGGTGTGTTGCGGGCGGCTGTTGCCGAAGCTCGCTTTAGGGTAGGGAGAGGAGCACAGATCTGTTCCGGACTCTCTCTCTCTCTCTCTCTCTCTCTCTCTCTCTCTCTCTCTCTCTCTCTCCATCTCTCTCTCGCTCTCACTCTCAATCCCTGCGTATGTCGGATTTGCAGCACTCTGCGTTCCGCCTTGTATGTACGCGGCACAGCACAGAATTTGCAGAGAGTTTTGGTTCCAAAAGTCGAGGTCGTGGTGTGCTTCCTGCGCCGACATCGCTTGTTTTACCGTGGAGCTTTAAGAATATTATACAGGAGCTTTAAAATTAAGAAACTTCACCTATTTTAATTTTTATCGCCCCAGCCACCATCCAGCTTTGACCAAGGCTTTGACACCCTAACTATAATGACATTAAATAGCCAACCGACGTAAACGTAAAAATATAGCAACCAAATGTATCATCTGCTTTTAATTCAAATCTGGATTGAGAATTTTCCCCCCATTTTTGTTTTCTCCTTTCTGTGTAAGCCGCGAACGAGGGATTGCATTTGACGGATTGTACGAGGAAGAAAGGCCGCGCCGCTCGCGTCGTCTGCTCCGCGTCGTCTGCTCCGCGTCGTCTGCTCCGCGTCGTCTGCTCCGCGTCGTCTGCTCCGCGTCGTCTGCTCCGCGTCGTCTGCTCCGCGTCGTCTGCTGGCGGCGGCGCGTGCTGGCAGGGAGGGCGACAGGGCGGGCCGGGGCTTCTGCTGTTCGCGTCTGGGGTTTTGGGGCTTTGAACAGGGGAAGATTGTTTCCCCCGCCCCGCCTCGCCTCGCCCCGCCCCGCCCCGCCCCGCCCCGCCCCGCCCTGCCCCGCCCCGCCACGCCCCGCCCCGCCCCGCCCCGCCCCGCCCTGCCCTGCCCCGAAGGGTAAGGGTGCACCGCGCGCGCGCGCTGCCTCCTCACCCTCCCTTTCCTCTTGCAACCCTCCCTCCTTCCCTCCTCTCTCCCTCCTCTCTCCCTCTCTCTCCCTCCTTCCCTCCTCTCTCCCTCTCTCCCTCCGCAGTGCGTGACCGTGCAAATTGCCCCTGGCTCCAGCCCATTGCAGCGAGCGCTGCGCAGTGCGTACACCGCCCCGCCCCGCCCCGCCCCGCTGTCTCCTGCAGTCTCAAACTTAGTGCCAGCCCAGGCGAGCCGCCTAAGGTCTGGGCGGGGCGGGGCGGGGCGGGGCGGGGCGTGGCGGGGCGTTCCGTTCGTGTTGCTCGGCCCGCGCTGCTGACTTGTTGTTGGCAACCCCGTGGGGGTCCGCCAGGCGTCACGCTGTCTGACTGACTCGACTGTCTGCGTGGGGGCGTAGTCGCCCCGCCCCGCCCGCCCCGCCCCCCCGCCCCGCCCCGCCCCGCCCCGCCACGCCCCGCCACGCCCTGCGGCCGTCGGCGCCCTGCTGACTGGCGCGGCTGCTGCCGACGCCCGCTCGCCCGACATTGTACTTAACTGGCAGGGATTCCTTTTTTTTTCCCGCGTATACGCTCAAAAATATTTGATGAAAACCTTTACCTTCAACGCGTAAGTTGTTTTTCATTTCGACTAAAAAATATTTCTCGCCAAAAATGAATAAGAATGCAAAACTTTGGAGTTAGACCCGGACGGCGGCCGCTTTCTACCGCGCTGATCCGTCCGCTGTTTGCCCCTGGCAGGTAGGCTGCCGGCCAAAACTTACGTGATGGCACTGGAGGGGGAGTCGGGGCGGCACTCCGAGAGATGGCTCCCCATAAATTTACAAGTGGTTGTAATTAACGTTAGGGCGGAGCGTCGTGTCCAAGCAGCGCGCCGCGCCCCGCCACGCCCCGCCACGCCCCGCCACGCCCCGCCACGCCCCGCCACGCCCCGCGCCCCACCCCACTGCGTCTGCTCGTGCCTTTTGTTTTTGTTGTTTCCTCCGTGGTCTCTTTTGCCCTTGTTGTTGATTTTTCGAGAGTGTGCTGTGGGCGGGTCTTCCTCCAAGGAGCGTTCAAACTCCAAGTGCGCGGAATCTTAGTTTTGTTTCACCGTCGTCTGCTGCCCCGTCGAGTCCAGTCGAATGGAGCTCGCCTCGAGTTCGATATGCATTCGACTCATCGCGCTGACCGCAAATGTTGCGTGAGCCGCGGGAAGCAGATTATGTCACGTGACAAGGGGCGGGGCGGGGCGGGGCGGGGTGCACTTTGACACCTGGCTGTTCAGTCGTGTACCTTTACCCGCCCCCTTATACTTAGCAACCCAACAAACTCGCTCCTTCCTTGTTATGCGAGTCGTGGGATTGGGGTTTTGATGTAATTTCCGCACCTGACTGCGTCTCTCTCTATCTCTCTCTTTCTCTCTCTCTCTCTCTCTCTCTCTCTCTCTCTCTCTCTCTCTCGCTCTCTCTCTGCAGCCCCTTTTCCTTTCCAGTCACCCCCCGCTGAGCCCGAAGCCGCGCCACCCTCCCTGCCTCCCCCCTCAACCTTCCCCTCCCGGCACTAATTTAAAGTTCAAGAATTAAACATTGCCACTGGTTGTGTAGGTGTAGCTTGCGGGCCTTGGCGGGCGTGGCGTGGCGGGGCGGGGGGGGGGGGGGCCTCCCCAAGGGGCGGGGGTTCAGGTTCTACCCTCCGGGATGTCCGCCCCTCGCCCGACGCTCCGTGAGCCAAGACTTTTGTGGACTGTTGTAAATCCGCGTTTGTTTTAATCTTGCGTAGCCTCTCCCCCGGTGAACTATTATAATATTCATTTTAAGAAGGCGCTTACAACGTTTGCGAATACAAGCGAAAATGTTGAAACACCAGAGCTCTAGCTGAGCAAGTGACCTCGGCCAGTCCTTCTCTCTCTGTCTCTCTCCCTCTCTCCTTCTCTCGTAGCGCTGAGGAAATAACCTCACCAAAATGTTGGTGTGTTTTATTCACTCGAATGTATTCAGTGTTGTGAAGCTAGGCGACCTTGCCGTGGCATAAGCCCCGCTCCTTGGGCCCGGCCGGGGCCGGTCAGGTCTGGTCGCCGGCCGCTCGGCCCGGGCTGGGTCTGACCGGGTCCCAGGTCGGGTCTGCTTGGAGTGGACGCCAACCCGCATGGATATCGTCCGCGGGTATGAATATTTTATTGATGTCTTTCTCTCTCTCTCTCTCCCTCCTTCCCCTCTCTCGCTCCGTCTCTCTCGCTCTATCGCCTCCTCGCCCTCCTTCGCGTTTTTCTGCCTCGTGGAAAACCACGCGACGGTGGCAGAAAAAGGGGTAGGTTACAAAATTTAATACTTCAGATTATTTTTTTTAATAAGGTTTGCGGGACTTTGCAATATGAGGTCAATTGGTCGCACCGCAATACTTGCACGCAAAATGAACACGGAATAAAAGCCGGGTCATCAAAGGAAACATCGGGATCAGTCGGCGGAGAGCCCTAGCTGCAGACAGTAACACCCCCCCCCCCTCTCTCTCTCTCTCTCTCTCTCTCTCTCTCTCTCTCTCCCCCGGACGCACCTCGTTTGGCGGTGGTCCAGAAGCTGCTGGTTTTACCGAGTTTTACGGTCGTGCAGGAGCCCCCCTCCCTCTGGTCTGCTCTTTGTCAAATACTTACGGCCCCTGTATTACCATTATTCGATTTGGCACGAGCACTCCCCCCTCCTCCCACCATGTTCCAGCTCAATTATTGTCCGTCCCAAGCAATGTTTTTTTAATTCCTTTCTTTTGTTATGATTTTTTATCAAGCACTTTTTTTTTTTTTTTTTTTAAATTAACTGTTGAATTTTCCCATAGTGTGCTGATTCTATTCCTTGAGTGGAGGAAACATATGAACTATATAGATTTTAAAACAACAACGAGCAAGGTCTAAAGAATTGTTCAGCTCTTTATAGAGCTTGACTCCGAGATGATTTCTTCTTTTTTTTCTTCTTTTTATAGCGTTTGCAAGTTGGTTACTGACTGACGGCCGGCCGGCCGGTATGTCGGCGTTGTTGTCGTGGTATTTTTCGATGCCGGTGGTCGGTCGGTCGGTGCGGCCGCCGGGGCGGGCCGGGCCGGCACAGCGGACTGTGCTCGGGGTCCACTATACACTGGTCCGCCCGATACTGTGCGTGCGCGCGCGCGCGCGTGTGTGTGTGTGTGTGTGTCGTAAATCCAGGACAACTTAACCTGCTGCGAGTTTGCCGGACTGAGCCTGGCGTAGCGGGGCGCGCCGTGTGCCCACTGGGCTAATCTATCGCAGCGGGGCGGGGCGGGGCGGGGCGGGGCGGGGCGGGGCGGCTCGTTGGCCGCGGGCGGGGCAGCGCAGCGCAGCGCGTAGGGCCCCGCGCCAGGCCCGCTGATCGATAGCGCATCGATATATTGCGACGCGTGGAATATCGACGCACACGCTAGAGATGGATATGGGCTATTTCCACCCGGCTGTTTCCCCCTTTCTCTCCCTCTCTCTCTCTCTCTCTCTCTCTCTCTCTCTCTCTCTCTCTCTCTCTCTCTCTCTCTCTCTCTCTCTCTGTCTTGCTCGCTCTCTTGCTTTGCATCACACTCTCTCACGTTGGAAAAAAAAGAAAAATTCGCGTCGTTTTATCATCATTTGCTTGGTCCAAATTTTTCACGAGTACACACAACCACCCACATCCACACACACACACTTACTACGAATAAGCCTGAATTTGCGCGCTCGTCTCTCCCAAGCAGTGCTGGTTGGTTTGAGCTTATTCTATTTAGCTCAACGTGGTAACTCTGACCCTCCGGCCCCGGGCTGTGTGTGTGTGTGTGTGCGCGCGCGCGTGTCCACCCTGGGAATTGTTGCCAACATCAGCAAAAGGCTTCGGTCGCTCCTGAACGTCAGATCGAGGCGAGCAGGGGGAGAAGAGGGGGCGTATAAGAGAGAGAGAGAGAGAGAGAGAGAGAGAGAGAGAGAGGGAGAGAGAGAGAGAGAGAGAGGGTGAGGAGGAGGAAAGAAATGACCGCAGAAGTACACAGAAACAAGCTTTGGCTGTAAGCCTGATTTATCGGAAGTGTATCGGGGGGAGCGCGGGCGGCGTGGGGCGCGCAGCGCAGGGGGAGGGAGACGGGGGCAAGGTGGGAAACACATTGCAGAAAAATGATTTGCCCCTTTTTCCCTAGTTCGCGCCCTCCTGGGCCCGGCCGGGCGGCACCCTCTGGCGCGCGTCCAGCCCGTCCGCCCCGAGCCTATCTGTCTGTGGGATCTCAGATTCACTCTGAGAGCAAAAGGGGTTGGTTCGTTTGCAGCGGGATCTCGCGGCTACAGCGACGCCACGCCCCGCCACGCCCCGCCACGCCCCGCCACGCCCCGCCACGCCCCGCCACGCCAGACCCCGCCACGCCCCGCCACGCCCCGCGCTGAGCGGCCGGGAGCGAGCGTACAGCGCGCGTGGATTTGCACGAGCTGCGGTATGCTCTAATTTGGTTTTGGAGTTGCACTGTATGGCGGTACGCTCGCCGGCGCCGCTATCTGATCGGTGTTTGCTCTCTCTCTCTCTCTCTCTCTCTCTCTCTCTCTCTCTCTCTCGCTGTGTCGCTCTCTCTCTCTCTCTCTCTCCGTCTCTCTCCGTCTCTCTCCCTCTCTCCGTCTCTCTCCCTCTCTCTCTCCCTCTGTCTCTCACTGTGTCGCTCTCTGTCCCACTGTCTGCCTGTTCCCACACACAGCAGAGAGACGCATCTCTATATCACACCCCTATATCTGACCTCTAAAACGAATTTTCCGAATTAATCCTGCGTGCCTCGCTTGTGCCCTTCCCCTCCCCCCTCTCTCTCTCTCTCTCTCTCTCTCTCTCTCTCTCTCTCTCTCTCTCTCTCTCTCTCTCTCTCTCTCTCTCTCTCTCTCTCTCTCTCCTCTCTCCTCTCTCCCCTCTCTCCCTACTCTCCCCTCCCCCCCCTCTCCCCCTCTCTCTCTCTCTCTCCCCTCTCTCTCTCTCCCCCTCTCTCCCTCTTTCTCTTTCTCTTCGTCTCTCATTCCAGAGCTTCAGGGCCGGCTTTTCCTCCTCAAGATAAGCGCCGTATCGCTCCCGTTTAGCAGTTTATGTGCACAGGTCCAGAAGTTGGAGGCTGAGTGAGAGAGAGAGAGAGAGAGAGAGAGAGAGAGAGAGAGAGAGAGACGGAGAGAGACGCAGTGGCGTGGATCTTGCGCAAGCCTGCTTTAATTCTTTAAAAATGTTGCTTCAAGGTGTGTGTTGATGACGTAGATTATGTCATTTAATTATAACGGCTTGGATTAGGCAAATATGCTCTGGTCGGTTTGAAACCAGGCTGCTGAAAATTGCGTACGCCTCTTTTTTTATTCCTTTTTTTTTAGTTTATTTTGGTTTACCGGAGGCGGCTAGTGAGAATTCGATTTTCCTTCGGATTTTCCGTAGCCGTGTAAAATATTGTATGGTTCGTCAGAACGTACAAAATTATTTTACTGGGATTCCTACCCGTTCTTTTCTTTCCGCTGTCTCGTGGGTTCGGGTCGGCAGGTTACCTCGCCCAGCTCCACCCGGCTGTAAGCCTCCCTTCTCACCTTTCCGCCCCTGCTCTCTCTCTCTCTCTCTCTCTCTCTCTCTCTCTCTCTCTCTCTCTCTCTCTCTCTCTCTCTCGCCGCCGGCCCCGCCCCGCCCATCACCCTGATGAGGATGAGAGGAAAGTGAAACTGTTGTGTGTGTTTTTGGTGTTTGCGGCCCAAAGCAGTCCGACAAAGACGCAGCCGGGGCGTGGCGGGGCGGGGCGGGGTGGGGCGGGGCGGGGCGGGGCGTGGCGGGGCGGGGCGGGGCGGGGCGGGGCGGGGCGAAATGGGCGGTGCCGACCTGAACGTCCAGACCTTGAGATACCGTGAAAATCGCACCGTAGTTTAAATTATCTAAACTGTTGAAAACGCTGCCAATACCTGAAACAGGGCCCGTAAATAACTGAAGAATAATCTTTCTGCACTACAATTGAATAACAGAAAAATTGTATCTGTCTGCAGGTGGGTTCTCGTCGCATGGAAGCGTTTCATCACTAACCGAATCGCTGGTAAGCTAAAATTTTGTCGCGGTTTTAAATTTGGTCCCCTGAACCAAAAGGGTTTTCTTGGTGCGGGTTTTGTTCCTTTTTTTTGACACGTGCCGGAACATTTCTGACTGTCACGCGTTTCTCGTCTTTTGCGGGGCGCCTTTCTTGTCTCGCTCTGCCCCCTCCCCTCCCCTCCCCTGCCCGCCGGTGCACAGTTTGTTTCTCGAGTTGTCCTCCTGTTTGAGTTGCGCGCCAGCATACGAAGTAATTCCACGTGAGCCCGTCCCTGCCCCCAGCCCCCTTACTACTTTACTCTTTACTTCTCCCCCCCCCCCTCTCTCTCTCTCTCTCTCTCTCTCTCTCTCTCTCTCTCTCACCCACCCACCCACCCACCCACCCACCCACCCACCCACCCACCCACCCTCCGACGCTTACCTAACTTCTTTTCGTGTCTGGCTTGCGCGTACACCCTATATCCACTCAATCCACTTATCCTATTGAGTAAACTGCAGAAATTTTGATCCCGCGTAAAATTTTGGCAGGAAACAAAACGCGCGGCGCTTTATTGTCAATTGTGTGCAAACTCAATTGTGAAAATTCACACACCTACAAGTGTGCGACGTTAACACTTTTGCGGGTTTCTAGTGTCATGTGTGCGCCAAGTTTTTCAGGCGATAGTTGTTTTGCGAAGTGGGAGCTTGAGGCTCTTTACTACCAAGAGCGACTGCCATGACTAAATTAACTGTATGCGTCACCCAAGCCACCAACTCTCTCTCTATCTCTCTATCTCTCTCTCTCTCTCTCTCTCTTTCTCTCTCTCTCTCTCTCTCTCTCTCGCTCTTTCTCTCTCTTTCTCTCTCTCACGCTAGTTGGAATTGTGATTCTGATTCGCTTTGCTACGTACACAACTTTGTAATTAGCTCGCTTCGTCGCTGAGAAGGGAAATGAAGAACTGACAGTTGTAGTCGTGTCTACTTGTCTACGTTATAACGTCGTCATCTTGGAATGTGCTACCTTTGCGTGTCACGTTTCCATATCAAAATTTCTCCTAAAACTGCATTACTTACTGTCTGTTTTTTTGTTTGTTATTTACCACTAACACTGTAAGAAAATGTCGTACAGGGTACGGGAAAATTTTCCATGGAAGATGTCGTACAATGACAATCCTAGATTGTAAATGTACAAGCACTGCGTATCGACTTAGAATCGAATGACGATCAAGAGTGGGAGGTTGGACATGTACGACTCATTTTGTAAATGGTAAATTACAAAAAATATCGTACATGTACGGAAATATTTTTCGCAGTGAAATACCACAAGGAGGAGGACTTTTGAAGGCGCGTTTCATAACTTTTAGGCAAAGTGGGTGTTAGTTTTTTTTGTTTTTTTCATTTAAATTTTTTCTGTCGCTGCGCTTTTTGGGTGGGTCCGATCTACCCGACCGGGCCGGGGCCCTCTAGATTGGTTGGTTTGCAAGCAAAGGGTTGGCTCTCCGGGGCCGTGCTCGGGCGGGGCGGGGCGGGGCGGAGCCGCTCGCGCGTGCCTCTGAGAGGGACGCCGTAACTTTGCAAACCCAATTTGCCAGGAAACAATGGCGAAATAAGTTTTCAATATGGAAATTGTCGGCAAGCGAGTACAGTATTGCGCGTGTCGCGAAGAGGGGTCCGGCGCCGGAGCTGGTCCGTCGTGCGGAGGGTCCGAGAGGAGAGGGGGAGGGGGAGGGGGTGTTGGTCCAGCCGTAGAGATTGGCTGTTGGCCGGCCCGGTCCGGCCCGGCCAGCTCCAGGGTTTGCGGAGGGAGCGGGGGACGCCAAAGGTTTGCTATAGTGTGTGACCAGAGGATTGGCTCTCTGAGGCGCGGGGCAATCACGGAGAGAGAGAGAGAGAGAGAGAGAGAGAGAGAGAGAGAGAGAGAGAGAGAGAGAGAGAGAGAGGAGTTCGCCGTATCCCGCACAGCTATACCAATATACGAGATATTCGCCGTGTTCGCTACATAAACTTGTCTTTATTTTTATTTATTTTTTTCGAATTCCTTAAACAAATTTTCGCCGGTCGAACTTGGTTATGGCGGGTTTTCCTCTTGCCTTGAAAGATGGAAACTTCCTCTTCGCCTTAGTTTTGCTCGTATCGATATGCGGTGGCTGCACAGAGTGTATGAGCTGAGCAGGTCGTCATACCGCTGAAGTGCTTTGCGTTTGGGGCGGGGCGGGGCGGGGCGGGGCGGGGCGGGGCGGTGTGGGGTGGGCACAAGGGAGGACAGGGTATCAGTGCAAGTTGACGATAGCTCACTGCGCTCGCTGTCAGGTTTCTTGATCAATATGCGGCTGCTGGGCCGGCGCGGACCACTGTGAGAAATATTCGTAAGAGTTACGGGAAAATTTTCCATGAGAAATGTCGTAAAGTTACGACATCAAATTGTAAAATTACAAAATTTTAAGGACACTTGGTATCGACTTGTAATTCTTGAACGAGCACAAATAATCGTTCGTAAATTTACAATTTCGATTGTAAATTTACATCACCGTTTGTAAATTACAAATTACGAAAAAAGTCGTAAACTTACAGACACTTTTTTCACAGTGACCACGTGGCCACTCCGGTCTTCCTCTTCTTCCCTACCTCCTCTTCACTCCCTTTCATCCCCCATTCTTCTTCCTCTTCGTGTGTGTGTGTGTGTGTGCGTGTGTCGTGGAGAGAGCAGTGAGGGAGAAAGGAGCGAAAGGGTAGGCGTGTGGGGGGTGGGGCCGAGCGCGCTGGCCTGGCGGGGCGGGCCAGTGGGTTAATTTGAATAATATCCTCGCAGGGAGATAACAAAAAGAGAGTATGTATATATATATATATATATATATATATCCCCCCGCGCGCGGCCCCACGCCCTGGTCACGTGCCCCCCCCTCCCCCCCCCCTCACCTCCTCCACGTCCCGCCGTCCGGTCGCTACTCTTATTTTAGTGGTAGCTCTACGTACTACATGCCGAGAAAGGGTTAAAAAAACAAAACACTCGATTCCAGTATTTGCGCGCCCTCTTTTTCTCTCTGAAAATAACTGCATTAGTACATTGATGTTTTATTTTTTTATTTTTTTTGCCCCAGTAACGTTTTTGGGTTTTTTTGGGGGGAGATATGGAGGTGGTTATTTTAAGTGATTTTTATTTTTGTCCGTGGTGGCGCCCCGCCTGGGTGTGGCCGTGCATGTCTTGTCGTGGCTCTGGGCGGGCTTGTCGGCCCTAGCGGGGCTCTTACACGCTTTTGTGGACCACTCCACCACCCGGGCGTGGCGGGGCGCGGCGGGGTGGGGCGGGCTCGTCCGTGCCCGACCATGATCCCATGGCATACATGGAAGAACGCTCCCACCACACCCCGCCCCACCCCACCTCTTCCGTCTCTCATCCCTTGTCTTGTCCCCACCTGCCCCGCCCCGCCCCGCCCCGCCCCACTCTGGCCTTTCGCGCAGCCAGCACGTCGCCGACACAAAGGGGCGGGGCGGGCCGGGGTCGGCTGCCTGGGCTCAGCCATCTCTGAAGTGTAGTGGTGGTCCGGCCCGCCCCGCCCCGCCCCGCCCCGCCCCGCCTGGCAGCTGAGCTGTGCCCCTAACGACGGATGTGCTGGCCAAGGGGTCTGACTGGACGAGGCCTTCTGCCCTGCCCAGCCCGAGTCGGATGTGGACGCTGGACACAGCCCTGTACTCTGACAAAAAAAAAAGTGTTCGCGGTATATACTGGGGACGTGCTTACAAAAAATATTTTCCGAAATTGTGTCAGAGACCTTTCGCCCAAGTGTACGCCGGGCTGGCAACGGCGAGGTTCCCCGAATGCCCTGTTTGAGGGTGGCCGCGCCCCGCCACGCCCCGCCACGCCCCGCCACGCCCCGCCACGCCCCGGTCCAGCCGGTCGTCTCGTATACTGCTGCTCCTTGGCTCTGGGAGTGGCGCCCCCGTGCACCCACGCAGCCCTTGCACCCTTTACCCTTCCGTGTGTGTGTGTGTGTGTGTGTGTGTGTGTGTGTGTGTGTGTGTCGCACATTTGCCTCCCCCCCCCCCTCTCTCTCTCTGCTCGCTCGCATGCGACCTCCTTGCGTACACCCTCCCAGTCAATGTTTCATGTTATGTCCTCCATTGTGGTGCGCGTCGCGGCGGCGCGGGTGCCTCCCTTAGGGCGCGCTAGGGTGCTCTTCCACTCTCTCTCTCTTTCTCTCTCTCTCTCTCTCTCTTTCTCTCTCTCTCTCTCTCTCTCTCTCTCTCTCTCTCTCTCTCTCTCTCTCTCTCTCGCTCGCTCGCTCGCTCGCTCGCTCGTCGCAACGCCGCCAGCAGGTGCTTTCGTGGAGCGGCGGACCTTAGACCTCTATTCCGTTAAAAAGACGGGGCGGAGAGACCTAGGGAGAGAGTGAGAGAGAGACTGAGAGAGAGAGAGAGAGAGAGAGAGAGAGAGAGAGAGAGAGAGAGAGGGAGACTGAGAGAGACTGAGAGACTGAGAGAGAGAGAGACAGAGAGAGAGACAGAGAGAGAGAGAGAGAGAGAGAGAGAGAGGCGTTTGTCTCCCCGGTGAACAGGTAGGCGGTGTGCCGCGCCCGGCCCGGCGGCGTGCGGTTACGCCCGTGTGTGGCCGCCGTGTGTTCTGGAAGGCGGTGGTGCTCGTCTTTCTGCTGAGAGGAGGGGGGGGAGGGGGGCGTCCTCGCAAAGTCGTACGTACAACTGCAGGCGACGCCCCCCCCCCCCCCCCCCCCCCCCCGGCGCCGCGACGCCTCACGACGACGCCGGGTCGTATCTCGCGGCGAGACCCCCCGCCCCGCCGCCCCGCGCCGCCGCTCCCTCGCCGCCACACCTCCGCGACTTCACCGGGAGGCAAATTCCTGTTTTGGGGCTGAGGGTTGTAGTTCCCAGGGGATGGAGGGGCGTGGCGGCAGGGTACAACGCCAGTGTGGGGCGGGGCGGGGCGGGGCGGGGCTCCATACGAGGTCACCTCCCTGGCACATTATGCCCCTACTACCTTTGCCGCACTGCGCCCAGGGGATTGTCGCGGTTCTCTCCGTTTCGCTCTGTTTTCCCTGCTGTCTGTCTGTCTGTCTGTCAGTATGTCTGTCTGACCGATTGTCCGTGTGTCTACACAGTCGGTTCGCCTCTTGTCGCGGACATGCTTTTATATATTTATAGACATGCACTTTATATGTGAAAAACAATGTAACACCTTTCATAGTGTGTAGCTTCTGACGAGACGAATGAAGCTGGACGCCTCCAACTACGCTACGCTATGCTTTGCTGCCTCGCGGAAGTTTTTGGCAGGGTAGATTTTGTTTTCCTTTCCCCTTTTTTTTCGTTTTTTCGTTGATATTGGTCGTAAACCTCCCCAGGGTGTTTGTAAAATTACATCCCCCTGCCCCGCCCGCACGTCGATGTAAAAGGGAGCCACCGGATTGCAATTTGTTAATGGCGCGTAGCCTGCGTTCTGTAAATTTGCAAATCTTAACGTCCGCGCGCAGAGTACCAAAAAAAAAAAAAAAAAAAATATGTAAATAAAAAAAAAAAGGACGCAAGTGTAATTTGTATACGATGGGAAGAGAGGTTTAGGGGTGAGGTCGCACTGTCGCCATGCCGCCCCGCCCCGCCCCGCCCGGCTCCACCCCGCCCCGCCCCGCCCCGCCCCGCCCCGCCCCGCCCGGCCTGCCCATTACAACCCCAGCAGACTCGTGATTAGTACCGCGTTGGCCGTGAAGCCCTGGGGAGCGCGTATTGCGTGCGCTGAGCCATCTGTGCAGGGCGTCTCCGCCCCACCCCGCCCCGCCCCACCCCGCCCCGCCCCGCCCCGCCCCGCCCCGCCGCGCCCGGCCCGGCTGCGGCGTCATGTCATTATACCTCACTGCCCGGGATTGTCCGCATGTTGATTACGTTAATATGTTGTTCTATGTGCGTGTGTGTGTGTGTGTTTTCTTTATTCTCGGTTGTTGCTTGGGGTATGCACGCTACAGCCATCTGCGCCACAGCCTCCATGCATCCACCCAGCCATCTATCTAGCCGTCCGTTCGTCTGTCTGTCTGTCTGTCTGTCTGTCTGTCTGTCTGTCTGTCTGTCTGTCCGCCTGACACACTCTCATCTCTGTAATGGACCAGTCGGTCGTGGCGCTGACCGTCAGAGCTGCATGAATATGCGAGTAGTGTGTCATGACCAACGCGATGTTGTGTCAATAGACTCTGAATAAAGGAACTGCCAATTGCACTCGCCCCCTCCCCCCCCTCCCCTCCCCCTTTCTCTCTCTCTCGCTCTATCCAGTTTTTCATCCCTCTTCCACCTTTGATCCACCTGACACAACACGGACTTCTGCACGGTCTCTACTCTCCCTCTCCCTCCCTCCCTCTCCCTCTCCCTCTCCCTCTCCCTCTCTGTCCCTCTATCCCCCTCTCTGTCCCTCTATCCCCCTCTCTCTCTATAGTACGTGTGTATGTGTGTGTGTGTGTAACGGGGTGTTTGACTTTGTGGCTGACTCCCCTGCCGACCACTTAGGCAGAGGGACGTTCTTGTTATTTGCGGCAATCAGGTGAAGGGACGCGCGCGGAAGACGTTTGCACAGCGCGCCGCCAGAGGGCGTGGCGGGAGAGAGAGAGAGAGAGAGAGAGAGAGAGAGAGCGAGCGAGAGAGACTTGCAGCAGTCACTATGGGTGCCGCCGCCGTCTCTCCGTCGTCATGGCGACGCACAAGTAGTAATAGTGGGGAATAAGTTTGATAGTCTCTGGCTTGCCTCGCCCCGAGGGCAGAAGGGCGGGGCCGCGGCACGGCTTTTGTTTCCACTCCTTCGCTGTGTATTTATCTTTTGGCGCGGCCGGCCCTGAGCCCGCTAGGCGCCATATCTCCGTGCGCTAGTCCCTTACCTCTCTAGCTTGCCGACTCTCTAGCTCCGTCTCTCTAGCTCCGTCTCTCTAGCTCCGTCTCTCTGGCTCCGTCTCTCTGGCTACGTCTCTCTGGCTACGTCTCTCTAGCTTGCCGACTCTCTAGCTCCGTCTCTCTGGCTACGTCTCTCTAACTCCGTCTCTCTAGCTTGCCGACTCTCTAGCTCCGTCTCTCTGGCTCCATCTCTCTAGCTCCGTCTCTCTAGCTCCGTCTCTCTAGCTCCGTCTCTCTAGCTCCGACTCTCTAGCTCTGACTCTCTAGCTCCGTCTCTCTAGTGGCGCCGCCTATACCCACAGCGCTTCTGTCCCCTCCCCGTCTCTGATATTTTGCTGGTCTGGAGTACACACTACTATGCTTACGCAAAAAAAAAAAAATTCGGCAAAAATTTTCCCTTTGTTATTTGACTTATTTCGGACCATTTCAAAACTTTCATCCATATTTTATTTTTTAATATTCCATTATTGCTGTGATTGTTTGTTTTTAAAAGGAAATTGGGTTCCAAATTGTGGAGGGTACGACATTATTTTCCGGGTGTCCTCGGAGGAGGACGCAGCCGCGGCTGGGCTGTCGTTGATGTCAGCGGGGTGTGCTTGGGGGTGGAAAACTACGAAGGGGCGGACAGCACCGCGGGGCGGGGCGGGGCGGGTGGAAGACTCCCCCGCGCCGCCTTGGCTGCGGTTTTGCTGCGTGGCTGTCAGGGTGGGGAGGGGGTGCTCACCCCTAAGCGCCTGCACGCGCGGCCGCCGCCCGCCGCTGCACGGGATGGAGTGACAATGAAGTGAAGAGAAGCGACTATTAATTGCAGCGGCCGCCCCCGCTTGCCTGCGCCGTCAAGATTTTTTTTTTTTTTTCGTGCTGTGTACTTTAAAGGTATTGTCTTAGGGGGAAGTAATTTTTTTTACAGCCACAATGGCGCCCGGGAGTATTGTTGGTGAACTGTCCTAACTTACAGCGGTAGGAGACTGCAGGATCTTTGGTTTAGAATTTTAAGAATCTCAAAGATATTCTTCAATTTGCAGAGTTAGTTGCTATATTTTCTTCCTTTTTTTTTTAAAAAAAAAAGGGTAAAAAAAAGCTGCCCCTGTTTGAGCGTGCAGCGGGGCCCTATGCCGCAGATTTCGCCCAGCCATTTGCCATGCCATGTATATTCTTCGGCGAGTCTGTCGCTTATTGTCTTATTGAGGGCGACAATGGTTTCGGGGCGCTGCGCGTTTGATAATTTTAGCCCGCCCCGCCCCGCCTCGCCCCGCCCCGCCCCGCCCCGCCCCGCCCCGCCCCGCCCGCTGGTGTTCGGTTATTGGCAAACCAGCGCGTCATTTGTCCCGAACAATCCCTCGCTGCCGCCCCGCCCCGCCCCGCCCTTCGCCACCCTATTCCAAGCAGTGGCGTGGCGCGGCGTGGCGCAGTTAGACGTGACTGCTTGGGACAGGGGTCGGGCGGGGTGGGGCGGGGCGGGGCGGGGCGGCAGAGGCCAGCGGCGGAGGCAGCGTTGAAATTCGTTTTGTCGATATAATTCATTTCGGAAAACGGCGCGGGGTGGGGCGGGGCGGCGCGAAACAGCCTGCGGCCGCGTACGGCGAGACTGGGCTAGGGATTTGTTGTGATGTCGCGTGCGTGGTGGGTTGGGGCGGGGTGGGGCGGGGCGGGGCGGGGCGGGGCGGCTTTGCCCTCCCTTCCTCCCCTGCTGCTTATCTCCCTAGTGCTGCTGCTGCTGCGTCTGCCTCCCCCGCGGAGCGATGCGTGGCGGAACGGGGCGGGGCGGGGCGAGGTGGGGTGGGGTGGGGTGGTGCAGGGCGCGGCAAGCGCACAGGCCCGCCGCCGCCGCCCACCACCCTTCTTCCCTCCCTCTATATCAATCGCACGTTCTATCTCGCTCCATGTCTCTATAGCTCGCTCTCTCCAACTCGCCCCACCCCCTCCTCTCTCTCTCTCTCTCGCTCTGTATCTCGCTCTCTCGGAATCTTCTCACCGCACGAACTGGCCGGTGCCTCTTGCATGAGGAAATGTGTGCTACTGCTATCGGGGGGGACTGGCGTCTTATACCACTTTGCGCCTACTATTGCCTCGTCGTGTCTGTGGCGGGGCGGGGCGGGGCGGGGCGGGGCGGGGCGGGGCGGGGTGGGGTGGGGGGGGTGGGGTGGCTTGAGCCCCGCCGCGCCTGCGAGTCGTCTGCGGTCGGAGTGATACGTTATTTATGTTCCTCTCCTAGCGCGGATCTATCAAGCAGCCAGCTCGCCCCGCCCGTCGGCCCCGCTCAGCTCATTGCAGTGCTGCACCCTCTCCCTCTCTCCCTCTCTCCCTCTCCCTCTCCCTCTCTCCCTCCCTCTCTCTCTCTCCCTCTCTCTCTCCCTCTCTCTGCCTCTCCCTCTCTCTCCCTCTCTCCCTCTCTCCCTCTCCCTCCCGCGCACACGCACACACACACTCACCTTTACGCACCGTTCCCTCTCCTCTTTTCCATTAATCTTTTGAGATTGTCTTATCTCCCGGGCTATCCCTTCCCTGTCTGCACCTTATGGACCCGCGGGGTGCGCGGGGGGCGTAACCCAACCAGGCGCCGCCACCGGGCTGCTCTTGTTGGTGCTGCTGCTACAGGGGATGAGTAAGCACAGGAGGAGAAAGTAATGGTCGGTTCTGGGGAGGATGGGGGCGGGGCGGGGCGGGGCGGGGCGGGGCGTTCCCAGGATGAACAGGGGCAACGACACGGGGAGGACCCGGGCTAGATGAAGCTGGTGCCTCAGGTGGGGGCGGGGCGGGGCGGGGCGGGGCGGGGCGCAGCTGCAGACGGAACCAGGGAGAGAGAGTTTGTTGTTCTGCCAGTTCAGATCGCTGCTAGCTGCGCGAGTTTGGTCACATTTCCCCGTCCTATCTCGGCCCTTGGCCCTCCCGTCTCTCTCCCTCCCTCTCCCTCTCCCTCTCTCTCCCTCTCCCTCTCTCCCTTCCCCCCGCCGGCCGCCCGCTCCCTCGCCGCCGGGGGCGCCCTGCCCGAGGGGTGGGTGGTGGTTGCATTTGTGTCACACTGGACTGGCCGACCGGCTGGCTGGCCTGGCTCCTCATGTTCCGCCCCTTTGCTGTTTCTTTTTACTGTGTGTGTGTGTGTGTGTGTGTGTGTGTGTGTGTGTGTGTGTGTGTGTGTGTCGGAGGGAGGCGAATGAAATAGGGACACCACTTGACTTATTCGTGGCTTGGACGCGGAATTTCGATTTGTGTTTTTTTTTTCTCCTTCCCATCAGGCTTAATATATATATTTTTTTCAAGTCCATGTACGGACGGCCTCTCTACGTGAGGCAAAAGAAAAAATCCAAAGTTAAAATTTTCTAGTGAAACTACAAGTCCATATAGATTGTTGTCAAAAAAAGCCACCCGGTTTTCTGTTTAACGAAGGCGAAGCATTTTTATTTTTATTTTTTACACGTGGTGGTGCTTATAATAACTCTACCCACTATTTCAGCTCTTGTGCTAGAAGTCACGAAAATGACTCTGACTTTATAAATCGGCGTGTCTCTCACTTGAGCTTAATCGACACATTCAGGCGCGCGGACCCTGCTCACTAGTGTGTGTGTGTGTGTGTGTGTGAGAGAGAGAGAGAGAGAGAGAGAGAGAGAGAGAGAGAGAGAGAGAGAGAGAGAGAGAGATTGTGTGTGTGTGAGTGGCGCTAATGCTTCACAGGGGGAACGGCCCTGCTATTGTCGCCTGATTGAACATAACGCTGCATATGCGAGCGGGCCGTCACGCCACGCCCCGCCCCGCCACGCCACGCCCCGCCACGCCACGCCACGCCCCGCTCCGCCTCGCCCCGCCCCGCCCCGCCCCGCTCCGCCCCGCCCCGCCCCCCACCGCGCCACGCAACGCCCTGCCATGTCACCCCGTTGACATTCTTACGAGCGATTGTGGTGCTTCGCTTTGGCGGGGTGGTGGGGCGGGGCGGATAGGACTGGCGAGGGGGAGGAGGGACTGGAGGGGACTGAGGCTGTGTGTTGGACAAGCGGTGGGACGAGTGCCCCGAGGGGATCAGCTGTCCTCCAGCCAGCCGCCCCGCCCCGCCCCGCCCCCGCCACGCCCGTGAGTGATAAAGGAACAGAGCACCGGGGGCAAGCGGTGCCGGGCGGGGCGGGGAAGGGATTTGAACCAGCGCTGCTGCGGGGTTATTAATGGGGAAAAATTCTTGATGAGGGAGCTTAAGGGAGAATGAGGGAGAGAGAGAGAAAGAGAGAGAGCAGGAGAGTCGGGTACAAATAGGACAAAGAAATGGGCAAAGCCGCCTTTTTCCATAGTTTTATTAAAACCATAATTTGTGTGGTAATGATGTATCTACATGTATGCCGCCGCGTTCTATATATATGTGCCTACACTGCAAACAGTACCAGCGTGAATGCCGCTCTTGATGATTTTTCGCGTCGTGTTATGGCGCGCGAACGCTGCTCGCGAGCGTCGGTCGTGGGTGCCAAGTCGCTTGATTGAGCCGTGCGCCCGGCTGCTCTCTCTCTCTCTCTCTCTCTCTCTCTCTCTCTCTCTCTCTCTCTCTCTCTCTCTGAGCTGTGGTTCGCGTGTGTGCGCGCGTGCACGCCAGCGCTCTGATGGCGCCCCGCGGTTGCTCGCTCGCGCGCGCGCGCGCGCACACATACGCTTTGAGCCGCGCGCATGTCCGCCCCGCCGTGTTAAACTGTAACTCACACACAGCTGACCTGACCCGACCCGGGGTATCTGCTGCACCTCTACGACACTGTGAAAAATAGTTGTAGGATTAAGGGACGGGAACATTTTCCACGGAACTCAGTTGTAACATTACAAATGCAACTCGTAAAATTACAATCACTATACATTATACCGGCATGACATTCATTCACGAGCAGAAAAAGGTCCGCCGTAATTCACAAAATTTATCGTAAATCTACAAATATATTTTTCGCAGTGGAATGTAGGTCTCGTGCCGCTGCTCGTCACGCCGATAGTGTCGGCTGTACACTCTTAACTTCTTACAAAGAAAATTCTTGTATTACAAAGAATTCTGTGCAACCGTAATACAAAGCAAAAACTTTCTTTGTAATACAAAGAAAAATCTTTGTAATACAAAGCAAAAATTTTTGTTATACAAGAAAAGTTTCTGTATATTACGGTTGCACAGAATTCTTTGTATTATACAAAAAAAATCTTTGTAAGCAGTTTAGAGTGTAGGGCGTGGGAAGTGACGCCGCGGTTTAAAATTATTTTCCGATGTTTTTTTCGCTCTCCATTTTTTCTCCCCTTCCGCGATCTGCACCGCGCTCGCTAAGGTTGCGGAAACTGATTATATTGGAAGGTAGTGGTTTGCGTTCGTCTAATAAATAAAGCTGCGAGCCCAGTAAATCTCATTATTGGCAGCGCGCGGGGGCGGCGGCGGGGGCGGCGGGGGCGGGGGCCGCGCCGCTTGCTGGCCCTGGCATCCGCATTCATTAGACGTCAGGGAGTGTGCGCGGAGGCGGGGGTGGGGGGGCGGGGCGGGGCGGCACGTCGGGGGTGGCTGGCGCTGAATGGGGCGCGACGCATCGGGGGAATGGGCAGGAAAAGTGCTGCCGATGGCGAGGAAAGAGTAAGAGGGGGCAGCGGGGTGGAGGGCGGATTTAAAAGGAAATCGTCAATATTTCCAGCGTTGCGTACTTTGCTGCTGCCGGCGTGCGCGTGAAAAGAGTGTAACAGCGGCTGCCTGCCTCTTGTTGGGCCCTGGCCCGCCCCCGGCCCGCCCCCCGCCCGCCCCCCGCCCGCCCCAGCCGCCCCGGCCCGCCCCGGCCCGCCCCCCCCGGCCCGCCCCCGGCCCGCCCCCGGCCCGCGGGGGCGCTTACATGTGCAACAAACATGGGTGGAGGCGGCGGCGCGCCATCCGAAAAGAAACAAGTTTGCATTTGACGGTACACGCGACGAGATATTTTATTTTTGCCTTTTTTCTCCTTTTTTAAATTTTATTTCCATTTCTGCGATTGTGCGGCTGCTTGCGCTCAGGGCTGTATGCGCTGTGGCTGGCCTGCTGGGTGGCCGGCGGCTAGGCTGGTGCGCGCTGTTAAATAAAAAAGTTTTAACAACATCAGTTATTTCTAAACACAATAATAAACTGTGAAATTGTATTAATTTATATTGGAATGCGAATTTTGCCCATATTGTTGCATGATCGCGTCTGTTTAAGCGAGCGAGTCAAGTGGGGCCTGTTTTGCCGCGCGGCCTGCCAAAGCCAAACCCCCTCTCTGGCCTCACCCGGTCTCATTTGATTTCCGGCATCCCGCCGTATAAACGTACTTGATGCACTTGTGCGTCCATTAGGCGAGGCACGGACGGATTAGGGATTTTATTCGCTTGAAACAAATGCTACTGTTGATTTCGCGAATACGTGCGGTCGATCTACGGCGTGCTGCATATCGCAAATTCTCTTAATTTATTTTTAGAGTTTCGCTGTTTTCACTCATGCTTTTTCTTTTTATATATATATAAAAAAATAATGGGTGGTTTGTTTTGCGTTGCACATTTTCTCGGGAATCTGTCTGTATGTGCGTTTCGCGCCGCCGCTCGCCCTTTTGGCCGTTTCAATAATAAACGCAGTTTTATCAGTTTAATGGGGCTCTAAACCGGAGACGGGGACGGCCGCTTTTGCATCTCGTGGAAAATACGCCCCCGTTGATATTAACTACCGCCACGTTCGACCGACGAATCCCCCCCCTCTCTCTCTCTCTCTCTCTCTCTCTCTCTCTCTCTCTCTCTCTCTCTCTCTCTCTCTCACACGCGCGCGCGCACGCACTCCTCGCTCGGTGCAGCAGACTGCACGCACTAATTTCATTATTTCGGCGCCGTGATATACATCTCTGTCCCCTGCTGGCCCAGCCCCGCCTGCCCTATCGCATTCTGACGCTGACCGCTCGCCCGCTGCTGCTGCTGTGCTATTTCTCCTATCTCTGCGGCCTCAGACCAGATCCACCACCACGCTGCTGGCTGGGCGTTGCTATTATAACTGATCCCCATTCCTCCCCATTTGCTCTCTCTCTCTCTCTCTCTCTCTCTCTCTCTCTCTCTCTCTCTCTCTCTCTCTCTCTCTCTGTCTCTCTCTCTCTCTCTCTCTCTCTCTCTCGCTCTATTTTTCTCTCTATTGCTTGCTCTCTCTCACTCTCTCTCTCTTTTCCTCTCAGCTTGTCGATTTTATATAGCAGCAGCAGCAAATAATTCGATATTAATGCTGCACCGTTATGTGCGTTCCACTCCAGACAAGGTCCGTCTGTGTGTCTGTCTGTCGGGTGGACAGTCAGACGGTCACAGCCGGTCGCAGAGCTTAACCTGTTTTTCATTTGTTGTCGGCGAGCTCATCTGCATATCATGCCGGGGCCCTCTGTCTCTCGCTCGCTCTGTCGGCCGCTGATCGGTCCACCTGCTCTCCCCCCATCTCTCTCTCTCTCTCTCTCTCTCTCTCTCTCTCTCTCTCTCTCTCTCTCTCTCTCTCTCTCTCTCGCTCGCTCGCTCACTAACCTTTCCTGGCCGCGCCCGACCCGGCCCCGGCCCCGGCCGCTGCGTGAGATGTAATCAGTGTCTCCTTAAGTGGGCTGATTTGTGAGCGACCTGAGCTCTGCCGACGCCGTATCAATTTTGGTTTTCCTCTCTGTTGCAGGTGAGTCTGGTGTGTGAGTGAGCGAGGAGGTCGCCACGCCCCTGAGCGAGGCCCTGCGCGAGGCTACTCAGCCGCTCAGCGTGATTGGGTAAGGAGGAAGGTTTCGCGCGGAGAGATAGATGCGGGGAGTTTTGGGAAAGCAGAGGGAAGAGGAAGAGAGCCGCCGCCGCCGTGGCGCGCTTCTGCGCATCTGCCACGGCATCTGTCTGGGCGGGCATCTGCAGCTGGCTGGCTGCTGGCTGCTTCTTTTGATGCGCGCCGCTAATTTGAGGCTTTGGCCCGCCGTGCTGCGGCGGTCTCTGCGAGGTGACTAACGAGACGTGATCTGGTGTATGAATGCGTGTGTGAGAGAGAGAGAGAGAGAGAGAGAGAGAGAGAGAGAGAGAGAGAGAGAGAGAGAGAGAGTGGAAGGAATGCGATCAGACAGAAAAATAAACTAGTGATATTTGGGCTGCTGCACACCGCACTGTGTGTGTGAGTGTGTGTGTGTGTGTGGCGCCGAGGCGCAACCCGTAATTTAGGCCCGTGAAAAACGCCGTAGCCCTCGCGCCTCGGCCCTGGCTATATCGATGATCGTACGGCTGCTACTGTCAGAACGGCCCCATATTTCTAGTATAGTATAGCCGTGTGTGTGTGTGTGTGTGTGTGTCGCAATGTGTGTCGGGAGAGGTGTGTAACGCCCTCTCTCCAGACTAATGTGCCTGGGTTACGGTGTTTCTGTCATATTTCTTTTTTCTTTTTTTTTTTTTTTTTGGTTGCTCCCTTTAAATTTGACTGTGCCGTGTGTTTTATCACAGTCGGCCTTATGTTACGCGTTAGCCGTCGATGTTCTTGTTCTTGTTGCTATTGACGTGATAAGAGAAAAAGAGTTGAATAGAGGGCACATAGGGTTTTCGGATATTTACTGCCCTTTCTTTACATCTATTGATATATTTTTTTGTTTTGTTTTGTTTTGGGAGGCGAAAGTTTTGAAGAAAAAAATGAATAGAGGGCGCATATGGTTAACGGATATTTCCTGGCATTTTTGTTTTTGGAAATTCATTGAAATTATTTTATTTTTTTCTTTCGGGTGGCGAAAGTTTTGCCTGCGTTGCGCCGCCATGCCCCGCCCTGCGCGCAGTGCTTTTCATATGCTAGGAGTGAGTGCTCTTTGGCGGGACTCTTCGGCAGGTGAGAGGCGGGCGGGGCGGACTGTGGCAAGGAGGACGCGGCATGGCATTCCGCCGCGCAGTGACGGGCCGCCCGGCCCTAGCTCTAGCGTACCGCCGAACTGCGTTTTTGTGGCTGAAATCAGAAAAGGAGAGAGAGAGGGAGAGGGAGAGAGAGCGGCAAAGAGAGTGAAGCGGTGAAGTGCGGGCCCGCCCCGCCGCGGCGTGAACAGTGAACATCAGTGCTGCCGCCACCGGCTGATCGCGGCGGCGGATAAGCCCGCGTGACGGACCTATAGCGGCGTACTCTGCAAAAGAAAAAAATACGATTTCAGGAAATCCTGGTAGGCACGAAGTATGGTTTGGTTTCATCAGAGTTTTGGGTGATGGTCCACGTAGAAATTTAGTTAAAAATTTCCAACCGTATAAGTGAAAGTATTGAATTTTTTCTCACTCATGTTTGATAAGCGATATAAGTTTAGGTCACAAGCCAAATTTGAGCTCTCTAGCCTAAACGACTTAGAAGTTAGGTTCTGAGCAAGGAATTGTCCGATCAGCTTGATTTTTGAACTGTAGGCTCGATGTGCAATGAGCGTTAGAACACTGAATTCATATTTGTATTCTGACGTGTTCTTTTAGTTTTTAGTTTTTGAATTACTGTTCATGACTTGAATCAACAGGTCCTCAGCCACGGTCCTCCTTCCCTGCGGGCCGCGCAGAGGCAGAGGGGCCGAGCCGAGCACCGGCAACAATACCGATTGGGCTAGGCTCCCCTTCGGAACTGGCACTATCCTGGGGGGTAGGCAACCCACAGCCGGCGCGGTAGACAGAACGAAGAGCGTTTGAAATGGGAGTGCGCAGTCCTAGGCTTGAAACTCCACTCGACAAGAAGGCCGATGGCTCGGATGGCTCGTCCACCTCGCGACTTTCACTGTTCATATTAAGTGAACTAAATGTTGGACCGTCGAAATGAATGTGTAAATATCAGTTTTCGACCTGCGGAAATAGTTTTGAAAAGTTTCACTTAGGTTCGTCGCGAAGGAACAAAAGTGATTCGTAAAATGGTTTACGTAAAGATACACGTAGATGTACACCATTTCACGAATCAGCTTTGTTCCTTCTCGCTAGATTGAAGTCAAACTTTGCCAAACGATTTCCGCAGATATGAAACTAATATTTCTGCATTCAGTTCACCTTGTCAACGTTTGAATGACTTTAAACAATGAGTTAAAGTCGCGAGGTGGACGCCGTCAGCAACCGGCCAAGGCGGACAGGGCTAGAGAAGGCCGAACTACAGTCCTAGCCAACAATGAGGAGCCGCGGCGGCCAGCTAGTGGTCACGTTCAAAACTGTCCCCGTGGTGCATCCTTTTACACGGCGCGAAACTGCAACGATTCTGACGTGACCACTCCTTGCGTTGAAACTCTTGGACGTCGAGGTACAAAGCAACAGGCGATGCTTTTCATTGGTTGAATATAACCGCGAAATGGTGCTATTGGTCAAGGCCTTCCCCGACCCGGCTCGGCTTCCCTTTCCACGTCTGTTTTCCCGTGACGAGCCGAGCATTACCATAGAAACGGAGATTTTAACTTCAAATTTCTCAAAATTGGCCGCTAACTTTTGGATGCCATTCCAGCAAAGAACTCAAAAGATTCGGTTTTATCTCTATGTAAAATCTTATCAAAATCGTATAGAAAAGTTAAAAGTTTTGTATAAGGGGCCATGCTAATAAAAAAAAATTCTAACGCTAACGCGTTAAACGGCCCCCTAGGTTTTAACACTTACCTAAAAATAAGATAGAATTTTAAAATATCATGTCAAAACTGTTTGTGAAAGCCAATAACTCATGCTATTCGTGAGCCACAGATCTGCCACACAAAATGTCGCCCAGTGGGCCGGCTATCAACAACGCTCTTCTGCTGGCCACTAAATCCAACGTAAAATATTCTTTAAAAAAGTAAAATTTGGAAAATAAATCAAAGGATGTTGCAGGCGTTTAGCAAACAATTATAAAAGCCTTTACGCACAAACATACGGACACATAGGCGAACTAATTTAAACCATTTACTGAAAACAGGAACTTAGGTCTGAATCTTAGGTTGGCGGTATTGTTAGAAGTCCGCCCACTTTCAAATAAAAATTATTGGAAGGCGGAATTACAGTCCCTGCCAACAATCAGAGCCGCTGCCGGCAGCTACTGGTCGCGTTCAAAACTGTCCTGGTGTTGCATCCTTTTGCACGGCGCAAAACTGCTGCGATTCTGACGTGACCACTCCGCCTAGAAACTTTTGGACATCGAGGTACAAAGCAACAAGTGATCTTTTCATTGGTTGGGAAAACCGCGAAATACTTTTATTGGTCAAGCTTCCCCGACCCGGCTCGGCCTTGCTGCTCCGCTCGTAATTACTATAGAAACAGGGAATGCAAACTAATTTTATGCAAATTTGGCCGAACAGTTTGACATTAGACCAATTTCAAAAAATTCCTAATTTTTCGTAGTATTTTTCATTCAAATTTGATGCGAATCGTATAGACACAAACGGCTGCGGCCATAAGGGGCAATCGTCAAGAATAAAAAACTCACTGGCGTGTGCAATAGGCACCCCTAACGGGGGCCTAAAAAAAAATCGGATCCTGAGGGAAAACCATAAGGCTACTTCGTGCCTAAAAAAAAAAGATAATAATTCCAAAGAAAGTTGAGGTACATAAGAACAGGCGTCCAAAACTGCAGACTAGTCAAATTTTTGTGTTTTGTAATGGGTTTTGAAACAGATGAGCGCCGTAGAGGGGTTCTCAAAGGGAAATGGTTTTGCGAAGTCATGAGTCGTGTGCGCTCTGGCGCGGGGCGGCGCGGGGCGGGGCCGGCTCCGGGATCGGCTCCGGGATCGGCTCCGGGCTCGGCTCCGGGCTCGGCTCCGGGATCGGACCCGGGCTCAGCTCCGGGATCGGCTCCGGGATGGGCTCCGGGATCGGCTCCGGGATCGGCTCCGGGGTCGGCTCCGGGGTCGGCTCCGGTGGTGTTGTCGGTGTCGCATTTCTCGCGTGAGGGTGGCTATTAGATGTCTGATAACGCCCCGGCCGGGCCCGCCCGCGACACTTTGTTTGGTCATTGGTGGGCGGGGCTCCGGCCGGCTCCGGGGCCCAGGCGTCCGATTTCCCGTCACGTGTTTTCTATTTATTTTTTTTCCCTTCTCCCCGGTTATTTTCTTTTAATCGTGTTTTTATTGGAGAGAGGTTGATCGTTTACGCCCCTTCGCGACAACAAGGGAGCGCGAGCCGTGGACATCTGGGTGGCGACGTTTTACGACGTGGGCGGGAAAGCTGCGGGAGATGCGCTCGTATGTGGTTCCTTCCGATCGGCTGTGATGCCAGTGCCATGGCGGAGAGTGTTCGCGCCAGTCGAGGTCGGTGCAGCTGTTGCAAAGACCTCGCTCTAGGAAGACGAAATAATTTTGAAAATTAATTTGAGTTATTCTTTAAAATCGACGCACCCTACGAACAAGTGGCTATCTTTCTCTGCGCGGTAGACACTAGGCTATCTTTCTCTGCGCGGTAGACACTAGGCTATCTTCTGGAGCCTGGTAGACAAACGGCTAACTGCTTTTCTTAAAATTTAGGGTTGTCCTCTTGAACCCCGAATAACTCCTTTTCTAGATCTCATAAAATTATCGGGGACGATTCATTTTGCTTTGACAACCTCTCGAGGTACGCATGGTTAAAATTTGATAGTCAAAGTTAGTCATGGTTAGTCATGAGATATTAGAACTCAAAGTGACGACGGTAATGAGGTGGTGGAAAAGCAGTTAGCCATTTGTCTACCAGGCTCCAAAAGATAGCCTAGTGTCTACCGCGCAGAGAAAGATAGCCTAGTGTCTACCGCGCAGAGAAAGATAGCCACTTGTTCGTAGGGAGCGTCGAAATTAAAAAAAAAAAATTCGACCCGCCGGGCGATGTGAGCATGTCTTGAATAGAGAGGGTACGGGACGAAGTTGTGACGGGGCGAAGCTGTGACGAAGTTGTGACGGGGCGAAGCTGTGACGAAGTTGTGACGGGGCGAAGCTGTGACGAAGTTGTGACGGGGCGAAGCTGTGACGAAGTTGTGATGGGGTGAAGCTGTGACGAAGTTGTGACGGGGCGAAGTTGTGACGGGGCTTGTCCGCAGGTACACAGTCCTTCGCGCGCAATATCCTTATTTTTTTATATTTTTTGGGGGGGCAGGGGCGGATAGGGGCGTGCGCCCTTCTTCGAGGGGGTGGAGGGCCTTTGGCCCCTGTGCTTTCCTCTGCACGCGTGCCGGGCCCATGTCAGGAGCCATGATTTAGTAGCGCGCCTACAGAATGCTCGCGCGGGGGCGTGGCGGGGCGTGGCGGGGCGTGGCGTGGCGGAGCCGCGAGCGATCACAATATCACGTCACGGGCCTGCTGCTGAAATTGAGCCCTCCACTTTATCCCAGCGCGCGGCGCGGCGCGCCGACGGCCCGGCTGAGCGGCCTCAGCACCCTGTGTGGCCTGGCTAAAGGAGGAAGAATTTCTTTTATTTTTGGGCCACTAAGTATTGTGAAGGTTAGCCCCGGCGAGGTTTTCGGTGAGGAATCTCGGTGGCGGTCGGGTCGCACTAGAATATCATAGTGTCATAGTGTCACATATGTCAAAGTTCCATTTCTAGAAGTAAATTTGGATTTTCCGTGGGATTTGACTCACACGTGAACGGACATAAGAGAGTACGAAAAGAAATTCAAACGGCGATATTGACGCCCTTAGGACCCCTCCCAGCGCCATAAGGGGGGGGGGGGTGTAGCGAGGGAGAGTTCTTCACTTTGCGCTCGGCCAGCCCGCCTGGAGGGCTGATTTGTGGTCAGCACATTCCCTCTCTCTTGCTCCTCCTCCTCCTCCTCCTCCTCCTCCTCCCCCTCCTCGTCCTCCTCCTCCTCTTTTCCGCACTCTCATTCACGGATCGAAATCGCTCTTTTGTTTTCCGTTTGTCTTTTATTCCTCCTGCTTTATCTGGGAGATCGCGCCGAGGTTCAAATTGCCGCTGCTGCTGCTGCTGCTTGAGGGCCCCCGCGGGGGGCCTGCGGCGCGGCCGTGAGAGAGAGAGAGAGGGAGAGAGAGAGCGAGAGTGAGAGAGAGAGAGAGAGAGAGAGAGAGAGAGAGAGGAGGGAGAGGGTCGGCAGGTGCGGCTAAGGGCAGAACGATGTGTCGCAGTCGGAAGCCCTGCATTACCTGGGCTGTCGAAGCAGCGCGCGGGGCGGGGCGGGGCGGGGCGGGGCGGGGCGGGGCGGGGCGGGGCGTGGCTGGAGGGCCAGCTTGGTGTTAACTGGCAGCAATTACTATCGGCTCGGCCCCATGGCGCCGCCGCGCCGCCCGCCAGAGCCGCTCATCTGTTCCTGATTCCATCGCTTTGGTGGAGAGGACGATATGGAAGCTGACGTATCGAGACGTCCGCTCCGAGTTTTTCTATATTATTTCGGTTTTATTCGGGTTTCACAAGCTCTAAGGTTTGCCAAATAATTTAAAAAATACAAGAACCGCTGACACATGAATAAGACCAGAAATTAAAGCAGAGCAAAATAGAAATCGTTGATACAATTTAGAAAAAAACAATAAGACCACTGGAGAAACAAAGGTAGGACATAACATCCTTTTAGGGGTGCTACTCGTAATAGTGCCTTTACCAAGGCATTATTCAAACAGCACCCCTACAGAGGCACTAATTTGACCGAAAGGTGCTATATTTTAGTGCCTTTGGACACAATCGCGCCTTTCTAAAGGCACTAGAGAATAGCACCTTTTAAAGGCATTAGGTCGCACCTTTGTTTTTCCAGTGATAATGTTTGAAAAAATCGGAAAAATTGACGTAAGCTGGAAGAAGTCCTGTTCCGGAATGGCGGTGCCGCATCTCACAGACGAGACGCTGACTGTCTCTGAAGTGAGACACCAGCTGCTGTCGGTGTCATGGGTGGTCCACAGCGCCGGCGCGCCTGAGCAGTGAACCGCGGCAGAGAGAGCGAGAGAGAGAGAGAGAGAGAGAGAGAGAGAGAGAGAGCGTCGAGACAGAAAAAAGCAGAATGAACCGCAGAGCTGCCCTCTGTGTGACGGGGCGGGCGGGGCGGGGCGGGGCGGGGCGGGGCGGGGCCGATGAGCCGGACGGTTTCACGCTGCTGCTGCGGTTCGCTTGTCCGTCAAACCGCGAGGGGAGCAAGACTCGCCGGCCGGACCGGCACAACTTTTTTTTCCCGAACTTTGACGACTGTTGTGCGGTCGAGCCGCTCTCCTCGCTAGTAGACCACCTCTCTCTCTCTCTCTCTCTCTCTCTCTCTCTCGCTCTCTCTCTCTTTCCCTCTCCCTCTCTCTCTTTCCCTCTCCCTCTCTCTCTCCCTGTGCCGTGCGGTGCGGCGCGTCGAGGTGTGCTGCAGTGCGCACGGGCACGGGCCGCCCCTCGGCTGGCTGGGCGTTTTCTTTTCCACTTGAATCGGCCCCAGCCACGCGTGTGATGATAACTCGTTTAAGGGGGTATCCCAGTGTAGAAATGAGAAGTGCAGGGGTTTGCAAGGAATTTTGTTTTTCTATGAAGAAAATTTTTATGTTAGTGGTGGTTTGGGGGCATGAAAGGGGACCCCCTAAGGTCTCTTTTCCCCACCCAAACCAGTCGCTACATGGAGAATGGCTGATGGAGAGGCATCTGGCGCTCGAGCGGGCCGCACACGGTGACCGAGGAGTGAGAGAGACAGATATGTTCGTAACTGCCTAAAACGCAAGCGGAGTGATCAAGACGTTTGAAAACTTCAACTCGTACTTTTAGGGCACTAAAACAATGCACAGCACGTAACTCCGATGAAAAAACCCGTATACCTTGGCAGCTATGACATCAAGTACGTTTCAGACACATGCTGTCTCTCTCTAGCTTTGGTCACTATGTGCGGTACACTCGATTTCTTTGTATTTTACCGTTCTTACGGGCCAGTTAGTTGATCTCTAATTGTATACCGCACATCTTTGAACCTTTGAGATTAGAAGTGTGAAGACCAGAGGTTCATAGGTCAAAGGACAAGCCTTCTGCGCCATCAAGAAGAAGACCGTGTCACGCCAGATGCTTCTCCATTAGAATTAGTCCTTCTCCATGCAGTCGCTACCCCTCCCAGGACCGCAGATCCAGAGCGCCCCGCCAGCGGACCTCCAAAATCGGCTGCCACTGCACAGGCCACAAAAATCGTGCTAGGAAGCTGAAATTTGGCATGAAGTAACTTCAAACCTTCCTACATCTGCTGACGTCGCCCGATTTGAGCTATCGAGTCCGTATCATTTTTTTCAAACACTGTAAAGATTTGTCAAAACACACTTTTCGAAAAAAAAAAAAATAATTAAAAAAAAATTTTAAAAAAAGGGCGACGTCAGCAGATGTGATCAAGTGTAGGAAATGTTTCCCCGTCGAGAGTTTTTTTCTAGCAGGCCTCTCGGAGGCCCTGCGAGGGCAGCCGATTTTGGAGGTCCGCTGGCGGGGCGCTCTGGATCTGCGGTCCTGGGAGGGGTAGCGACTGGTTTGGGTGGGGAAAAGAGACCTTAGGGGGTCCCCTTTCATGCCCCCAGACCACCACTAACATAAAAATTTTCTTCATAGAAAAATAAAATTCCTTGCAAACCCCTGCACTTCTCATTTCTACACTGGGATACCCCCTTAACTAAGTGCGCATTTTCCTGCCGCCTCTTCTCCCGCTCTCTCTCCTTCCCCCTCCTCTCCCTCTATCTCCATTCTCCCTCTCTCTTTCTATTTGCTCTCCTGTTTCCCTCCTTTTCTGTGCACACTGTTACCTTTGTCCCTAATCACTCGTATCTGCATGTATACCCGGCGTTTCAAAGAACACTGTACTGCGGGCTTGCCTACCCACTCCAGCCGTAAGGCGCTGTGGCCCCCCGGGCCTGGGTAGGCAGACCTGCATTACTGTGACATGCCCGGTCCGTAGCATGGAAATAAGTTGATTTTGTTTTCACGCATGCAGAGCTGGTGTGAGTATGGAGAGGGCCAGAATGGATTTGCCAAACTTTTTTTCGCTCCTTGCTCGCTCCTCGCTCGCTCCTCGCTCGCTCCTCGCTCGCTCGCGCGCCGCTCCTACACAAAACATATGTATGAGAGATTTATCTGTGCCCAGTGCTGCTTGGCTGGGGCGCGGTGCATAGCGCGCGGCAAACGCCTTTGCTCCAGGTGTCTCCCCCCCCCCTCTCTCTCTCTCTCTCTCTCTCTCTCTCTCTCTCCGCTGCGGTGGTGCTGCCGTAAAACTGGCTCGGCCTAGCCCCGCGGCTATAAACCCGCGTGCAGTTTAAATATGGAGGTCACGTCACCTTAACCCGCGGCACCAACCCCGCGAATGAGCGCCTGTGTGCGTGTGTGTGTGTTTTTTTTTCCAGAGGTCTTCTCTCTCTCTCTCTCTCTCTCTCTCTCTCCCTCTCCCTCTCCCTCTCCCTCTCCCTCTCTCTCTCGGTGACCCCGAGGTCCGTGTGGGTGGGTTAGACCCGTCTGGTTTTTTTTTCTCTCTGTCCCACCGCCAGCGAGCGCTGCCTCATCCCTGAGGGGTTTATTGTCATTTCCGCTGCGCTACTCCTTGCCTCTTTTCTGTACACTGTAAAAATTTTAACTGTGAATTAACAGCAAATTGTTGTTAAGTTTTTAACTGACTCGTGTTGTAGTACAACAACGGCTGTTGTCTGGCAACAACGTCAGCTGTCCAGTAACAACGAAAGTTGTCAAGTGACAGCAAAAATGTTGTAAAGCTACAACAGAAGTTGTCCATTAACTGCAATTGTTGTCCAGGAACAATAAAGTTCTTGTTTTCCTTAGAAAACAATAATTGTTGTTTCTCAACAACCTTTGTTGTTCTTGAACAGCATGGTTGTTTCTCAACAACCTTACAGTATGGTTGTTTGTCAACAACATGGTTGTTACAAAATAGGTTGTTCTCCAACAAGCTTTTTTTACAGTGTACATCCCGCACCACCAACCTACCCTCTCCCAATCTAAACGCATTCATTGAACCACTAAACCTTTCTACACCACGCAAAATCAAACCTTTAAATTTCTTTTAGTAAAATTCTGGCAGGGGTTGAAGCCACTCCATTAGTACCCCTAAACAAAAAAGAAGGAAAAAAGTTGCGGGGCGGTACCTAAGTCTTGAAGTCTGCGCCACGAATCAGAGGAGGCGGGGCGGGGCGGGGCGGGGCTGGGAGGGCCACTTGGCGAGAAGTTGACTCGCCTAGCGGACGACACTTTACCCTTTGTTAAGTTTTGCACGACAATAATGGTGAGCTGTGCCGGGCTGGCGCGCGGTTTGTGTCTCTGTCTCGCTCGCTCCGGCCGAGGCCTATCCGCCCCTCTGTAACGAGGCCTGCTCAGGCCGGGCGCGGCCCGGCTCCCTTTGATCTCGGCCAGCAAGACGTCGGGCAGAGCGGGTCTCGGCCCCGGCCCCGGCCCCAGCCGCCCAAGTTATGCCCCCGGTTACTCTCTCGATCTCGCGATTGGGCGCCCCCTCCTCTCCCTCCCCCCCCCTCCCCTCCCTCTCTCCCCCTCCCCCCTCCTCCCCTCCCCTCCCCTCCCATCCCCTCTGCAGGGGCTTCCTAAAGGAATCGCACACGAGACACTTGCTACTCCGCAGCGGGCCTGGGCGCATAGCGACCCGATTTGGATCCGATTCCATCCGAATATTCTGATGCATTCTCTCCGGTGTTCGGATGCGACCGTCGTCGTATTCGGGTCTGTTTCGGCCGAACCCGAACCGTATAGCACTGACTTGGCGTGGCGTAGTGTAGCGTGTGCAAATGCAAAGATAGCGTCGGTGAACTTGTGGACCCTGCGCGCTCTGTCGCTGTCAATAAGTTTTATTGACATATATTTCAATGTTTGGTTTGTGTGACAATTTTTTTTTTCTCCAACGACAGTGTTTTTCTCTGCTGCTACGGCTCTCGGTATGGACTTGATACACAGTCGGGGTATAGCCTGGGGAGGCGGGGGGGAAAAGACTATTGTGGGCGCCGGATTGAGGCATTTATATTTCGGTTGGCATCCCTGCCCCCTGCGCAGGCTGTGCAGGCAGGCGCTGGCTGCCGACTCTAGGCGTGACCAGCAGGCCCAATGCGCCCCCCACCAGGCTCTCGCCCGACTGTCGCCGCCTCAGTCCATCGGCAGTCTCACAAACAGCAATATGGCCGCCGTGTTTACCTCGAGAAAAATGGTGGAAATGTCATTTGCACTCTTTTTGTGGCGCGCGCAGTGTAGTGCGCTATTACTCTGCTGTAATCGTTGATTTGGGGAGGTGGTTCTGCTCTGTACCTGCATGCTGCCAATAACCAGAAACTTACTTTACTTATTACTATAAAGAATTTATATTTAAAAAAAATATTAAACAAATGAAACAAGAAAAAGCGTTTTACTGTTCATGCCAATTATCGTCATTTGACGGGTGCACAGCAAGTCACCTCGGAGTGGATGTCATGTGATGCCAACGCTGACATAAATTCCTTTAAAAAAAAAAAAAGGCTTTATTTTTGAGAGAGTAGACATTGTCGCCCTGCGTCGCCAGCAGTACGTGATGCCCGGCCGTCCGGACAGGTTGTGGTGCATGCTGATGGCATGGGGCTCCCGCGGCGCCCTACCCTCTAAAAAAATACTTTACAACTAAACTGCAGTTAGACCATTTCTTCATACATGAAATCCGTGAACATCGTATTTAAGTTTAGGGGCAAATGTTGCACAACGTTTCAAAAAAAGAAAAAGAAAAACAATAGATTTTAAATTGTGGTATTTAAATAAATAAAGAAAAAAAAAACTGTAATGCACTTGGGTTTCTGTACGGCGACAGGGATGACAAAAAGAAGGGGCGAAGTCGGTGAATAAATAAAACTTGCGACGAGTTATGTCCCTCCGTGTCCTTGCGCCGTGCCCTGCGCGCCCGCGGGAGGTGACGGAGTGGGACGGGACACCGTCTCCGTCAACGTCACCGCGTGACGGCCGACGAAAATATATCTCGATTCTGTCTCTCTCGCTAACACGCGCCGCGCCAGCGCCATTGGCTACCAATATCAGCTGTGAGGCAGGGCCCTGCCGGTGTAGGGCGGTATGCGTGCACATTCTCCCACGCTGTGTTTACGCGTCTCTCTCTCTCTCTCTCTCTCTCTCTCTCTCTCTCTCTCTCTCTCTCTCTCTCTCTCTCTCTCTCTCTCTCTCTCTCTCTCTTTCTCTCTCTCTCTCTCTCTCTCTCTCTCTCTCTCTCTCTCTCTCTCTCTCTCTCTCTCTCTCTCTCCCTCTCCCTCTCCCTCTCCCTCTCTCTCTCTCTCTCTCTCTCTCTGGCGTGCTGCTCACGTAGGAACCTATCTAAAAGGAAGTGGGACGGTGGAGTTGTGTTTGCAGCGCTCGCGGGGGATCTGGTTTTGTCTCGATTTTTGATGACGAGATTGCGCCGGGCGAGAAATGCCCAGCAGCTGTGTTTGGCGAGTGGGTGGGGCGGGGCGTGGTGGGTGAGGCGGGGCGGGGCGGGGCGAGCCTAAGGGCTAACTGGGCGGTGTTAGCGCGCGCGGCCAGCAGGGCGTTCCCTGCATGCCGTCAGGCCAGGCCCGGGGGAATTCCCTTGTCGTCCGGTCCGCCATGTATGTGAGGAATGCAGCATTGAAAGCGCTTGCCAGCCCTGCGGCTGCAGGCGTGCCCAGAGAGAGAGAGGGAGAGAGAGAGAGGGAGAGAGGTGGCAGGGGATTTATTACCCTCTCTGATTACGTGCGATGACTGGATTACCGAAGATTATGGGCACGGGGGCGGAGCTTTTGATTGGGATTTTTGCGGGGCGAAGTTGAGGGTGATAATCGGCAATCCGCTTGCTCTGCCGGCGAGCGGGCGGCCGCGTCGCGTGGCTGCTCTCTCTCTCTCTCTCTCTCTCTCTCTCTCTCTCTCTCTCTCTCTCTCTCTCTCTCTCTCTCTCTCTCTCTCTCTCTCTCTCTCTCTCTCTCTCTCTCTTCCTATCTCTTCCCCAACGTTTTGTCGTCATACACTGGCCTAGAATGGCGCTGCAAATCCGAGTGGCTTGAAAGTGTTGTTAATAGAGAGTAAGAGAGGGAGAGGGAGAGGTGGGGGGGGGGATAGGCTCAGTGCGGCGCCTAGGGAGTACTTAAGGATGCGTCGGCGACGAGTTTTAGGCTTCGCGCCTGGTGCGCCCACTGTTCCCACGGGACACCCTCTACTTCCGGCCGCTGTGTGTGTGTGTGTGTGTGTGTGTGTGTGTGTGTGTGTGTGTGTGACAGAGATAGAGAGGGGGGGAGCAGTCGAATAGGCGGATGGTTAGCTGAAAGGGGTGTGTTGGTATAGGCGATGATAGCAAGCGCGATATAGCGTGGCAACAAATAGAACAAGAGAGATAGAGTGAGAGAGAGAGAGCTCTGGTGCTGCTATGGATATTGAAATGAAGAGTGGCTGCTGCAGCGATGCTTTATGTGTTGAGAAGCGTGTGTGTGTGTGTGTGTGTGTGTAGATGTCAGCCGCTGTCCGTTTTACTCTCGCCAAACTATTGTGTTGATTCGGTTACATGCCAACGCGATATCGCTTTATGTGCGCCGCGTGTGGACGCCCTCTAGCGGCCGAGTGTGCGTGAAATTGTGGAGAGAGAGAGAGAGTGAGAGAGAGAGAGAGAGAGAGAGAGAGAGAGAGAGAGAAAGAGAGAAAGAGAGAGAATATCTGCGTGGCATCCTTTGACATTTTCCCACGCTGTATGTTTTGATGCGCCGCGGCCGCCGCCGGGTGCAAAGTTTCAAAGCGCAGATTTTCGTGCTCCTGTTCGCGTGGCTGCCCCCTCCCCTCTCTCTCTCTCTCTCTCTCTCTCTCTCTCTCTCTCTCTCTCTCCCTCCCTCTCTCTCTCTCTCTCGCGTGTGCCGCGGCAGGTGCTGCGGCGGCGGCGTGCCAGGCGAGGCGCGAACATTGATGAGTAAAACGCGACAAAGTGGTAAAATAATAATTAAGTCTCAATGAGGGCTGCAGCTAGGGGGGCTTATACAGGGCTGCCCAATAGGATAACTGTTGACGAAGCTAATTGGGAAAATTTTATTTTCCGGCGGCGTTTGGTCTTCTTATCCCCTGTAAAAAACTTTTTTTTTTAGGCTGGTCCGCGATTGTGGTTCTCTTATTAACAATCCCCTGCTAGAGTTGTTTTATTTTCTTTTTGTTTTTCTCTTCGTTTTCTTTGTCGCGCTGCTGGCAGTGTAGACAGCACCGCGACGCTGGCGGGGCGCGGGAACCGGAAACGCTATTCATCCGCATGGCTGCAACAACTAACAACAACAACAACAACAACAACAACAACAACAACAACAACAACAACAACAACTTGATCCTGGCGATCCATAAACCGATTTTGATCCTCTCGGCCCCACCCCACTCCCCCACTCCCCGCAAACGGTTTGGCCCGGCGGCGTTACCAGGTGCCAGCGTGGGGCCGGACGGTCGGGGGTGGGGCGGGTGGGGCGGGGCGGAGCGGGGCGGGGCGGGGCGGGGCGGGGCGGGGTGCCCCCGGGGCCTCGGCCGTGAGCTGCCACCGCCGGCGTGCCCTGGGCCCCCCGCCCCCACGACCTCCTGGTTTAATCAGGCCCTCAAGGGAGGTCCCCTGCCCAATAATAGATGTAGCACTTTTTTATTTTTTTAAAAATTTTGGCTTTTGAAGAGTTGTATATATTCATACATATCTTTCCGCATATGTAGTCTAGTACTCTGGTCCATGTATTTTTCTTTTTTTAAATTTTTTTTTGTCCTGTCGTTTGACTTTGATGCCAGAACAATCGTTATATGTGAAGCATGCGCACGCCCGCCGTGCATCGAGGGCGGCAGGAGAGGGTCTCGTGGGAGAGCGGGTGAGAGAGAGAGAGAGAGAGAGAGAGAGAGAGAGAGAGAGAGAGAGAGAGAGAGAGAGACCATGCATGCATGTATGCTGAGCGAGGGGCTCACCGTGATGAAAAATGGTGTGGATGAAATGGTGGGGTGGCAGTCCCTCGTATTCGCTGCCGTGAGAGAGAGAGAAGAGAGAGAGAGAGGGAGAGAGTGCTGCTGCTGCGCCGCTGATGCCGTTTTCAATTTCCGCGCGCTCCTCAGCTCCCGGCCTGGCCTGGGTCCCGCCGGGCGGAGCTACACGCTGCGCTGACAAAAAGGGGGGGTGGCGAAAAAGGTTAACAACAAAAGAGAGAGAGAGAGAGAGAGAGAGAGAGAGAGGGAGGGAGAGGCGGGGGGAGAGCGCTTTCCCTTTTATCATCGGCTCTTAGCGCCCGGTCGCGCCCTGTGCTTGCACAGTGGGCCGGTGTGGGGCGGGGCGGGGCGTGGCGGGGCGTGGCGCCATGTAGTTAGCGCCGAGCGGTTTATCTGATGGCATGGTTGCTTCCGCCCCGCCCCGCCCCGCCCCGCCCCGCCCCGATGCAAGCGCACGATACAGTCGCTGCCGCCGCAGGTAAATGCGCCCTTGTGCGATGGGCTGAGCGGGAGCGGTGCGGATCCAGAGGGAGGGGTGGAGAGGAGGGGGAGGAGGAGGAGTTCGCCCTCGGGGGTCACGGAGGCGGCAACCCTCCGGCACCTGGTCGCACCGCGGTGACACTAAGCCTCTCTCTCTCTCTCTCTCTCTCTCTCTCTCTCTCTCTCTCTCTCTCTCTCTCTCTCTCTCTCTCTCTCTCTCTCTCTCTCTCTATCAATGCCGTGTCGCACGGAGCGCCTGTCGACCGGTGGGTAGGCAACCAGCCCGCACGCGCGTCCGGCGGGCGAGACTACCCTGTGGAAGGCTCGGCGGCGAGAGAGAGAGAGAGAGAGAAGGGGTGGTGGGGTAGGGGGAGAGAGGGAGAGAGACATAGCGAGACAGAACGGTAGTAATTGTCGGTTTAAAATGTTGCGCGGGAGCGCTCCGCCCCACGTTACTGCGCGCGATGCTCGCGGTACTAAATTCCATTCTGGAGCAGGCTCTTGGCGCCTCCGTGTCACCCAGTTCCCAGGGCGCCCGCCACCTGGTCAGGAGCCGGCAGAAGGCTGTTAAAAAAAATGAGAGGCCTTTGTTCGGACGTTTAACGCGCCCCGGAGGCGGCGGTGGAAATCGGGTCGAAAGTCGTTGTTGTGCGTGTGTGTGAGCCTGCTTCCGCGCGGCCACCGCCTGTCATCACGGAACTGGATCGGTACCCTCTTTCCCTTTGCGAAACAAGGTGACGCTCTTCGCCCCCAAGTGTGTGAGTGTCGGACACTTGTAGGTGCGTGAACTCCCACTCGAGCACAGCGAGCCGGGTGTGAATCCAACTTAAAGGGTCAAGTGCGTGAACTAGAAATTCACACACGCACGATGCTCATTGGGGATGTCCTAATTTTTAAAATTCCGACTTTTTTTTTGTTTCTGTGTATGGTTTTAAAAAAAAAATAAGAGAAAGAATTATTGCAAGAAGAAATAATAATGATGGATTGCGAGTATGTAATGCCAGCGGTATGGACGAGCCGAAAAAAAAAAATTGGCGCAGACACTGCGAGGTTTGTAGGGGGGAGGGGGGGGGGGGGCGCCAGATAGGAATGTCGTCTGATTTTCTGTCGAACGCTTCAGGAGGGGCCAGACACCCGCCGTGTTGTGAATGCCGGCCGGCGAGAGATAAAATGCGAGTTTAGGAGCCGCTGGAGCGGGCGTGTCGTCTGCATAGCGGTAGCCCCCCCCCCCCCTCCAACTGGCGTGTGGTCGATTCTCCGCGGTGGTTAGGTCCCATTGCCACGGCACCGCCGACCGTCCCGGCCCGTCCCGTCCGAGTCTTTGCCCGCCCCTGCCTGCCTGCCCCATTTTCCTTTTGGCAGACGACATCGGCGACATGACAACCTCGGCGTGAAATATACCGTCTATGGGTGTCAATCTGGCGGCACTTCCGAGCGGAACTACTGTGTCCGCCCCAAAATAATATAGCAAAAAAAATATTTAAAAAAAGTAAAACTAAAAAGGATACATGTAAGGACGGTCGGGGCGGTCCGCGAGCCTGGTGTGTCATCAGCTGATTGGAATCTTGTCCGTCGCCCCGCTGCGAGGCTAGACCGGCCGGCCGGCCGGGTCTCCGTGTGGCTGAATGATAACCATGACGACTATGCGACAACATTTCGACCTGCCACAGCTGCCTGTGTAGTCTCGCGCCGGGTGCCTGGAAGGTCGCGACCGGGGCCGGACGCAGTTATGCCTTTCTCGCGCGTTAATGATTTTTTTTTAGCAGATGTTACCTTAAAACTCTGCACTAAACGTAAATGTAATTTAAAATTTTACAGTGTAAAACTGATAAAATTTGAAGTGCAGTTATATTTATTTTTTTATGACGATAAGGATGTTTTTATAAGTACGATCGTGTTTTGTTTCTCTTTTCATGGGCCAAACGTCATGGGTGAGTCCAGGAGAAATTTCGGAGAGCAATAAAACAATGTTAATTATATATAATTTTTTTGTTTTTCGCAAAGTTTCAAGGGAGGGAAAAGGGGCGCATAAGCCTCACGCTGTGCACCGTGCGCGTGTGGCGTCTCGTTGGCGAGTCAGAAGACGGACTAGAGGGGCTGGGGGGGGGCGACTAGGTAGGAGGGGAGGGGGGTACCTGACGCGCTGACGGCTGGCGAGCACGCGAAGGTGCGGGGCGCGATAACGTACCCCCACCACTGCCCCGCCCCTTTCTTCAAAAATCCAACTTTGCGGTACCCCTCCCCCCCCCCCCCTCCTCCACCCCTCCCCCTTTCCCTCCGGCCAATAATCAGACAGACCTACCTCTACCTACAATTGCGGGTCAGTAGTTCGCCCGTGGCGGTGGAGGGGGCGGGGGGGGGGGGGGTTGAACGACGGGCCCCGCCTACCCGCCGTAAGGAATTGCTTGTGCGTCCGGGAGGAGTAGGGGGGGGGGGAGGTGGCCTGCTTTATGATTATCATGCTTGTTGCTTGTTGAGTTGATTTACGGAGTGTTTCATGTGGAAATAAGAAAATGTTGAGCTTGAATGAAAACAAGGAGAGAGAATAATAAAAAAAAAAAACAAAAACAAATCTTTTGTTGTGTAGTTGAGCGGCGCGCGCGGGGCAACCGGGGTGTAATTCGGGTGAATAAATCAATCTACCGTGAGACGGATCACATGTTGAGGTGGGGGGGGGGAGTCCGGCGTCGAGACCATGTTTTTTTTTTTCAATCGATGTTGCACTGCTGTGTTTAAGTTTTAATATTTTCGTAACTTGCTATTATCCCGGCTCGCGCACAGGGCGTCTCACTATCTCATTGTGGGTGCGGGGCGGGGCGGGGCGGGGCGGGGCCCCTGTCTGCGGCCCGTAATGTCACTTGAAACAGGTTGCGGTGGCTAATGAGGTTACCATGCGTCTGCGCTCCGCCCGCGACTCGCTAACACCGGCATAGTCACATTCGCATTTAGCCGTTGCGGTTTCATTGTGTGTGTGTGTGTGTATAAGTAGAAACGTGTAAAAAAAAAAAATTAAAAAAAATTAAAAAGTGTCTGAAATCTGATTTTTTCCCTCTGTTTCCTTGTCACAGGTGAGTCCGCGTCCTAACTTTGCTGCGACGACTGACTTTTGGGGAGTGGAGACGTGCTGTTATGTGAGTACGATGAAAACTGTACGCCGCCGTCCGGATGCCCTGGAATGAATGACCCCCCCCCCCCCCCCCACAGTGGGGCCACAGCTGTCGTTTTCCACGCGAGCCCTCCCATGCTCCTGGTGCGGCCTCCCTCAACCCACCGGCATAGTGACGGCGGCTAGTGATGGCAGGTAGAGGAGGAGGGAAGGGGAGGGGGGGAAGTTAGCCGCCCTTCCTTCCAAATTACGCCAAGATTGCCTGCCGATTGTAACGGCCTCCAATATCTTGCTGTACCACAACGTCCAAAACGCCGGGGTGGCGGGGGAGGGGGGGAGGCGACCTCGGCCTTCCTCCACAGCCCTGTGGCCCAGTCACCTTTGGCCCCCTTTTCTACCCCCCGCGCCCGCGGGCTTGCCTGCCTGTGCCCTTTCAGCCCTCGGGGGGGCTTGTGCGAGGTTGGGGGTAGCAGACCACGTGGGCCCACCACGTGGCGGGGCTGTCAGTGGCGGCTGACGGCCCAGCTGGCCGGACCCGAGGTGGCCGCTCCCAGGCGTCATTCTTTAAACAGAAGCCACGCACGCCTAGGGGTGGGCTGGGGCCACATGCATTTTTACACAGCTCTACCGGGAGCGTGTGGCAATTTTTTATCTGGCCATTTTTTTTCCTTTTTTTTTCTTTATGTTTTTATTGTTTTGTTTTGAAGGAATGATTGGCATACTATTTTCAATTGTTTTTTTAAATACCGCAGTTGAATGAACGGCCATCCCGCGCGCCGCTAAAACTGGTCTGTCGGCATGCTGGCACTGTGCGGCTTGCCGGCGCGAAAAAGACCCTATTTTGTTAGGTCCCGAGCTCCGTGCTAGCGGCGCGGAATTGTTGTGGAATAGAAAATGTAGGTGAACTCTGAGCTCTGCCCCCCCCCCTCTCTCTCTCTCTCTCTCTCTCTCTCTTTCTCTCTCTCGCTCTCTCTGTCTCTCGCTCGCTTGCTCTCTCTCTCTCTCTCTCGCTCGCTCTCTCTCTCTCTCTCTGTCTCTCTCTCTCCGTCTTTCTCTCTCTCTCTCTCTCTCTCTCTCTCTCTCTCTCTCTCCCTCTCTCTCTGACTCGCTCTCTGACTCGCTCTCTCCCTTGCTCCGCGCGCCCTGTATTCGCGTGCGCCGCCGGCTTTGGAGGACGAGGTCGGGTCAGCGCGCGGGGCGCGGGCGTACGTTCGCGACCGCCGTGGTGTAGCCATCAAGATATTGTGTCTGGGAGCGAGAGAGAGGGAGGGAGGGGAGAGAGAGAGGGAGGGAGGGAGGTGAGCGAACGGAACGGGGGTGGAGAGCGAGAAATTTCTTTCCATAGTTTTTCTGCAACTCGCGAGAAAACGCCTCGCGTTGCTGATACTAATGCTTTAATTTTCTCACTTTAAAAAAGAACGCACTTTTGGTTCGGAGCAGTGTTTGTGGGAAGTCACGCCTTGCTCCCTGGTAGATAAGACGTCCCAGCCATCGATTGGTCCCCCCCCCCCTCCCTCTCTCTCTTCCTGTCTTTATGATGCCCCCGTGAGCTATGATTTGCATTATCGACGCCGAACGGAAGCCTGTCGGTCTCTACTGCCCTGCCCCCCTGGGCGCTACCGAGGCACGCGCTGCTGGCGGCCGGGCCGGCCGCGGCCCGGGGGGTCACGCCTCCTGGTGTAGCGCTTCTAGCCGTGGGCTGTGGCATAGGCGGGCCTAGGGCCGCTAGACTAAGAGAGAGAGGACTCTGTAGCCGCGGGGAGGGAATTATATGCAGCATGCATGCCTAAGTGGGCTGGTGATTGGCCATCAGGAGGACCCTCCCGTAGGCCGCGGGCCGGGCCGGGCCGGGCCGGGCGGGGCCGCCAAAGCGGAGGAGCCTCAATGGGTATTGATTTGGGAGGGCAGGGCGGGGCGGGGCGGGGCGGGCGCTGCGTACGAGTGCCACCTGTTGAGAGCGTGGGGCGGGGCGCCAGCAGGAGAGAGAGTGAGAGAGAGAGAGAGAGAGAGAGAGAGAGAGAGAGAGAGAGAAAGAGAGAAAGAGAGAGAAGAGATCAGTGGAGCAGCGTAGACCAAAGCATCGTGCAAAGTGCAGCTTTTACTTAAATGTTTCTTTTAATGAAGTCAACCGCCAACAAGAGAAAACTATGTTTCAGTAAGCAAATTTTTCGAATTATTTTTATTTTTTGTTTAATTTTTTCCCGCTAAAGTAAGTTACCTTTCCCCCGCGGCAGGGGCGCGACCCGTTTTCCGTCGTTCTGTCAACCACGCTCGCACCTCGCCTCTCACACACACACACACACACACACACACACACACACACACACACACGCCTCACCGCCATCACAGTGATTAAACCGTGCCCTGGCGGCGCCGGTGACGCCTCCTGCCGCCGGCCTTATCTCTGCCCCCTCGGGGGCGGGGCTGCGGCGGGGGCGGGGCTGCCGCGGGGGCGGATGCCGGGGGCGGGGGCAGGGGGGCGCGGCTGCCGCGGTGGTGTGGGGGCGCGGGGGCGGCTGCAGATCTGTATGTGTCGCACGAGGAAATGGAGTCAAAGGCTGGTTCGGATCACTCGCATATCCGCCGACATACCGCCATACCTCCACCACCATTTCGCCATACCTCCACCGCCATACCGCCAAGCCATACGAATTTTCACGAGCCGAACGAGTGTCAGTTCTGCGCTGTGCAGAGTGTGGCGTGGCGCGGCGTAGTGCTGCGCTGCTTGTGGGCACAATCGCGACCCGCGCTATGCGTGTCGCTCTCTCTCTCTCTCTCTCTCTCTCTCTCTCTCTCTCTCTCTCTCGCTCACATGCGTGTGTACGCTCGTACATTGCGCGCCACCGCCGTTTTCGCGGAGCTTCAAAACCAATTTAGTGCAGCGGTCGTGATTCGGATGGAGATGAGCTTGCGGCGAGACCTCTCTGCACTGTCTCTTGTCTCTCTCTCTCTCTCCCTCTCTCTCTCTCTTTCTCTCTCTCTCTTTCTCTTTCTCTCTGCACTTATCTACCCGACAGCCGTGCATGGCGCTGAGTTGTGTCGCCGGCCTCCGCGTGTGCCACGTCCAGCTACCGTCTCTCTCTCTCTCTCTCTCTCTCTCGCTCTCTCTCGCTCTCTCTCATTTTCTACTTAGACAGTGAATGCATACTTTATGAGGTTTGTCTGCGTCGATACCAAGACCCCTCCGCGCACACTCTTAACTTTTTACTACCAAATTTCTTCGTACTACTATGAAATAGTCTTGTAGTCTACGAAGAGTTTGTGCTGTTGTAGTACTAAGCTACTACTTTAGTAAGATACTAAAATATGTCATCGTAGAAACCACTTGTTTAGTATGTTATGAAGACTGCAGAAAAAGCCCGCCCGCCCCTATTTTTATACAGTTTGTGGTGGGCTTTTACTGTGAAACGGTTGTTCCGTTCTTGTTATTTTCTAGTATGATACAGGAGTCTTTTGGAATTCTACTAAACAAAACCTTAATATCTTACTAAAAAGTGGTTTTACTAAGAGGCCTTTTAGTAATTTACTACGCTATGTTTGGTAGGCTGAGTTGGTTTAGTAATACTAGGAAATAGTCCAGTAATACTATGAAATCTATTAGTATTACAATGAAAAAGTTTAGTATTACTAAAGATTTTCTTGATAATATACAACAGTTTAATTGCCTTGTAATTAACTAAACTCAGCTCTTAGTAAAAATTTAGAGTGCACACGGGAAGGTACGCTGGTCGTACACGGCAAAAAAAAAGAAGGTAAAAAGTTCAAATATTTGAAAACGGCAGTAACCGAGCAACAACAAAATTTGACAGCCACGGTGCAGTACATTAAAATTGCTGGCCGTCGATCAGCAGGCAGCAATTTTCCTTTTCTTTATATTCGTTCAAAATAATTTAACTGTAGTGCATTAAAAAATATCGATTATTTCTAACGGTGTGGCGGTACTCATCCCCCATGCAGGCGAGCGGCGTGCGGTGCTGCCGGGGGTGAATATGCCATGAAGATCGATCGACAGTGGAAATTACACTCTGATAAGCTGCCGTAGTTAAGGGCGGCCCGCCTTAAACTACAGGCTTCGACCAATAAAATCGAACAGCTTTAGATATTCTTTATGAATGCAAATCGGACAGAATTTTGTGAGGTACCATTCTGAGCGTGATCAAGCTGAAATGAAGGTGTACTATGTGTGTTGAAAATGCCGGAGAGTTTAAGGTTCTGACCTTCCATATCGGGGCCCACTGATGTGTTTCGCCTTTGACTTACCTCCACACCGCAAGGTCAGCCGACATGACCGACGTCGCTGATGGCAGGGTCTCTCTCTCTCTCTCTCTCTCTCTCTCTCTCTCTCTCTCTCTCTCTCACACTCAGTTTGGGTAGGTGGGCTCCACCTAATTAAGGTCTGTATGCGCCATCAAACAGGCACGACACGCTCCACTCGACCTGGTGTCTGCGGCGACTCGATGTGTCACGACCTCTCTCTCTCTCCCTCCTCTCTCTCTCCCTCCTCTCTCTCTCCCTCCTCTCTCTCTCTCTGAAGACACACCGCGTGAACAGGAGGAGAGAGAATCTGGGTGTAAAAAAAAAAAAAAAGAGAAATGGCGAGGAAATAAAGGAGGGTGGGCAACGAAATAGCGAAGCTTCTGCACCGCAGCACGTGAAATTTTAATTTTTTAATTAATTTTTTTAAAAGTGTACTTTTTCTTTTCCTCCCTCCTACCTGGGGCGGGTGGCCGCGGTGGCGCCACCCCACGTGGCTGTGTTGATTACCCTTACGCCCTTGCACGGGCCACGCCCTGGCCACGCCCTGAAGCGCGCCCCGCCCCGCCCCGCCACGCCCTGCAACCCCGCCCCGCCCGTCGAGTCCGTAAGGCCCAACAGGAGTAGGGGCCTAACGCCCTGCTGCTAGAAAATATTTGACGGCGTAAAAGTATTGGAGCCGGGCACGCCCCGGCGCAGACGGTGGACGGTTATGTGTGACTTTGTCGCTGACTGAAAACTATTTTAATTGGGTGGTGTTCAGAGAGGCTTTCACAGGTGCCAGGCCTCCTCTCATGGTGTGAGGTCGTTTATTAAAGTCGAATTTGCGAGACGTGTATCTCTGGAAAAAGTATCACGATTCGGTATGTTGCCTATCCTCTCCCCCTCTCTCCCTCTCTCTCTCTCTCTCTCTCTCTCTCTCTCTCTCTCTGTGCCGCCGTCGCATATCAGAACGCGCTGCCTGTCGCGCCGATAGTTGGTTTCCATATTACGGCCATATGTTCCTCCTGGCGACGTGCCGTGGGCGCGGCGTGGTGTGTGTGGGCTGCTGCAGTGTGCCTTGTCGTTGTCGCCTGTATACGCCGGCGCGGCGCGCGGAGTATGAGGTGTCCTTTTCACACGTCATGTAGTCCATTTGCACCGACTGCAAGAAAAGAGGTCACTTTTGCTAAAAGTGTCTGACTCGGATGCGATGAGGCGGCCTGTTGGCGGCGCGCAGGTCGTCAAATCGGGCCGCGCCGTCGCGTTTGTGTTATCCGCAGGTGTGTTATTGAGCCGTCCAGCCGGCTGATTCCGAGGATCGCTCACGTACATCTGTCCTTGTCGCACTCATAGGGTACTGCCATGCCCGACGTAGGACACCGCCATAGGTGCGACAAGGACGGAGGCACGAGAGCGATCTTCGGAATCAGTCGCCTGGCCTTATTTAGCCTCCGGCGCGGCACCGCGCGCTTCAAGAGGTGTCGGGGACCGCGTGGTAAAAGTGGCGGGGCGGGGCGGGGCGGGGCGGGGCGGGGCGGGGCGGGGCGGTGACAGCCGGGAATGTGTCGGGCCGGTGTCCGTGACGCTCCGGCCGGCATGGCAATGAGCACTGAGGCCTCACGGGGGCAGCTGCGGGGACCGAACTGCGCAAAGGGATAGCAGAAGACCGCTGCTGCTGCTGCTGGGCGCGGCCAGACCAAACGGCGAGAGAGGGTCTTGGGGTTAAAAAAAAAAAAAAAATGAAAAGGAGGAGGAAAAAAATGGATAAAAAATGGTTCGGCTGGCTGGTGACTGGGCTGGCCGGGCACAGTTGGCGCGGGAGCCCGTCCAATCACTGGGAGGGAAATACGAGGTGGTGACCGAGTCCGCCTGCTGCTGCCCGGAGACCAGAGTGTCCTCTCCGAGATGAATCTGCCGCTACCGCTGACGGAGGAAAAAAAAAATGGTGGACGGAAATATTGTCACGTGGTGGAAAATTTTCTGTATAGTTAACGGAAGAAGTTATCCGTTTGTGTGCCACTTTTGAATGCTTTCCTTCCTGGGATTCGGGATGATCCTTGAACCCTCTCATTGTCCAGGTGCTCTTCTGCTTCTCCACGGTCGTCACGGGCCTAAACACCGTGTCCACCCAAGTTTTTTTTTCTTCTTCTTCTTCTTCTTCTTGTACCTTCGTCCTTCTTTCCCCGGCCGCGCATAGTTTTTCTTTTTTGTCGCAAGTGACATCATGGTCATGGTTTTCCCAGGCCGGCGTCACGGTCTGAAACACTTGGACGCTGCTCGGCCCCTTCGCTCCTGGCGACAGGGAAAAGGCGTGTTGGACGCGACAGGCGGACGGGACGGGGCCCGGCCCCCGCAGGAATTTTATCCAGATCAGTCCGTCTCTACACCAAACACACTCGGTTACACAAATTCCTCTCATTTCATGGTGTGGGAATTGGCCCCAATTAGCAGCTCGTCAATCTCTCTCCCTCTCTCCTTCTCCCTCTCTTTCTCTCTCTCTCCCTCTTTTTCTCTCTATCCCCTTATCTTCTTCTCCCTTCCCACGTTTCTAGCTGGCGCCGCCGCGTACATGCACTCAAATGAAAATTTCAGAAAAACAACAATAAAATCTAAAAAAATCTTATAAAAAAGTAACTTTCACTTCTACTCTAAAACTAAGAGTTTTCCTCTCTCCGCGCTTCGCTCTAATTTTGTTTTGTGGTACCGAAGATTTCTTTTTTATTGTTTATACCGGAGAAAGAAATGGTGTGTGCGGTGTGTGGCGGACCCCCGCGGACAATAATCCCGTACACGCCGTCCCCCTAGTAATTATCCGGACATGGTCTGCGACAAGGACACGGTGCACCCGGGGGCGGACCCTTGGGGACGGCCCCCGCCCCGGCCCGAGGTGCGGTGGGGCGGGGTGGGGTGGGGCGGTTCGGGGCGGGGCGGGGCGGGGTGGGGTGGGGCTGCCGTGTGCCCCCGCCCCCTGCCTCGGAGCAGCTGCCCCCCTGGGGGGGCCCTGCGCCCCCCCGCCACGCCCCAGCAGACGACAGCAGGACGAAGATGCAGCGACGATTAGGGGGGGCGTGATGCCCCCGTGAGGTGAATGGGGACTGAGGTCAGGTCTGACCCCGTGGCACCGGACGTACCTGCTGTAACCGCCGCCCGTGGCTACAGTTAAAATACACGGACCCTTTCAGATTCCGTAAAGTGACATCACTGTGAGAAATATTCGTAAGAGTTACGGGGAAATTTTCCATGAGAAATGTCATAAAGTTACGATATCAAATTGTAAAATTACAAAATTTTAAGGACGCTAGGTATCGACTTGTAATTCTTAAACGAGCACAAATAAGCGTTCGTAAATTTACGATTTCGATTGTAAATTTACTGCACCATTTGTAAATCACAAATTACGAAAAAAGTCGTAAACTTACAGACATATTTTTCACAGTGCATGACGCTCGTAGTGGACACCGTCCTGCGAAGCTTGGCATGTGTTTTTCTTGCGACGGCATAGTAATTTCAAAGTTGGGCATTCCTCGCGCTATAGCTAGAAGATCGGTACGTGGTATTTACTTTTATTGACATACAAACTGCAAATTTATACGTTCGTGAAATTGTCGATTTGTGACATGGTGATTACGATTTATGTTAATAAGGTTGTGAGACGGCCGCTGGTGCGGTCGGCAAAGGACATGGGACTGTGTGTGCAAGCGAGGGGCTAGAGAGAGACACGGATAGAGAGAGAGAGAGAGAGAGAGAGAGAGAGAGAGAGAGAGAGAGAGAGAGAGAGAGAGAGAGAGAGAGCGAGAGAGAGAGAGAGAGCGAGAGAGAGAGTGGAGTGTCGCGCCGTGACCGAGGTGTCGCATAAGCGACGGCTGAATGGCTCATAAGCTGCCTAGCTGCGCCACGCGCCACGCCCGCACACAGTGTCACGCCCCGCCTCGCCCCGCCCCGCCACGCCCCGCCCCGCCACGCCCCGCCACGCCACGCCCCGCCACGCCCCGCCACGCCCCGCCACGCCACGCCCCGCCACGCAACGCTTCGCTAACAAAAATAAAAACCGCACGCGTCGCTCGCGCGGTCCGTTTGACAGGTCGCTCGCTATATCGGCGCGGCGTGGCGCCGCTGCGGTCGAGAGGATTAAGCCCATTCTCTCTCTCTCTCTCTCGCTCTCCCTCTCTCTCGCTCTCCCTCTCCCTCTCCCTCATTCGCTCCCCAGCCGCGAGCGACTTAGACAATGTGTGTGCGGCAAGCACGTGATGGGGAATGACGTTCTGCCTTTGACGGACATTGCACGTCCTGCGGCCGCTTTTAAATTGTGCGTCTGCGCGCGCTTACATTTCCGCGCATGCGTTTATACGTATATAAATGTATATATGTATACATGTATAGAGAACGCCCCTATAGGAGGACGGCGCCAGTGTGGGGTTGTAAGCAGGGATGGAGGGAAGCATGTGATTCGTTCGCTTGTGTAGAGAGTTACAGGTGAGGTGGAGGGGGGGGGGAAGGTTTATGGGCGACATTCAATCGGGCTGACCTAACACACGGCCAGTTGGGTCTCGCGGGAGAGGGGGGGGGGGGGGGGAAGTCGAAGGTTCGGGTCCTAGCGCCGGCAGGGTCCAGTCCCTTGCCCTGCATCCCTTCGCCCCCCCCTCCCATCCCCACCCCTTATCCCATCCCCGCCGACAAGCAGCTTATTTCTGCTGCCCTCTTTCTCACTTGATCCCTACCGCCCCTCCTCCCACCCCCTACGACCCTGCCCGTGGTTTCTCCTAGCGCTGCTCTGTATAGTGTATACTCGCTGTGCTTCACTTCGCACGCTCTCTCTCTCTCTCTCTCTCTCTCTCTCTCTCTCTCTCTCTCTCTCTCTCTCTCTCTCTCTCTCTCTCTCTCCCTCTCTCTCTCTCTCTCTCCCTCTCTCTCTCCCTCTCCCTCTCTCTCCCTCCCTCTCTCCCTCCCTCTCTCCTCTCTCTCTCTCCTCTCTCTCTCTCTCTCTCTCTCTCCCGCTCTCCCTCCCTCCCTCTCTCTCCCACTCTCTCTCTCTCTCCTGCTGCGGTTGTTGTCGCGGGGCAGTTCGCTCCAGGGGCTTTGCGGCGGCTCGCCGCCGGGGGTCTTGTACCTCTTTGGCGATGATTTGTCGCTGCTGATTGGTTGTGTGTTGTCTCTCCGCGGGGGGCTCGCCCGGCCCGGTCCTAGACCCTCACCCACCACCACCACCCGAACCGCGTGACCTCCTACCTCCCCAGGAGGTGGCCGGGCCGATCGTCGGAGCGCCACGGTTTCGTCCCTCTTCGCCCCGCCCCACCCCAACCCCACCCCACCCCGCCCCACCCCACCCCACCCCGTAATGACTCGATTGTGTATGCGCCGACGACATCGTCGTCTTCCTGCTGGCCGCTCGCCTTCTCCCTGGAGCAGGAAAAGACCCTACTCTTCCTGCTGTCGGCCAGAAAGCAAGTCCAAACGAGTCGACTGTCGCGAATTGTGCGCCTGGCTATTTGAAATTCGATACCATCGAGTTCGAAGTAAGATTTCGGCGTGGCGTTGAAAATACCTTCCGGTGCGCGATATGAAAACTCAGGTTCCCCCCTTTTTTGAAGCTTTTCACCGGAAAAACAAAGGTGCTAAGCAACGCCTTTCCTGGGGCGCTAAAATCAAGTGCTAAGTTTAGTGCCTTTCCTGGGGCACTAAATCTTAGTGCCTTTGCAAAGGCACTAAATTTGTATGGAGTAGACGCAGCTGGTCAGCTAAAGGTGCTAAGTCCTACCTTTAAAAGGCACTAACAAAATTTAGTGCCTTTCCTGGGGCACTAAATCTTAGTGCCTTTCCAAAGGCACTAAATTTTGTTAGTGCCTTTTAAAGGTAGGACTTAACACCTTTGTTTTTCCAGTGTTTTTATTTAAAAAAAATTGCTTGATTTAGAATCAAAGAAAGCACACTCAAAACAACGGGGCGAAGGCTGCTTTCGACAAGAAGTCCAGGCTTCTAACGTGCTCGCTTTTCCGGCACTTGTGATTGAGGCTTTGAGTCGGGCCCGGAGCCGGGCCGGAGCCAGCGGGCCGGACACCTCGCCGGAGCGGCGCGCAGCTTCTGTGTAACCGGCCGGCTCCGGGGCATTTTTTCCAGATTGCTGCCGCTGCCCTGCGGTTCGGCACTTCCTGTCATACCGGTCCCTGTTGCGCTGCCCCCCCCCCCTTTCCCTCCCCGCCCCTCGTCCTTCTTGCGTATCAGAAGCGGGGCCCGCCCGGCCCCGCCCGGCCCCGCCCGGGACTCTCATTTGGACTAATTACAGCATTGGCCGCGTCCGTCCGGTGCGGTGGGCCCTCCGGAGGCTCCGGGCTCCGGGGGGCTCCGGAGGCAGGAGGGCCGGAGCGGGACGAGAAGAAGGAGTCCGGTCGGCGGCGGGTCCTCTCGCCTCTCCTCTGTCGGCCGCCCATTTTGGGCAGTCAATATGTGCTGGCGTGTAATCTGGGGGTCACGCCGTACGTACGTACGCTAGCTGCTGCTGGGCGGGGCGGGGCGGGGCGAGGCGGGGCGAGGCGGGGCGTGGCGGGGCGGGGCGGGGCGGCCCTCCACGTCCAGGACAAATTACCCACCGTGTGCGCCGCGCACTGACGCTGTGATTGCGCTCTGCCCGCTTTTTATGTTGTGTTCTTCTTTAATGTATCCGCCTCGGCACTGTACTACTGTGTGTGTGCGCGCGCGCGCGTCTGTTGCAGAGAGAGAGAGAGAGAGAGAGAGAGAGAGAGAGAGAGAGAGAGAGAGAGCATTTCTCTAGTGCTGCGGCGAGTGCACGCAAGATGCGTGCCCGTCAGCCGCCTGCAAACGTGCTCCCTTTATGCTAAAAACCTGTGTTGTTCGGTCGTACTTTCGTGCGCAGGTTCAAGAATAGTAACCCAATAGCAACTACTTCACACGATGGGCCCTTTAGTCAAATTTCTCTTCGGACAATAATCGTCCTTTTTTTAAAAAAAATTATTTTTCCGATCGAGGCAGGCCTGATATCAAATGCAAGGAGGCGCGCGAGAATGCTTTGGTTTTGTTTCATTTTTCCGTCCTCGTTATACGCTTTTGGGATGCCGTCAAAAAGGTAACTTTCTTTGTTTGGGAGCCGGGCGGCCGCCCCGCCCCGCCCCGCCCCGCCCCGCCTCGCCTCGCCTCGCCTCACTGATCCGACAGCGGGCGGAGGAGAGCCCATCTGATTATCGAAAGTCATCTGGAGCGCTGGGAGTGAAGCTCCAGGCGCGGTGGGCACGGCGGCGGCCCCTGGAGTCCCTGGAGTCTCTGGAGGGCTTTACATTACCGCGCGCACAGCATTCATGAAAATCCCTTTACCACGGGCCGGGCGGGGCCGGTAAGAGTGTGTGGTGGGGCCGTGTTCTGTGCCCGTGCATCTGATTCACCTGCGAGTGTCTCAGATTCTTCTATTGGTTTTTTTTTTCGCTCCTAGAAATATCCAAGTGTGTTAGCAAATATTGTACAGGTGTTCCCGCACCCAGAGAAGCGTGTACTTGAAGTCTTCAAGTACATTTCGCGCTTAATCCGCAAGCCCATCTTAGCCTCGAATCACAAGAACATGCGTTTCATATAAGCTCAAAGGGGAGCGAGTCGAGAACAAATTGGGGTTTAACTCAAGTATTTTGTACTTGACTCAAGTATTTTGCACTTGATACAGAAACACGCTTTTCTGGGTGCGTCCGCGCAATCCTGTAGACAAAAATACTCACCTTTACGTGTTCAAGTGCGTGCATAAATGCACAAATCTAAGGGGGAAAATTATGACACTCTTCAATTTCTAGAGCAGCAACTTTTCTAAATCACTTAACTTTTCTCTACCCTTATCGTCGCTATATACATACCAAAGTGCCACAACATTACAAGCAGACGCTGCGTCGCTCTTGGGCTGCCGATCAAGTCGCTCTCATACGTAATATGACATGATAACTCCTCCTAGACTCGCGGTGCGGCCGGTAATTAAGTGATGCACTGAATCAATCCGCCGCTGTATCAAGATGGAGTGACACGCTATGCCCGCCAGGAGCGAGGGAGGAGCAGGAGCGGGAGTGGATGCGATACATATATATATATTTTTGTTGTTTTCTCTCCGTTAATTACCAGAGAGCAGAGCGCTGCTCGAGGAGGAGATTCCGGCCGCGGTAGCTGCCGGGCCGGGCCGGGCCGGTCTCTGGATGGATGGATCACAGTGTAGTTCATCTCATGCCAGAGCAGGGCAGCAGCTCTTCTGCCCCTCCTCTGCCTCTCTCTCTCGCTCTCTCTCTCTCTCTCTCTCTCTCTCTCTCTCGCTCTCTCTCTCTCTCTCTCTCTCTCTCTCTCTCTCTCTCTCGCTCTCTCTCTCTCTCTCTCTCTCTCTCTCTCCTGCCCGAGGAGATTCTCCAAAGCGATTACAATTTAGTTTTTAATACCTGGCGGCTACTCGCTGTCCGGGCAGCGCAGCGGCGGCGGCGGGGCCAGATGAGGGGGGGATGGGAAGGGCCGGCTACCGGTCGCACGACTGGAGTAGTCTATCCATCCTTTCTCTCTCTCTCTCCCTCTCTCTCGTTCGCTCTCGCTCGCTCTCTCGCCTCAGCTGCTGGTTAGTTATATGTTATGCTCGTCCTGGACGTGTACTGGATGGCGGCGGGCTGCTGCGGCTGCCGCGGCTGCCGTCACATCCAATCGCGCGGTTTCTCTGCGCTGCGAATAGTGGCCGCTACGTGATGCTTATTTGCACTCGCGGCCCCGCCGGGCCCCGGGCGCACTACCGCCCGAGCGAGCTGCGATGTCTTTATGTTTTGCCTCTTTTCTTTTGTCATTCTTATTTTTTTTTTTTTTTTTTATTTTTTTTTTATTTTTCCCCCTGTGAAGTATCTCCCCTATGAGGCACTACTTGTGAGGTTCTTAGATGTGTATTTTCGCCCTGTCGGCGGTCGCTCGCCAGGTTCGCGTCTGCCCCGCTTGGGGGTGCGCGCGCAAAGTTTTTGGTAGCATTTGGCTCTCGCGGCCCTCCGCCCCCTGCACTGTGAAAAAAAGTCTTAAATTTACGGTAAAATTTTCCACGAAGTACACTTGTAGGATTACAATTGCAAATCGTAAAATTACAAGCACGACGTATCGGCTTGAAATTCATTCACGATCAAAAAAGTTCCGTTGTAAATTTACAACATATTTCGTAAACCGTGATTTACGATATTTATCGTAAATCTAAATCTACAAAGATTTTTTCACGGTGTACGCCCTCCTCCACTTGCTGCCGCTCGCAATAGGATTCATGGCCATGATTCGGTAATGAACCGCCAAAGCGCGCGGGCGGCGGTGAGGGTCCCGGGGCGGGGCGGGGCGGGGCGGGGCGGGGCGGGGCGGGGCGGGGCGGCGGCGGGGCACCGCGTGGCCGACCAGTGCCCGCTACTTATCCACTGCTCCGCGGTTTTAAAAGTTTTCCCTCCCGCGCTGGACATGCATAAATGTCACCCGACCAGTTCGATTCCATTCAAGAGCAATTAAAAGTTTTCGGCCGCTTTGCTCTTTTTTTCTTCTTTTTTTTCTCCTTCTGTCCTGCGCCCTCTCGTTTCTCGTTCTTGGAGGACCTCTCTAGCCGGCCCCGCCAGCTTCCGGAAATGTGAATAAGCTCGCAGACCGGAAGCCCCGCAGTGCCGCCCGCCTGCCTGCCCCCTGCTCGTGCTGCTCTAGTGTCAGTTTTAGGAGGCGTCTCGGGCGGGGCGGGGCGGGGCGGGGCGGGGCCGCGTGGTATGCGGGCAGCGGAGCCCACGGGAAAGGACTGGCGAGGATTCCCACCGGGTGGTGCGGGACGGGGCGGGGCGGGGCGGGGCGGGGCGGGGCGGGGCGTTCCGCTAGCCGTGCAGGCTAGCTACCTACACTCATGACCCTGTCCGCTCCGCTCTGCCCTGTGACCAGCGCCGCGCGCCGCGCCGGCTAACTCGCGGGGCGTAAGTGCTTCTGATGGCGCCGCTGCCCCGCCCGGCCCCGCCCGGCCCCGCCCGGCCCCGCCCGGCCCCGCCCGGCCCCGCCCGGCCCCGCCCGGCCCCGCTCGCAGTTTTGACCTCTGCGGCGTCCTCCTTTTGTATCCAGCCTGTCGTTACAGAGCGTGCGTGCTGGAAACAAGCCCGGGGAATGATTATTGGCGTGCCGAGAAATGAAATGAAAGTATTTATTGATGAGGTTTAGACGGACACTGTAGACTCAGTGGTGTCTTAAGTAACCAAAATGTTCCCATTATTTTGTCAATGCCAGTTTTTGACATGTTTGTGTGCTTTACTCCCTCTACTCAGGGAGGCCAAATTTTTGGCATTCAGAGATGAGAAAAATTAGCGAAAATGTCAAAATTTCTGTAACCAAAGGTACCACTGAGTTTACACGCTGCCATATTGTAACCCAAGTTGAAGTGCTTTGAGGCTCCGGGCCTGTGATATCGAGCACTCGTATTTTTTTTTTTTTCCTGAACCGGGACTTTTCTCTGCTGCTGCGGAACGCCAGTAGTGCCATTTGCTCCGATGGGAAATGATTATGCCGTCGAATAGCAGGAGATGGGGATTCTCATGATTGTTGGCGGGCGGGCGTGCGACAGTGTTTCATTTATTCAACGTTGGTACCGCCGGTCCTGCAGCCCGGGCCGGCCAGAGCGTGACAGCGGAGCAGAAGACTGCAAGGGGCAAGGGGCTTAATTTGCTCCTGAATATGACGGTGTGACAGAGAGTCGCGACTAAAGAGGAGGGAAGTGTTTGACGAGTGTTATTGACAGTGTCCCGGGCCCGCCCCTCCCATCCACTAGCTAGCGCCCCGCCCCGCCCCGCCCCGCCCCGCCCCGCCCCCCGGGGCCCGCTGCTGCTGCTGCAGGCTGTACGGATATGGACTGGCCCGGGCCCCGGCTCCATCCCGCCGCCCTATCGAGGATTGAGATCGCAAAAGGAACAGGAACAGGAGAGGGGGGGAGGGAGTGAGAGGCCGGGTAGCATCAGTCATTGTTTGGGCAGGACTTATTTCTCTTCTCCTTCATGTCCCTCTAGTGCTGCTGCTGCTGCTGCCTCTGCGCCGGAGATGTCCGCACCGGCCCGCTCTTGGGCGCGCTCTTTGTGTTTGATGTAGTGATCGCCTTATGTGATATCCTCTCTCTCTCTCTCTCGCTCTCTCTCTCTCTCTCTCTCGCTCTCTGTCTCTCTCTCTCTCTGTCTCTCGCTCTCTGTCTCTCGCTCTCTCTCTGCTCCCTCTGTCTCTCTCTCTCTCGCTCTCTCTCTCTCGCTCTCTGTCTCTCGCTCTCTGTCTCTCGCTCTCTCTCTCTCGCTCTCTCTCTCTCTCGCTCTCTCTCTCTCGGTCTCTCTCTCTCTCTCACTCACTCACTCACTCTCAGGCACACACACACACTCTCACTAACGCGCTCGCCTAAGCCTCATACGGGGTGAAAACTCCCGTCTAAATAGGGCGTTGGTGCCTGATGGAGCTAGACCGTCCCCCCCCCCCCTCCTCCTCCACCCGGGTCCCCTTTTGGGCCGTCCGAGTCGAGATTATTCGATCCAGTCGACCGCCCCGCCTCGCCCCGCCTCGCCCCGCCGCGCCCCGCCCCGCCCCGCCCCGCCCCGCCTCGCCCCGCCCCGCCCCGCCCCGCCCCGCCCCGCCCCGCCACAGATTGACACGACTAGCCGTGTCATGTGAATGGTGCCGTAGCTCCAATTACCAAGCTCTGGCGCCCGCCGCGCCCCGCCCCACCTCGCCACTCCCCGCCACGCCCCGCCACGCCCCGCTACGCCTTTCGTATCGACTTACACAACGGGGCTGAGGGGCGTGAGCGTTTTAGGCAGGCCGGGGCGGGGCGGGGTGGCCGTCAGACTGATCAGCCCGGTGTTTACTCTGGTCGTCTGTGACTGCCCGCCCGCCCCGCCGTCACTGTCAATGCGCGTGACGGTTTGTGACGAGGTACCGCGCAGTGTTTTGTTCGTCCATGAAAAGGCTCCATATTTTCCCCTCACCCACTGGCGCTTTCAGTTTCTGTTTGACTAAATTTCCTTCTTTGATTTTCAGGTACAGTGCCAGTGCGTCCCACCGAGGCGGGGTCCATATTTCCTCGTCAGCGTAAGTCCTGCGGCGAGCCTAAGCACACTAGTGTTTCAGGTCATCCGCGAGAGTGAGTCGAGGGTCCTAAATGTTAGGGGCGTTTGCTTTGAGTTGGGGCGGGGCGGGGTGAGGCGGGGCGGGGCGCGGCGGGGCGGGGCGGGGTGAGGCGTCACCGGCCGCAAGCTTTTCGCTCGCTGGCTCGCTGTGGCAAGCCTCGCGCTGTAGGGAACGCCCCTCAGCTCCTCGCCACGCCCGGTCTGCATGCGTAGTGCGCCCCGCCCCGCCCCGCCCCGCCCCGCCCGTCAAGAGCACACGATGCCGATGGGCGGCCCCGCCCCGCCCCGCGCGCTGGCGCAAAGCTCTCAGATGCAGCAAGAGGCGGGAAGGGCCGGGGCGGGGTGGGGTGGGGCGGGGCGGGGCGGGGCCGGTAGGGTACAGCGCACGCCCTACTCTGGCCGAACCATTTGCATGTCAAAACATTCGGAGGCCGCCGCGTGCGGCGCATTACCAGGAGAGGGTTTAGCCTGCCTGCAGCGGGCGGGGCGGGGCGGGGCGGGGCGGGGCGGGGCGGCGTGGGGCGGCGCCTGCATTGTGCCACTCGCACTGCCCGCCCCGCCCGTGCCAGCTGAGCCCGCCCGGCTTGGCTTTGGTTTTATCCACTTTAAATCCGAGATGAAAACCCTTAACGTTGTCGGCAAGGGTTTGGTTAAGCTTTCTATTTTATTCCTCAATTCCTTATTCTCTCTGCGCGTGAGTAACGTGCTTTCCGAACTGCGATTTTGCAATCACGTTTATTTCCTGTCGTCACGAGGAAAGGAGACGATCATTGGTTAATTGGAAAATTCGTCGTCCAATGGGCGTCCTGATCTGTGTGGCCCGGTCGGTCAGGGGGTGCATTTGCAGCCGGGGCCGACAAAGTCAAATTAATTCGGGCAAGCGCGCCGCAGCGCCACCTGGCTCGCGGTCGTGGCCCCCCTGCTGATGGCCGCCAGCGCATGAGGTGTCCTCTCTCTCTCTCTCTCTCTCTCTCTCTCTCTCTCTCTCTCTCTTACTCTCGCCCGCTCTCCATGTGGTCCATTCAATTAATTATGCAATCAGGCTCTCACCATTCTTCCTCCTCCTCCTCCTCCTCCTCCTCCTCCTCCTCCTCCTCCTCCTCCTCCTCCTCCTCCTCCTCCTCCTCCTCCTCCACCTCCTCCTCCTCCTCCTCCTCCTCCTCCTCCACCATCCTCTTCCTCTCCTCCTCCTCCTCCACCTAAAAATAAGAAAGTAATAAAACATTTTCACTTTTGCAAAATCAATATTTTTGAATAGCAGGATACAGGTTCAGGAATCGCCTACACATGATCCCCCTTTCCCGTCTCTGCCTATCTCCTTCTCTCCCTCTCCCTCTCTCCCCCTATCTTTCCCCCTCCCCCTCCCCCTCTCTATCTCGCTCTCTCCCTCTCCCTCTCTCGCTCTCTCTCCGCCCTCCGTGTGTTTATCGTTAGCGTGATTAGCGTGTTCGGCCGCTATCGCCGGGGCTCAACACCGGCCCCTTATTGAAACGCGTCTGTCACGGCATGTTGTAGTATTTCTGTCCGCCGCCGCCCATTAGTGTCGCTGCCCGCCTGCTTATTCATATTCACTTTGCGGGCGAATCGCAATCTCGCGCGCGGTGCGACTCTTGCGCCCGCCCCGCCCCCGCGCAGGAGCAAATACGGCGAAAACTTGACTCTGAAATAATTAGCATTTTTCTCAGATATCACAAACGGAAATGTATTAACTGAGAAAAATTTTATCTATCAAAAATCACACGCACATGCTAGAGGTAAAATCAGGCTAAGGGCTTTTGCGCGAATGAAAAAAATGTAAGGATAAAATATATATCCTGGGTGAGCCGGCAGTGTGGCGTGGCGCTGTCCAGGCCTGTTTCACGCGTGGTGGCGGGGTTAACTAACTACCCCCGCCCAGCCCCGCCCCGCCGCGCCCCGCCCTGCCAACCTGCCCACTGGAGTTATTAAATATACGCCTGTCCTTGGAGCTGCCCCAGGACGACTACCCCCGCCCCCTTCCTCCGCAACTTGCCCTTAATTTTTTTCGCCTTTCTTAGTGTGTTTCATTTTGTAGAAGCGCCCCCTCCCCTCGGTCTCTCTCTTTGTCTCTCTCCCTCTCTTTCCCTCTCTCTCTCCCGTCATTTTTATCCACCCTGCGGCTCGCCTAATTTGTGCCTCTCTTTCTCTCTCTCTCGCTCTCTCTCTCTCTCTCTCTCTCTCTCTCTCTCTCTCTCTCTCTCTCTCTCCCTCTCTCTCTCTCCCTCTCCCTCTCCCTCCCCCCCCACCCCCTCTCCTGTGGCTCGGTGTTATGCCGGTGTGTCATGCATACTAGCGTCGTTTGTTGGCGTGATTCGTTGCGCTGGCGAGGCGTGGCGGGGCGTGGTGGCGTGGGGCTCGGCGCGACGGGGTGCTGCTGCACTTGAGTCCGGTCACCATTCTCTGGTGGTGAAAATTGTTTTGTAACCCTCACTTCAACTTTACCGAAAATTAATAATTCAAGATACATTCGAACATTTTTAACTCTTCACGGTGACTGAAAAAAAAAAAAAGAAGAAAAATAGTGTAATTTTTATTGGCGCTGTCCAGAGAATGCGCCGCCTAGGCGACGCTCCAGTTAAGTTGGAGACAGTCCCCACGCGTTTCATTTTTTCCCCCCATTTCTTTTCCTTGAGGCGGAAGGCGATGACCGGCTGGTGTGCGGGGCGGGGCGGGGCGTTCCCCGCGGGCACGTCCCCGTTGGTATCACAGCAGTGCCACGCTGTCCCGCGCCCCGCCGGGAACTCGTATCGAGTTGGCAAGTTGGCGCGCCTGCAGCACCAGCAGCGCCCCCTGACGGCCCGCGCCAGACACTACTGAACTGAACCGGGCCGGCGTGCGCCTGACCCGCCCCGCCCTGCCCCGCCCCGCCCCGCCCCGCCCCGCCCCGCCCCGCCCCGCCCCGCCGCTCCTGCCCGGCTACTGGTTGATAAATGCTCAAGTTGGCGGAACTTGTGTTGTGTCTGAGATTCCGGGAATGCCCGTGCGGGGCGGGGGGTTGGCCAGCCTGGCCCGCTGGCCTCCTGGGAGCTGGCCGGCCTGGTCCGGTCCGGTACGGGGGAGGAAGGGTGTGTATCGGAAGGCTCTGCGCGAGGCGAGGGGGAGGACCGAGGCTTGCGCGCTCAAGTTTTCCGTGTTGGGCCCGCTGTTCTGTTGATGACGCTAGGTGGATAGTTTATCGGGCCCCTTGGTCTCAAAATATATATATAATTGTGCCGTAAGGTCATTCAATGTGAAACACCCTATGATTATCGGAGATTTTTCCAAAAGGATGTAACTGTTTTTATAGGTTCTGTACACTTCACATTTGAGTTTTTAATGAGGGAAATCTAAAAGTTCTGAAATGGCTGAAAAAGTACAAGAAATTTTTGCAGATTATGACGGCAGGAAAGTTATGTCTACTCGGATTTAAGGCCGCGGTTGGCTTTGCCGCAGTGATTTTTTTTCTCCCCTTTTATCTTGTCTCTTTTGCTCTCTGGGTTCGGACGGAGTCGAATCCCGCGCGACACGGGGCGGGGGCGTACACTGTTATACCAAATTGTCATGTGACGATAAGTATTGCTACGAATATTTCGTCACAAGAGCTGTGATAAAACAGTCGTCACATGACATACATTTCGTCACTTGACATGAATCTTTCGTCACACTGTGATGAACCATTTGTCACGTGACGAACCTTTCAAAAGTAAAATTTAGCACTGACTTTGTCGTGACGACTTTTTACTGTGTAGGGCGGGGGCGCAGGGCGGGGGCACAGAGCGCTGGCGCAGGGCGGGGCGCGCAGTGGCGCCTGTACGGGACGTCTCTGCACACGAGACGTTTCTTTCTTCTTCTTGCCCGGCCGGGGGACATTTGTTGCTGCAGAGTTAGGACACGGTTGGCTAGGCAGAGCATCAAAGGCCCCTGCTGCCGTGTGCTCCTCCGCGAGGAACGCCCTGCCCCGCCCCGCCCCGCCCCGCCCCGCCACGCCACGCCCCGCCCCGCCCCGCCACGCCCCGTCTTGTAACCGCCCCTGCGCGTCCAGCCCAGTTCCGCATGCGGAATCTTTCCCTGCGGGACGGGGCGGGGCGGGGCGGGGCGGGCAGGACGAAGACGGGGATGTCGCGTGCACGCTGCGTGCGCCCTTATCCGGACGGAAACGTTTCACATGACGTCCCTCTGTCGTCTGCTGCTGCTATACCCGTTCCGCCCCGGGAAATCACACACATGCGTCAGGGATACAAAAGTACCACCTGACCTGAGCTGCCGGTGTGCGGGGCGGGCAGCGGGGGCCGGAGCAGGTGGGTCAGACTTGTGCCCCCCGGCCGCCTGGCCCCGGCCCGGCGCGCCAGAGTTAAGGAGAAAGATTACATTTTGCAATTTTGGAGCGCATTATATGGGGGAGGTAGCCGGAGGTAGCGCCGCTGTTTAGTGATTACGGCGTAAGCTGCGGCAGGCGGTATAGTGGTACCTCTGGTGGCGGGAGTACCGCTTCCACCCCGCCCCGCCCCGCCTGCAGCTCAGGGGGCACGCTAAGCTTCTTTCTCTCGCCCCCCTTTCCATCTTCATTATTATACAGCTTCTCTTACCCACGCGTTCTCCGAGTCTCTCCCCCCCCTCTCTCTCTCTCTCCCTCCCTCTCTCTCATCCCCCACCCCCATCCGCGGCTTTTGCTCTCTTGCTCTTTTTATCTCGACGGCTTTGTCAGCCGTTTCAGCTCAGAGCAGAGAAGATCTCAAGTCGTGGGGGCGGCCGCGGGCGTTGTGCTCACACGCGGGGGAAAGAGAGAGAGAGAGAGAGAGAGAGAGAGAGAGAGAGAGAGAGAGAGAGAGAGAGAGAGAGCGTGTGTGCCGGGGGTGGGTGGGGCCTCTGGCTGGTCGAGGTCTGCTGCGGCGCACGGCAGCACATCCACAGCGTTCCGACTCAATTTATTAGGCCTTGCCACTTACCTCTCTCTCTCTTTCTCTCTCTCTCTCTCTCTCTCCCTCTCTCCGTCCACACTCTTTGCCACACCGCGGTATAGTCTGCGCGAATAAAAGTATATAAGGCAGAGGAATGGAAATAGAGCAGGCGGAGGGGCTGCCCCGCCCCGCCCCGCCCCGCCCCGCCCTCCCTGTGCTGCAGAGACTGGCGCTAAATTTACAGATAATCTTGTTTCTTCTTCTTTTTTCCTTCTCTTCGCGTGAACTGCTCTACCTGGTAGCGTTTTACCTTTTTTTGCGTGATTTGATTCTGACGCTTTTTCGAATTTGTAATATTTTTTTTTGAAACCTTTTTCTTTGTATAGCTGATTTTCTCTTTCATAATTTTTTTTCCAAGTGCCAGCGATTAGAGCTGCGACCCCCGAGTCACCCCTTCTCTCTCTCCCTTCCTCTCTCTCTCTCTCTCTCTCCTCTCTCTCTCTCTCTCTCTCTCCTCATTTTGTTTTTCCGTCTCTACTTTTCTGCCGGGATTGGCGTTAGTAAATGCGGATTTATGCGCGTGCGAGTCGCGCCGCGAATGCCATTAGACCGGCAGCAGTCGATTTGTTGCACCCCATTACACTGTAAAGATCCCTCTCTCTCTCTCTCTCTCTCTCTCTCTCTCTCTCTCTCTCTCTCTCTCTCTCTCTCTCTCTCTCTCGCTCTCTCTCTCTCTCTCTCTCTCTCTCTCTCTCTCTCTCTCTCTCTCTCTCTCTCTCTCTCTCTCTCTCTCTCTCTCTGGACTGGGACGGGGAGAGGAGAATAAGTCAATCCTCCTATCTATTCCCTGGTATAAAATAGTCCTCCGGCGTAGTTAGGCTGGGCGGCCGCTTCGTCTTATGGACTTCTCTCACCCACTTTTTGATTTACAAAAATTAAAAAAAAGAATTTTTTTGGAGATATTATGCGGCAAATATTCTGACGTGGGTGCTCTTAGTCTGCGATCATTTTTCCCCCTGCTGCTAACTAATGACACTGCAGAAAATGCCCCGTGCGTGTATATGGCCCCTGTGACATTTGTCGGTTCCCATGGCGGACGAGCCCTCCGTGAGGCTTAGCCCCCCGCCCCACCCCGCCACGCCCCGCCCCACCCCGCCCCGCCCCGCCCTACCCTACCACCACACCCCCACGCTCACTTCCTCCCCGTCCCGTGCGATTGAGTTGCTCTTTGCGGGTTGTTGGACTCGCTGGCTCCACTAGTACTTCCCTGTCTGGAATTTGACGGCTGAGCGGAGCAGCCTGTGGGGTGGGGGTTGGGAAGCTGCTGGGGGTTTGCCGGGGATAGCAGGGTTTGCGCTTGGCCGTTCGGACCAATCTGTTTCCAATGAATCGCTTTATCTACTTTGCTCCCTTCCCCCCCCCCTCCCCCCCGGCTCGCCCAGCGTCGGCCCCGGTCGGTCCGGGTCGCTCGGGGTCGGCCACTGGACCCTCGTGGCCTGCTTGTAGCGGACCGACGTGGCCGCGGTCGCTCGCACCGCGACGTACTCCCCTTTCAGACCGGCGGGGCGGGGCGGGGGGTTGACCCTTGCGGGCTGGACTAGCGGCACGCCTGGTACTGCGACAGGCGGGACCGCGCCTTAGGGGGAGTGATGCTAATCTCTATGCGCTTAAACTTATTTACAACTATACAAAAAAACTTTCTATTATTTACACTGCGAACCCAAAGTGTATGAAAGTCTCTCACTCTTGCAGCGACGTGAGTTATTTTTTTTTTTTTTTTTTCATACCCTCTGATTTCTAGTGCACGCGCCTTGGTATACATCACCACCCCTTTTCTATGAACTTTTATCTGCATGAACATTAAAGAAGAAGGAAAAAAGAAAGTGGTGACTGTGCGGTGGTCTGTGCGGGGCGGGGCGGGCGTAATGCGTCTGACCTTTGTGGATCGCGCTGATGCGGACCGCAAAGGGAAAAGACCGCGAAAGAGCACAGCACCCCTGCAATAATATTTTATTAGATTTTGCAGCGCCCGCCCGTCTCTTCCCTTTTACTTTTTTACTTTTTTTTTTGCTGTTGTGTGTTCTATACTTTTTTACAACCTTTTATTTTTATACTGTTTTTTTTATTTGGGGCGGCACCACGTATGGGCGTGTCAGTGGCACACAGAAAGAGAGAAAGAGAGAGACACAGAGAGACAGACACAGAGAGAGAGAGATAGAGAGAGACACAGGGAGAGAGTGAGACAGAGACAGAGAGACTGTGGGGTGCGACGCCAAGCCCCGTCTGATGCCGCAGTTTTAATGCCCTGCAACACAGCAATGCTTTCATTACGGATCAGTGACACGGGAATGTTTTCAAGTGTTGTTTTTACCCCTATCATTTAAAAAAAAAATCGTATGGTATCCCTTGTATAGTTTTGTGGACGCGGGTAATTTCAGACAACACTGTAATGTGTTAAAATATATGTGCACCTTGCTGTATGTATAATGGCTGTTCGAGGGCTTGGTGGGAACCATATTTTGTTAATTTGTGTGTGTGTGTGTGTGCGGAGCAGGGTGCGGCGTATTGTACTTGAACGTTTGCACGGTACGGTCATGGATCATGTGCGAGGGTTCGCATGACCTGTATGTCCTGGGCGCGCGCTTCGGAGAGAGAGAGAGAGAGAGAGAGAGAGCGAGAGCGAGAGCGAGAGCGAGTGCGAGCGGTGGCGGTGGTGTGGGAGAGCAGTAAACCACCTGACACAACAGCCATCAATTCCGCGACCACATCGTAATGTGAGAGCAAGTTGGCCCCCCTGTACCCTGCGCCACTGGGCGGGGCGGCGGTGGCGAGGGGGGGGGGGGGGTGTAAGTGCACCAAATGTGACGCTCCTCCTGGGGGGCTGCGGCTGGGCCGGCTGGCCCGCGACTCCCCGCTGTCGTAAATTTAAGACATGTATTGTTGTTGCAGGTAAAAATCTTCTAACGCTGCATGGTCCACTTCATTTTGTAAGTTGTTGTCTTCTTATTTCCATCTCTCTCATTACATGAAGTGGTCTCTTTTCAACCTCACGTGTGTGTGTGTGTGTGTGTGTGTGTTTGTTTGTTTGTTTGTTTGTTTGTTTGTTTGTTTGTTTGTTGAACCTCTCTCAGGGTCGCCTTCTGGCTGAGTTAACTCGCCGCCCCGTGTCGCTCAATTCTCATCCCTTTTATACACTAATCCCCTCTCACTCCCACCCCCGCCCCACCCCGCCCCACCCCGGCCCACCCCACCCCACCCCGCCCCACCCCACCCCGCGCCCTCGAATCACACCGCTTCATTCTTTTCCTCTCCATATTCTTTAAAATGAGTCCTGTCGTCGCGTTTCTTTCTCTTCTGTTTTTGTTTAATTATTCTTCTCCACCCGCGTCTCTCTCTCTCTCTCTCTCTCTCTCTCTCTCTCTCTCTCTCTCTCTCTCTCTCTCTCTCTCTCTCTCTCTCTCTCTGTAGATGTGTGTTGAATGAGGGATGTGTGTCACGCCGGCTTTCCTGTAGGCATCGCACCGGGGTGCGCACGGATATGAGTCGGACAGAAATGTAATAAAAGAGTAATTAATGTCTTCGAGCCTCATCTGTTTAAATGTCCTATTTTGTTTTAAATATTAAAACAACTGGAATAATATTTCTTTTATTTCGTTTTGCTACAGAATGTGTATTATAGCATATCGCGACAGAGTATTTAGAGGAAAGAGGATAATTTCAGTTTTGTATGAAACAAAATCATGATGACAAAAAGAAAGTTTCGCACAGGTCGAACAATAGTGTGCATCCTTTATTTTCTTTTTAGCTCCCCTAAGGGGGAGGGGGGAGGGAGCGCTGGTATACGGTTTCAATAGCAAAGATAACTGCCAAAAATGCAGTCTAGTTGTATATGTGAGCGATACCGCGCGGAGCGCGCCCTCCTGTCGCCTGTCTCTTTCTCCCTCCTCTTTTCTGCTCCATTTATCCTACTCCCCCCCCTCCCCCCCAACCCCTTTTACACTTTTTATTCCGTCGATCATGCATATTTCATCATGTTTGCATTTTTTTCCCTTCCATATCCCTCTTTCTGCTCTCGAGCGCCGCGCCGCCCGAAGTAATGAATACAGACAGGCTTTGCAATACGGCGTGTTACCGTCCGGCCGGCCAGCCGGCATGCCGGCTCGTTACCGCGCCACCTCCGCGCCCCGCCCCGGAACGCCCCGCGGAACGCCCCGGAACAGCCCACCCCACCCCACCCCACCCCAGCCGGTGGGACGCAACCCGCTCTGTCTGCTCTCCATGCGTCGGCAACTTCTCCACTATATCACTTTTTCATATGTCGCCCTGGGCGCCCGCCGAGACTCGTGGACCCGGGAGAGGGGGCAGGGCAGCGGCGAGAGCTGTGGGCATATCATACATCTCGCGACAGAGAGCGAGAGAGAGAGAGAGAGAGAGAGAGAGAGAGAGAGAGAGAGAGAGAGAGAGAGAGAGGGATCGGTATGTGTGTGTGTGTGTGCGGGTCGTCCCGGAGTTGCGGCCGAAACTTAACCTATTAGTCGGTGCTTATCTTGCCCGTGTCTTCCAGGCCCGTGCGTGCCGGTACACTGTATAGTGTATAAACTTTTTTTAAAAAAAATGTTGAGTAGAAATAATATGCTTCCTTCCAAAGTCCTACTTTAAGTCAAAAAAAAAAAAAAAAAAATTCCTGAGAAGTTGTACACATGTTGTACACCTTCTACCGTTGCGGCCGATGTCGTATTTATTTGCCTTTTTTGAGAGATAAGTGAGACGTGCGAAACCGTTTTATCTTGCTTATCTCGCAAAGAGAGTAGGTTGCCTCAGAGGCTAGAGCGACGCGCCTAAAACAGTCGACCTTCACCGCAATGAATAGGACCTGGGGGGGGGGTTAAGTTTCCTCACTTTGACGTGCACTCTCCCACCGAAAAATTTTCGCAGGTTGTCCTAAAATTTTTTTAAAAAAAGCTAGCTGATACTGTATGCATGCGGTTCCCGCCCGCCTGGCTGACCTCGCGGGCGCCGCGCGGCTGGCCTCCCCTGGCCCCGGGGACTGCGGGAACACCGAGTTTTCCGCAGAGACGTTTTCTTTTTCCGACCTGGTTTTCTCAATGCAGAATGTGGACGCGCTGCGGCGCAGTTTCGGTGCGGAAAGGGTTGTTCCTTTTTCCACCTCATGATTCTGCTGGGGCCGGGGCCGTCCCGCCGTCAGATGGTTCGTCAGAGATGATCCGTCAGATGGTTCGTCAGAGATGATCCGTCAGATGGTTCGTCAGAGATGATCCGTCAGATGGTTCGTCAGAGATGATCCGTCAGATGGTTCGTCTGAGATGATTTGTCCGATGGTTCTTCAGAGATGATCCGTCAGATGGTTCGTCAGAGATGATCCGTCAGATGGTTCGTCAGAGATGATTCGTCAGATGGTTCGTCAGAGATGATCCGTCAGACGGTTCGCCGCAGCCGCCAGATGGCCGTGTAGTCCAGGGGGATGACTGCCAGGTCAGGTGGTTCCGTCGGGTCGTAGGTATGGGGTCCTGCCCCGCCCCACCACGCCCCGCCACGCCCCGCCCACGCCCCGCCCCGCCACTCACCCTGCGCGGCTCGTTACGTTGCGGGCCCGCGCTCCGCTAACTGGGCTCGCAGGGCCTAGTTTCGCGCTCGCTCGCGCGTGGTGTGTGTGTGTGTGTGTGTGTGTGTGTGTGTGTGTGTGTGTACGACGGGCCGGGGTCAGCTCTCCGGGGAGGATGGGGGAAGCAGGGGCGGAAGAGAAGAGAAAGGGTCTTGGGGGCCGCCTTCCCTTTTGGTAGGCTGCTGACTTCAGTGTGAGCCGCAAGGGGTGGGGGCGGGGCGGGGCGGGGTGGGCTACCCCGCTGGGGTTTGTCCGACGCATGTGTTCGCGGTGGTGGTGGTGGTGGCTGGGAGGGCGGAAGTGCGTGGGAGAGGGAGACGGAGGGAAGGAGGGAGTGAGAGGGAGGGAGGGAGGGAGGGAGGGGCGGGGAGGCCACACACTTTCTCAAGGCCTCGTCAGGGGGTGAAGGGCTGGAGGCCGGCGGGGGCGGCGGGCCGAGGAACAATCACGTCTCTAAGTGAGTGCTCTGATGTAACATGTTAAGAGCGGGGCGGGGCGGGGCCGGGCGCCGCTGCTATATTAAAATAATTTTTATTTTAAAACAAGTGTTACTTGTGGCGGTGATAAAAGTTTGCAGTGGTACAGTATTGCGGTTCAAGGTTTGGGTCAGGTCCGAGGTACGCACTGCGGGCGGGGTGGGGCGGGGCGGGGCGGGGCGGGGCGGGGCGGGTCGCCAGTGTTCCTCAGTGTAACGAACTGCCTCTCGGCGCCAGCCGGCCCGGCCGCACCGCGCTGTCCTGCCTATGCTAATGAGGTAGTGGGCGCCCCGCCCCGCCCCGCCCCGCCCCGCCCCGCCCCGCCCCGGGACCGGTCTACAAAATCCGTTGATGGCTTCCACTCGCCAGGTCGGTCGCTTTGGTCCTGTTTAGGTCGAGGAGAGCGGTCTGCGTGCGCCCGCTTATATACCACTTTGCAAAGCGCTCTCTCTCTCTCTCTCTCTCTCTCTCTCTCTCTCTCTCTCTCTCTCTCTCTCTCTCTCTCTCTCTCTCTCTCTCTCTCCCGGTGGACTACTTCTCTCAGCGCAGGACGTGTGACTAAGCGGGGCGGCCGCCCGGCCGCTGTTAATATCGCCCGATGGCCAATTACCGGCCAGGTATGATGGCGATTTGGGGGCGGCGTCGAGGGCGGCGATGAGCTCCGGACGGGCAGGCGAAACTCGCTGACTGCACGATGGCTCCTCTAATTGCGAATAACGCAATCTCTGTTTATTGGCAGTCACCGTGCTCTGCGATTTCGCGCGCGCAACCCACTTTGCCTCAACCTCCCCTCTGCGTTTTCACCGCCCCCTACCCTCTCTCTCTCTCTCTCTCTCTCTCTCTCTCTCTCTCTCTCTCTCTCTCTCTCTCTCTCTCATCCTCTCTTTCGCTCTCTCTCTCTTGTTCTCTGGACCCCCTTCTCTCGCTCTCCGGCCTCTCTCCCCGTCCTCCTCAGGGGGGACCAAACGTAGCGGAATAGACGGCCATTAGCGGCGGTGGAATAATGCAAAGAATTATGTAAATCTGGTCGGCGTGAAAATCTGCAAGAGAATGTTTGGGATGAAGAGGGGTGTCTTGGTGTGATAGCCGCACCGCGCGGGATCTTCACTCCACCCCCTCGGCTCCTACCCGCTTTCCTTATACCTCTCCACCTCTCTCTCTCTCTCTCTCTCTCTCTCTCTCTCTCTCTCTCTCTCTCTCTCTCTACTTTTCTCTCACTCCACCTCGCCGAATCCACGCAAAGCCTCGCTATAGGAAACAAAGTTGCATGCAGATTAGATTTCACGTTCGCAAGACATTTTTGCATTTGTCCCGCCGGCGGCGTGTGTTGTGCGGTGCCGTGCTACCTCTCTCTCTCACTCGCACTCTCTCCCTCTTTGCCTCTCTCTCTCTCTCTCTCTCTCTCTCTCTCTCTCGCTCTATCTCGCTCTCTAGGTCTATGGCCTCCTTTGTCTCTTGCCGCAGGAAAGGAAAAATATGCTGTGAGCTGAAATGCGTTAAAGTGCGTACACATCCTTTAAAACGCGATATCTTTGCTAAATACTTGTGTATAACGAGAGGAAAATAATGCAGTAATGCAGTTGATGTCAAACTGTGTGAGCTAACCGCCCGAGGGGGAAACAACTCTGAATTTTGGTGTACAAGTGTCGTGAATTTTTGTGAATTTTTATGAACTTTTATGAATTTTTGTGAATTTTTATTGAATTTTTGTGAATTTTTGCTCGAATTTTTCCTAAATTTTTGTGATTTTTTCTAAATTTTTGTGAATGTTTTTGAATTTTTTGAATTTTTATGAATTTCTATGAATTTTTATGAATTTCTCTGAATTTTTTTGAAGTTATCTGAATTACTAGGTGTACAAAAATTTTAGAGTTGTTTTCCCCTCGTAACCGCCGCAGTCTGCACTTCCTGTACGACTCTGCACCAAAACGAAGCTAGTAGAAGTTGCAGTTAAGTAACGAGAACCGATTCCCCTCTCTCTCAATCTCTCCTTCTCCCTCTCTCCTCTCCCCTCCCTCTCCAATGTCCGCGCATAATCGTCGGGCAATAGCAAGCAACGGCCCAAAGGGCTAAATGCGAAAGTGGCGCGCCATTGGGCTTGTGCGAACGAGAGAGAGAGAGAGAGAGAGAGAGAGAGAGAGAGAGAGAGAGAGAGAGAGAGAGAGAGATTGGTGGGGGGAGGTAAGGTATTTCGGGCGTTTCGCTCCCCATTTTTAAGGCCGCGGGGCGGGCGACCTTCGCCGCGAGATAAGGGGGACATGGGGGTCACCCCACAGAGAGAAGGGGGTGGGGGGGAGGTGGGGGCAAGAGCGGTAAGGGTAGCGCGAAGGCGACTCCCACCCTATGTTAAGTCGTTTTTTATAATTTTTTTTTTGTTTTAGCGGAAAAGGCAAAAAAAAATTAAATGAATATGTCGGTTGGTGAGTACGCTATTGGTACAATGTGAGTTCTTCGTGCCGTATAGTGCAGAGGAAAGGTTAAAGAATTTAGAAAAAAATAGAGAACAATGAAATACGGTCGGATCATTTCCTTATTTGTTAAATTTTCGTCGGTGACGGACGGTCCGTCGGTCATTCCGTGGGTCATTCCGTCGGTCGGTCGGTCCGTCCGTCGGTCGGTCTGTCGGTCGGTACGTCGGTCCGTCGGTCCGTCGGTCGGTCCGTCGGTCGGTCCGTCGGTCGGTCGGTCGGTCCGTCGGTCGGTCCGTCGGTCGGTCCGTCGGTCGGTCCGTCCGTCGGTCGGTCCGTCGGTCGGTCCGTCGGTCGGTCCGTCGGTCGGTCCGTCGGTCGGTCCTCGCACCGGATGGGCTGGATCTGCATAGGTGAGTCTGATTGGCCGTGATGAGTGAGCCCGGGCCGGGGCTGAGGTAGAGGGGGGGGAGGGGGATGAGTTATGGCGGGGAACGGCCGGCCACGCGCAACCGAGGGGGACCCGGGGGGGACCCCCGCGCACCGCCCGCCCGGGTATGTTTACGAGGCCGGCCCCAGTGAGAGAGAGAGAGAGAGAGAGAGAGAGAGAGAGAAGGGAGAGAAAGAGACAGGTTGGACCTTCTGCAGGTGCTGGCCCCGCGCCAGGAGCAGGCCGCCTCCCGGTTCAGTCCGGTGCGCAGGGCAGTGTCCAGTCTCTCTCTCTCTCTCTCTCTCTCTCTCTCTCTCTCTCTCTCTCTCTCTCTCGCCCTCTCGCCCTCTCCCGTCTGCTTGCGTAGTGCAAATGCGCGTGGCTGGCAAAGAGAAAAATGGACAAAAAGAATGTTCCGTAGAAAACCACACACACACACACACACACACACACACACACACACACGTATAAAAAAGGAGTTGCGTTGGACGCGTGTGCAGCTGCTTGCATCATGGATGAGGCAGGGATTACGGGCGGCCGGTCGGCTCGGCGCGGCTAGGCTCGGCCTCCGCCAGTCAGGAATTATTTGCACCTCGGCACCGCTCTAATACCCTTATGCTGCGAATAATGCCAATCCCTCCGGAAAAAATTTTACTGCTTCCGCTGTAGGTAACTCGGTGGAAGGCGAGGTGTAAGTCGGGGTGCTCGGCGACGGTGAGGCTGGGGCTCGACTCCCTCCTGGGTCCAAGGCTGCGGAGGGAACCAGGAGAGATTTTCGCTGCCTTTTTCCGATTTGATTTTTATTTGATCTGGCAAGCAAAGACGTAAAGTAAGTGGCTGTGTCGAGCGGGAGGTGGAGGAAGGAGGAGGGGGGGGGGGGTGAAGGGTGCTCTCGGGCCGACCGATCTGTTAAGATATCATCTTTTTCCGCGAGTCCAGCGGCCGGACCAGGAGAGGGAGGTGGGGGAGCTGGAGGCTGGGCGACGGCGGGGCGGACCGTTGGGCGGGCTGCGTTCGGCCGGCCCCGCGGGCCTGCCCGGCCCGCTCCGATCACCAATTATCGTTGAGTGCACTCTTTGGCTGTCGCCTGAAGCACGAGCAAGCCTCTCTCTCTCTCTCTCTCTCTCTCTCTCTCTCTCTCTCTCTCTCTCTCTCTCTCTCTCTCTCTCTCTCTCTCTAGCTCGGCCTTTGAACTCGATCTTGGCTCACCTTTTGGCGGTGCTTTTTGGGGGGTTATGGCTGGGAGACGCAACTGTCACCATCACCAGTAGTTTTCATTTAGAAAAATCCTAAATCCGAATATTTTAATTTTTTTTACTTCTTACACATTGGACGTAAGTAATCTGAGTTATCGCTGATTATCTCGGTATACCTGCCTGTGAGAGTAAAACATGGCAGAATGAAACAGTTTCTTTGGGCGTGTACCGCGCTGCTGCGCCCCGTCCCACGATGGGTCCGGCCGGGCCTCGCTGTCCGGTCTGGGCGCTCTGCCCCGCCCCGCCCCGCCCCGCCCCGCCTCGCCCCGCCCCGCCCCGCCCCGCCCCGCCCCGCCCCGCCCCGCCCCGCCCCCTTGATCCGGCCGGTCATCTAATCAATTCCCCGCAAACTAGTTCGGAGGCAGTCGCGTGCAAATCAAGTGCCCCGCACGCTGCGCTCCCGCGCCCTACCCTGTGGCCAGCAGGGGGCCAGGGCGCAGATCTCGAGTGTGTGAGTGTGTGTGTGTGTATGTCACACACTTTGCAGAAGCGTTCATTTCCATCCGCGCGCAGTTCTTCGAGTTTCCGAAGGAAAATTCCCACCTTTCCTCGTTCAAGTGTGCGTGGATGGGATTCTACACGCGGGCATATGTGTGCGATATTGTTTCACACGCGGGGATTTTCGTTGTGAGTAGAACGGCGTACCTTATATCGGAGAATTATGGAGTTCGTGTGTGGAGTCTCGGTTAGGGAGGGAGGAGGTAGAGCAAGAGAGAGATAGAGAGAGAGAGACAGAAAGAGAGAGAGAGCGGGGGGGGGGGGCGACTAAGGCGTCAAATTATTGCAGTTCACTCAGCTGGGTACACACGCGAGCAAGACTGTTGCCTTAGCACTCCAACCTCCCCGCCCCGCCCCGCCCCGCTCCGCCCCACACCACCCCGCTCTAAACTCACCTCGGCTTACCGCCCGCGCACCGCGCCCGCGAGCTGCCTTGGTTTTAGGCTTTATAGCCTTCCGTGTCGGAGCCGGCGCCCCCCTCCCCCGGCCACCGCTCCCACCTTCACTTCCGCGCCCTGCTCACTTCCCATCGCCTGGGCCTCGGACGCAGATTTCTCTCTCTCTCTCTCTCTCTCTCTCTCTCTCTCTCTCTCTCTCTCTCTCTCTCTCTCTCTCTCTCAAAATATAAATTAAGCCCGCTTTACACAATTTAATGTATTTTATGTAAAACACTACACCTTAAATTATGTAATTTTGCAAATAATAATATTACAAAATTGCATGGGCACTTACACAGTGTGCAGATACTCCCCCTCTCTCTCTCCCTCTCCCTCTCCCTCTCCTCTCTCTCTCTCCCTCCCTGTCTCCTGCTCTCCCTCTCTCTCACGCGCTCACACACACTCGGTCGCCTTTCTTAGCCCTCCCCCCCTCTCGGTACCCCGGTGCTGATGGAGCCCCACTGCGCCCTCGGCCTCCCGGAAGGCCAACTATAATTCATGGGGGTGCCCCCCCCCCCCCGCCCCCAACCACCATAGTGCCTTCACTATGGCTCCAGAAATGAGGAGGATGGAGCAGGGGTTAGTGGTGGGGGCAGGGGGGGGTACACATTAACCCCCGCAAGCATTGTGTGTTGTACGGGTAGGCCTATCCCCCGCCAGACTCAAGCAAGTCCCCCCCCCCCCCCCACATACTACCCCATTGCTTTGCTGGGAATTGATTCCAAATCTCTATTGAGAGGACGGAGCAAAAGGGGGTAAGAGGGAGAGAGGGAGGGGGGTCACGCTAGAGGAAAAGGGGGGGGGGGGGGGGGCTTGTAGGCAGAACCCCCGCGGCACTGCGTTCTAAATTGCGGGAACTGATCCTAACGTCATAAGCATTTCTGTTTCACGGAAATGCACGAGCAGTTGTTTCGGATCGACGCAGGGCTTCCAGGTCCTCAATTTCTGCCTTTTCTTTCCTTTTTTTTTAAATACCCCATTCCCCTGTCCCTCCCGTCTCTTTAAGACCTTAATTCTCGCACGGTGCGCCGATGTGTTGGTCGTAATCTTGTTTCCAAACTAATTTGCACGGTGGTGCGCCGCGTAACTCGCAAGCGAGGCAAAAAGAGAGAGAAGAGGGGGAAAACAGGAAAGAAAGAAGGAAAGAGGACGTAAAGGGTTGGAGAAACATCTCCAACTCGAGGAATATCCTGGCGAGTACCTGGTGCGCACCACCGACCAGGTTTGCAGAATCCTTTGGTTATTGCTGCGCCTGTCTTCGCCTGGGACTAGATAAGTTATGAAGTGGAGAAACGATATGATGGACACACACTATTAAAAGCTTACGGTGATTTTGTAGCTTACAGTGAATTTTCACCGTAAGGTACGGTGATTGTCACTGTAAGCTACGGTGAATCCGGGCGAATCACCGCAGCTTACAGTGACAATCACCGTAGCTTACGGTGAAAATTCTTTGTAAGCTACAGTGCTGCAGGGTTCACCGTAGCTTACAGTGAAAATCACCGTAAGCTTTTTAGAGTGCACTAACCGGATTTGTATCTTTTATTTGTACAAAGTTAAGCAATCAAATTGTTCACACAAGTTTGTGCGGTGATTCGAACGATTTTGTGCATACAGTTGTATAAATTCATGCAGTTTTTCGCATAAATTTGTGTGAAACGATATGCATGTTTAACTTTGCACAAACGTTTGCACAAAAACATGCAAATACAGTTAGGGTGGAGGAGGAAACTGATGGTGTAGGCCACATTGGCAAAGCGTATCGTGGTCCTTCCCTGCGCAGCGCGCCTCCCCTCCCCACCCCTGCCCGCTGACCTCGGCAGGGCAGGCCACTGTGAAAAATATGTCTTTAAGTTTACGACTTTTTTCGTAATTTGTGATTTACAAATGGTGTTGAAAATTTACAATCGAAATCGTAAATTTACGAACGCTTATTTGTGCTCGTTAAAGAATTACAAGTCGATACCAAGTGTCCTTAAAATTTTGTAATTTTACAATTTGATGTCGTAACTTTACGATATTTCTCATGAAAAATTTTCCCGTAACTCTTACGAATATTTCTCACAGTGGCGGGGAGCAGCTGTCACTCGCCCCACTGCGGTCCAAGTTGCTCCAGTCGGAGCTGGCCGGCGCGGCGGTCCAAGTCTGGCTGGCGTGGGGCGGGGCGGGGCGGGGCGGGGCACGTCACGCCGCCCCCGCCGCCCCAAGCACCTCTCCTGCCGGGTGGCCGATGGGGCGAAGTGCGCTCGAGGCTTGTGGTCCAAGTCCTGATGGCACACACCTGTATGCTCCTGGCCCCTCTCTCTCTCTCTCTCTCTCTCTCTCTCTCTCTCTCTCTCTCTCTCTCTCTCTCTCTCTCTCTCTCTCGTCTCTCCTCACTCCCTCACCCCTTTCTCTTTTCCCCTCTCCTTTCTCTCGCACAGCGCGCGCATTGCGGGGATCCGAACACGGTTCTGTACTCAACTAGGTGGCAGACGTCGACTGGAGAGCTTAGCAGCCGAGCGCTGTCTGACTTTATCCTTCTCTTATTGTTGCCTCGTTCTGTCTCTCATCATCGCTCTCTCTCTCTCTCTCTCTCTCTCTCTCTCTCTCTCTCTCTCTCTCTCTCTCTCTCTCTCTCTCTCTCTCTCTCCCTCGCTCTCCCCACCCCTCTCCCCCGCTCTCTCCTTATCTCTCTCTCTTCCCCCCTCTCTATCCTTCCCCTCTCTTTCTCTGTCTCTCCCACTCTCTCCCTTTCTCTCCCTCTCTCTTTCTCTCTCTCTCTCTCTCTCCTCGCTTCTGGTGCCCACGCGCACGTCGCGCTTGCCCAGTCTTCCTCTTTCGGCGAAAAAGCAGTCACAGCGGAGTCGTCGCCATGCCTGAAATGATTACTCTGCCTCACTTTCTTTATTTTTTTTTCGTATGGTGCGTGACTATTCATCCATTTCATTTACCATCGCAGTCTTTCCTGTCATTCGTGACTTCCCGCCTCCGTGTCGGCTTCCAGGGGGAGAGAAAGACCCGCGCTGATCGGCTTGCCCTTTTGCGACGGGGCGGGGCGGGGCGGCGAGGAGCGCCTGCGTATCGCAGGGTAGGCCACCCGCGGGACGCGCCTGCCGGCCGGCCGGCCTACCCTGCGATGCACAGGCGCCCCGCCCGGCCTGGACCCACTGCAGCGGAGCGGCACCGACCTCTCGCAAGCATCTCTGTAGGGAACAGAAATTAATACTCCCAAGTTTTCACTGTGAAACCAAGTGTTCAACTGTTCAACACTTGCAAGTGTGCAACTTCCAGTATAACAGGTGCAAGTGCGCAACTCGGTATTTGTGCAATTGGAAGTGTCGTACACTATTAAGTGTTTAACTCGACAGTTGTACACTTGCAAGTGTTCAACAATGGAAATGTAGCACGAGGAAGTTGAACACATGCAAGTGAACAGATGTCGAGTTAAACACTTACAAGTGTACAACTGGTAAGTTTGACCCTGGGAATTGCACAAATACCGAGTTGTACACTTGGACGTGTAAGGCTGGGAGTTGCACACATTCAAGTGTTGAACAGTTGCACACTTGGTTCCTGCATCTCAATTTTTTTATTTTTTTTTATTTAAAAAAAAAAAGGTATTTGAAGGAAATAAGCCTTTTTAACGGGGAGACTCTTGAGGCGCTGCTCTCTCAGTGCGGTGCGACACCACACGTGTTCTGTGGTGTGTGTGTGGGGGGGGAGGGGGCGGGCGGGGCGCGGTGGGGCGCACGGCGGGACAACCCCAATTTGACACAACGTCATGAGGGGGAGGGGGTGGGTGGGGGTGCTGCAGCGCTATAAATCACGGCGTGTATCGGGCCGGCCGGGCCGGGCGGCGGGCGCCCGCGGCGGCGTCGTGTACGGTCACAAATGACTAATACCGAACACAGAGTGGTAACGCGTCATTACAGTAACGCCCCTGCCGCCCCCACCTGCCCGCACGCTCTGGGAATGCCTATGTCGTCAGTGGAACGCGACGTGGCAAAGCTTTATTTATGATGGAAGGCGCATAGGAACAGCTGTACGAAATTTGAAAAAAATTTGCGGTAAAAAAAATATTGAGTTGTGATTAGGATTCTTTATTTTTTTTTACTGAAGGGTGCTGGGCTTTTGTTGGATAACGCTTGCGTCATGCCTGTTTACGTCTGGGCGTAGCGGACAGATCGCCGGCCCCGCCCTCTGCTGTTACAGTGGGCCGCGACGGCCCGCCTGCCCCGTCCCGCCCCGCCCCGCCCCGCCACGCCCCGCCACGCCCCGCCCCGCCCCGCCCGGGCACTCGGGGCGTTCCAGCTCCACCTGTCTCGTTATGTTTCGGCTCCTCGCTCAGCTGTTTGCCGTCACGTCCGCGCAAATTGGGAAACGATCGAAGTATAGCGTGGGGTGCCAGTATGCGGCGGGAACGCCCCGCCCCGCCCCGCCCCGCCCCGCCCCAGCCTCGCGCTGTGACCGCGGGCGCGAACATTCCGCCAGCACCGCCCGCCTGTGCGCCCCCGCAAGTATCCCGCCGTCTTTTCACAAACTTCGACTATTAATCTCGTGCAACCTCAGAGCCGCCAAGCCTTGTGACAGTTTAGTGTCGGCTGGCTGGGGGTGCGGTGGCCGCCCCGCCCCGCCCCGCCCCGCCCCGCCCCGCCCCGCCCCGCCCCGCCCCGCTGCGGTAGGGTTTCCCGCGCGGCGCACCGCAGGGGGGCGGCCAGCCCCGCCCCGCCTAATATGAGCTAATAATTATCCATTGATGGCCGCCGCTGCCAGCAGCGCCACACAGAAAAGGCAGCGGGGAGCGACGCGACGCGCTTCTGAAAATCATTTCCCGTTCATAAAGAAGTTGCTCGTTATGGAGTGAAAACTGTTGACCCCAACTTGGATGCGATTGGCAGCAGCTGAATAAGCACGAAACCAACACACGCGCCGCGCCGCGCGCCATGAAACATGGAACACCATTTTTGAGCCGCAATGAAAGCGTCCAGTTTGTGAACTTTTGTCTCTCTCATTCTCTCGCTTCCCTCTCTTTCGCTCGCTCTCGCTCGCTCTCTCTCTCGCTCGCTCGCTCTCTGTCGCTCGCTCTCTGTCGCTCGCTCTCTGTCGCTCGCTCTCTGTCGCTCGCTCTCTGTCGCTCGCTCTCTGTCGCTCTCTCTCTCGCTCGCTCTCTCTCGCTCGCTCTCTCTCGCTCGCTCTCGCTCTCGCTCTCTCTCTCTCGCTCTCTCGCTCTCTCACTCTCTCGCTCTCTCTCTCTCTGGCTCTCTCTCTCTCGCTCGCTCTCTCTCACTCTCTCTCTCGGCAGGTCGTGCGCTGCCCTCCCCTCCGCCGCTTTTAGTTCTCCACAATGGAGACCTTCTCCGCCGCCGCCGCCGTCTCGAATTGAATTGGCAAAGAAGAAGGAAACGGGTTGATTGTTTCTGGCGACAGGGCGGTGCGGTGGTGCCGGTCCCGCGCTGACCCGCCCCGCCCCGCCCCGCCCCGCCCCGCCCCGCCCGGGCGCGCCCAGGGCCAGGGCTGCAACACGCCCGCCCCGGAGAAATTGATTCCCTGGCATTCACGCGACGTCAAGACTGCGACGGTCCGCTCCCCCCCCCCCCCCCTCTCCCTCTCTTCCTACGCCCTCTTTCTCTAACAAAGTTTTTAGTTTTTTTTGTGTTTTTTTTCTGTTTGCAGGTAAATGCAACGTTACGCCCGACATTCTCTCGCACGACGCTCGTAAGTTTTTACTTCATTGACGAAAAACAAATAATAATTGTGTGACGGCACCTCTCGAAGGTGTGATATGCGGGAAGAATTGATGCATGTGCAAAGCAAGGTGTACACTCAATCTGGCATAGGCATTCATTTTTTAACAACGCCCAGGTACCTTTTTTCTTGCCGTCTTAGAAGAGGTATTTTTTCGGTACAAAAAAAAAAATTAAACAGAAACGCGTATGCGTGCTTGTGAGCGTGCGCGTGCGTGTGTGTGTGTGTGTGTGTGTGTGTGTGTGTGTGTGTGCGCGCGTGTGTGTGTGAGCGCGCGCGCGCGTATGCCCGTATGCACAGGCGGGCGATACCATCTCTGCCGCCCCATCGCCCCCGCCAGCCCGCCGTGTTCCAGTCTGTTGATCCTGATTGAGGGCCCAGCAGCCCAGCCCGGCCCGGCCCGGCCCGCCAGGGGATCAGCTTGCCGACTCGGCCCGGCCCGGCTGGGCTCGCCTCTCGCCTGTCCGGCCAGGGGAATCTAGTTTGCTTTTATCGTGCTGGGCAGGGGCGGGTAGAGGGGGGGGGGGGGGGGGGGGGAGGCGATCTCAGACGATGCAGAGATGCGCCGCCCCACACCGTGGTCCCTCTCTCTCTCTCTCTCTCTCTCTCTCTCTCTCTCTCTCTCTCTCTCTCTCTCTCTCTCCCTCCCTCCCTGCCTCCCTCTCTCCCTACCTCCCTCTTGGCCCCTTATTTGGCGTGAAGGCGCACGCCGGCTAAAGTTTATCGGGAGTCCCGCGCCGCCGCCACCGGCAGTACACTGTTAAACAGTTGTGCCTGTTTTTTTTTTGCTTTTTTTTTTGCATTTGTCGGCGTCCCGCCCGGGTTTATGAGTATTTCGTCCCGAGTGAAACCGTAGCCACACATTGTTTCCAGCAGTGTAGCCGAGCCCCGCCCCCGGTGGAAATGTTTTGTCGGGCCCGCTCCCGCCCGCGCCGTGCCGCGCTGTCATAATTTGGGTGTCCCGCCGGCATGAGCGATGACAGCGCTAGCGCTGCCGAGGTGCGGCGCGGCCGGCGACCGAAGCTTGGATATCCTCTTTAGGGGCCGGCCGGGCCGCTGTAGTGCTGTCGTGTCGTCACTATTATTTAAAAAAAAAAATTCAATGTCCCCTTTTTCTCTGTATAACTACACAGGTGCAGAGTGAATCACGTGACTGTCTTGTCGAACGCTTTTTCTCTTCCGCCGCGCGCGCAGAGACTCTGGCAGGTCTAGCGCCCCCCCCTGGGATGATAATTAATCTAGGGGCATTTGACACCCGCCGGGGCGCCCATCTTGTAAACAAATGGCGACCAGGAGGTGCGGCGGTGCGGGGAGAGAGAGAGAGAGAGAGAGAGGGAGAGGGAGAGGGGAGAGAGAGAGAGAGAGAGAGGGGGGGGGAGAGGAGAGAGAGGGGAGAGACAGAGAGAGAGGGAGGAGTGGGGGTTGAAGGAGAGCGCAGTACGGAACGAGGATAGGAGGAAGGGAAGCGGAGGTGCAAAACTGCAAGGCTGGCGGCGCTGGTCGTATCGGCCGGTACCTACCCACCCGCCTCTCTCCCTCCTCTCTCCCTCTCTCCCTCTCCCTCTCCACTCACCGCCACGCTACCCCCACGTGCCGCCCCCCTCCACCCCAAGACTTGAAGCCTTTATCACGAGAGAAAGGAAGAGCGGAGGAGTTTCATTAGTTAGCGTGGGAGAACTTTGTTAATGCCTCTAGTATACGGCACGCTACGGCCCAGTGGGGCGCGGCGGGGCGGGGCGGGGCGGGGCAGGCCGAGCGTGGCCCCGCCGCCGCGCCGCGGGGGAGTTACCGCCCCGCCCCGCCCCGCCCGGTGCACCCCTGCCCGCCCCATTTGTTAGGGACTGCCCCGGGGTGGCGCGGAACGGCCCGCGCGCCCCGCCCCTGCTCCTGCCTCTGCCCTCGCCACGCCCCCGCCCCGCCCCCCCGCCCCCCACCCCACCCCGCCCTCGTTCCCTTTCCGGCACCTGCAGTAGCACGCTGGTATAGGCCGTTGCCTTTTGCCCGTGTGTGTTTTGTTTCCGGGGTCGTCATAACCCTTGCTCCAATTTTTTTTTCGCCCGCCTTTCCGATACTCTTTTTGCTTTTGTGCGTGTGATTTTCATTCCATTTTATTTTTTGTCATGTGTTACCCGCGGCGCCCGGCCGGGCCTCAGTGGGTGCGCGGCGGGCTCTCTGTAAGCCGCCAAGCCATACAAACCCCGTCCTGTACCGGGGTACCCCACCCCACCCTACCCCACCCCACTCGCCCTGAGCCAATTTCCTGAGACCGCTTCGTCAGCTGGCGGCCGGGCAGTGCCGGCGGGGCATCGAGAGCCCCCGCAGGCCAGGGGATGTGTATATATATGTGGTGCACCACGCACACACGCGCGCGCGCGCACACACACACACACATTTGCTCGCGCGATGATTTCGCGATAGCTCTGTTTTAGTTTTCCTCCATCTTTCTCCACGTTTCTCCCCGGAAACGCTTCTGTACGTTCTTTATCCCTTAACCCCCCTCCTCTCTCTCTCACTCTCTTTCCCTCTTTCCTTCTCTCTCTCTCTCTCTCTCTCTCTCTCTCTCTCTCTCTCTCTCCATTCTGCAGCAGTTTGGACATCAGTGTGATATCGCACAGTATGCTGCGCTCACTTTCTACCGTGATTAATGTGTCCCTGAGACGACCCGCCTGTGCGATAGAGAGGGAGAGAGAGAGAGAGAGAGAGAGAGGGAGAGGGAGAGGGAGAGGGCCGGAGGGCTGGGGGGAGGCGGTGGCGGTAGATGGGGTTGGACGCTCTGTTGTGCCTTGCCGATTAACCGCACTTTGCCGTGATGGAGCAATTTGCGGGCCAAACAGCGCGAGGTGCGGTGCGCGGCCGTGCCGCTCCGCGCGAGTGCGGTGGGCGGGCGCGGGGTATACACTGCAAAACGGAAAGTAGCCAGCGGGCTCGAGGGCTTCTTGTATAATAATTATAGCATGTCGAAGAAAAAAAAAGTCGTACTTTAAAAAAAAAGAATATTTTTAGTATTGTATATATATACCGTATGCGCTGCAAACATGAAAGCTGGAGGAATACGGAATCTTGTTTGTTTTAGAGTGGGCTAGGACGTGAGTGTTTGCATGTGTGTGTGTGGGTGTGTGGGCGGGAGAGAGAGAGAGAGAGAGAGAGAGAGAGAGAGAGAGAGAGGGAGAGAGATGGGGGCGGGGGCACGCGGTTTAATTCAATTGCCAAGTCTTTGCGATGCGCGGAAGAGAGTGGGGGCACGTTGAGTTGGATGGGGCCAAACTGCCTCATGCAGAATGTGTGGACGCGTGCGTGGGGAGTGGAGAGAGAGAGAGGGGGCGAGAGAGAGAGGGGGCGAGAGAGAGAGGGTGGGAGAGAGTGAGGGAGGGAGAGTGGCGTGGCTGGCCTCCACCTCATTCGTCGCGAAAGTTTTCCATCACAAGAATAATGAAGGAACGAATGATGGCAGACAAAGTGCTGCGCGCCGCAGCTGCTGTTATTGTTGCTTCTCTTGTTTTTGTTTTTCTTATTGTTGTTGTTTTTATTGTTGTCTGTGTTGTCGGTCGCAACTTGTTGGGCTTAGTGAGTTGCAGACATTCCGACTGCCGCGCCGCGGTGGAGGCGGGAAACAGTGCAGTGTGTGATAGCTCACCCCGGCCCCAGCACGTGGAACAATGCGTCCTGCTGGGAAAATGGCAGAGTAGTTTCCAGGCGGAGGAGAAAGGGACAGAAAATCACTGGAATAATCAGGGACGGGCTCAAGAACTGTAAGACAGGCCTGGTACACCGGCCGGATGCTCGTCGCTGATTGGCGTTTGGTTTGGGGCGGAGGTGCTATCGGTGAACCACAGCTGGGCGCCCGCCCCGCCCGGTCCCACGCAGCTGAGAGGGGTCGCTACCGCGCGGAACGCCCCGCCCCGCCCCGCCCCGCCCCGCCCCGCCCCGCCCCGCCTCTGCTCTCGATCCCAGCGCGGCTCCCCACTCTTTCCTGATTAAACCCCCTTCACCGCCCGCCCCAACATGAAGCAGGAACACCTCCTAGTCGAGGGTTGGGGAGGCGGGGGTGGGGGTGGGGGGGGGGGGGGTGGTCTGCACGACACGTGACTTGGTCTCGTCATCCAATTGCACTGGTTTTATTATTGTTATTATTATTATTATTAGTAGTAGGTTTCCTTTTATTTGCACCTCGCTCTGAAACACTAAAAATTGGTTGGCGTCTAAAGACGCCAAAATCTTGGCGTCTTAAGACGCCAAAATCTTGGTGTCTTAAGACGCCAAATCTTGGCGTTCTATGACGCCAAATGCGTCCTGAGGACGCCAAATTTTGGTGTTCTCCTAGAGGACGCCAGTATTTGGCGTCTTTGAACGCCAAAATTTGGCGTCTTTTGACACCAACATTTGTCGTTCAGAGAAAAACGCCAACTTTGGCCTCAAAAGACGCCATGCAGTTTTCAGTGAAGGCAAGGTGTCCTGCCTGGCGACCTTGCTGGTAGCAGACAGGTGTGGGCGCGTCGTCTGCTGTCCTTTCGTTATTTTTTTCTTTCTTTTTTTTCCCCTACCGTACCGTACGTACTGTCCTTTTGCGGCTGATAGCCAGCTCTCTCTCTCTCTCTCTCTCTCTCTCTCTCTCTCTCTCTCTTTCTCTCTCTCTCTCTCTCTCTCCCTCTCTCTCTCCTCCTCTCTCCTCTCCCTCTCTCTCTCTCCTCTCTCTCTCTCTCTCCTCTCTCTCCTCTCTCTCCCCTCTCTCCCCTCTCTCCCCCTCTCTCTCTCCCTCGAGTCAGACCAGAGCCACAGCAGCGTCTCCTTGCTCCCTGTCGCGTTACATGGACCCCTCCTACCCCCTCCTACCCCCTCCCCCCCCTACCCGCTATACCCTTCCGACCCTCTCGCCAAATGTCTCGTCCGCACCTAGCCAATCTCTCCCGTAGTAATGGGGGGATCCCATCTCGGCGAGGCTCAGAGGGATAACACTGGCTTCTTTACCATTGTGTCTGAGACGGGCGAGAGAGAGAGAGAGAGAGAGAGAGAGAGAGAGGGGGGGGTGCACCCTCTGTGCGCATGTGTGTGTGTGTGGCTGTGCGAGCACGGTTTCAATTAGGGAGATAGAGCATGACTGTGTATCGGGGGGTTAAAGCCGTGCTGGATCCGCCCCTGCTACCCCCTCTTCCACCCCCTTCCTCTACCTCTTGAACCCCAATAGGAAGGCGCGTGTGGCGAGGTACCTGATTGGACGAAAGTCCCCCCCCCCACCCCCCACCCGACCCCCTCATACTTTGCCTCCCTGCTCACACCTCTTGAGGAGGAAGTGGAACGGCCTACATGTGTAGCCATTGTGTGTGTGTATCTGTGTGTGTGTAGATAGGGGGCAGCCACTCTGGACTGGATTACGGCAAGGTGTATACTGAGCGTGCCTCAAAGGTGCGACTTACTGCTTGTGTGTGTGTGTGCTTTAGGCTCCACGGCGTTAGTATTCCTTCTCTCTCTCTCTCTCTCTCTCTCTCTCTCTCTCTCTCTCTCTCTCGGAAGCCAATTTAATGGGGTGTTGAAGATAACCTGTCGGGACGCTAAGTCTCGCCTCACATCCGAGCACACGCCCGTGTGTGTGTGTGTGTGTGTGTAAGCGCGCACCCACCCACCAGTGCTTTTAGCGTGCAGTGTACTTCATCTTTTTATTATATATGTGTGCACAGCGGTGCTGCTGAGCTTGTATATCATCCTTCCATAGCTGTTTTCCTTCTTCTTCTTCAAAAAAAAAATAAAAAAACTCCTCGTTCGTTTAGTGAAATTTCAGGAACTATGGGTCTGAACTGTAGGGAAAAATTGCAAAAGACGCCACTTACGTCGAACTTGTCTATATCATAGGTTTTATGTCTATAGATTCCACGCTAGTTTACTGGCATTTTTATTTTTTTAAGTGAGGGAGCAAATGTGTTAGATTTTTGTCGCAGAAGAAAAAGCCACGGAAATAAAAAAAAATAAAATAATAATGAATCTGTAGCGAGCCTGTCACTCGTCCGCGCTCTTCAGCACTCTCTCCCCGGGGCGCCGCGTGGCCCTTTGTCTCTCTCGTACCCCGCTACCCCGCCCCCCGGCACCCCACCGCCCCCTCGCTCGTTACCCCGCGGCGGGCGCGCGCGTGCTGCACGCGGTGCTGTGCAAACTCCTGGAGGAGGACGAGGAGTGGTGTGCGGTGGTGGTGGAGTGCGCCCCGGGCCCGCCCCGCCCTGCCACGCCCCGCCCCGCCCCGCCCCGCCACGCCACGCCACGCCACGCCACGCCACGCCACGCCACGCCACGCCGTGGCCTGACCGGGGCGTTGAGCCTGACGCCTGGCTGAATGGATTGCTCCGGGAGAGGGGGAGGGGGAGAGAGAGAGAGAGCGAGGGAGAGGGAGAGGAGAGGGTTGCCGCTCTCCCGCAGGCAGAGGATGCCTTTGTGCCGCCGGTGCTGCTGCTGCGCCCGCCGCTGTTACTGCTGGCGCCCGGACGGGACCGGGGCCCACCCCGCCCGGGACTCCCTGTGGACTGCGGGGCGTGGCGGGGCGGGGCGGGGCGGGGCGGGGCGGGGTGGCCGTGCACGCCGTCATGACAAATGTGTGGCAGTAGTGCCTTACTGTGCAAAACATCTTTGTACATTTACAGTAGATTGACGAATGCCGTAGTAAATTTACGATGGGTATCGTTAAATTTAAGAAAAAAAACCCTATTTGTGCTCTTTGTTATTTTAGTGTTTTTTTTTGTCCGATGGAATATTTATACGTGTTTGCTTTAGAAGCTGCGCGTTTAGAACACGGTGTATGCGACTGTAAGGGGGCGGGTCCAGAGGTGAATGGGAGGTGGTTAGGGGGTACGGGGAGGGGGGGGAGGGGTAACAAGTGAACTCTCCACAAGAACACATCCGGCCGCCGCCGGCCCGTTTTGTCGTCTGCTGGGAAACAAGAGGAGACGGGGGGGGGGGGGGGGAGGGGGAGAAAGGCAGGCATTTGGTCTCTGTGTGTAAAAGAGAACGCTTTTCTCTGCGGTCTAACGCCTTTGTGTTGAGGGGTCTAACCTAACAGGGTCCCCAACAGCGTCCCCCGCAGGGTCCAGGGCGCGTCACACGCTAGCTCAGTGAGGGGGGAGTAAATCCTTCTACATTAGAGAGAGAGAGAGAGAGAGGAGAGAGAGAGAGCGAGCGAGCGAGAGCGGAAGTGGGGTGCGGTGTGCAAGGTAGTAGAGGACTAGCCCTTGCTCGCCTCTACCAAAGCTCCTTTCGGCCGCCTTTCCTCATCTCTCTCTCTCTCTCTCTCTCTCTCTCTCTCTCTCTCTCTCTCTCTCTCTCTCTCTCTCTCTCTCTGTCCCTCTCGCTCTTTGGTTTTAGCTTTGGTGGTCTAACGTTTTGCTGTTTAGCTACCGGTTTTCCTCTTCACACTTACTCCTTCAGAATCCGTAAACTCCTCTCAGTAATGGCGCCTTCCCTGTACGCCTCACGACCAACCTTTCGTCTAAATATTTTTTTTTTATTTGCTCGCGTTCCGCCCCGGTGCGGGACCGCCCTCCTTTTTTGGCTGTAATGTTGGCGATATTTGTTTTCCCGTTTGCCGGGCGGGGCGGGGCGGCGCCAGCGCAGCCGCGGCCAAGTTTGTCGATTCCGTACGTGCCCTCTCCCTCCCGCTCACCTCTCTCTCACTCGCTCTCTCGCTCGCTCTCGCTCTCTCGCTCCCTCGCCACTCCGGCATCCCGGGGAAGCGTGCGCGCCTTGCAAATGTTCGCTAATGACCATTTGTTATTCGCAATGACTTTTTCATGATGAGGTTTTATCGAACGACAATTTTGTGCGGTGTAGAGAGAAGGGCGGGAGGGGCTAGGTGGAAGAGAAAGCGGGTGAGAGAGAGAGAGAGAGAGAGAGGGAGGGGGGGGGGGGAGGGGGGGGAGCTTGTTGGGGTGGAGGTCGGGACTGAGGTGGACAGCGAGCGGTCGTCCCGGGGATGGAATTAGGAAGTGGCTTTGACACTCGTTTAGCAAGTACCGGGGATCCACTCGAGCGCAGGTCTCTCGCTCTCTCGCTCTCTCTCTCGCTCTCTCTCTCTCCCCCTCTCTCCCCCTCTCTCGAGTTTTACCTGTGACGGCTAAAAACCTTGCGTATTTTGTTTTGTGCGTTTAATTTTTCGCGCCCCGCGCGCCCCGTGTTCCGGCGGCAGTGTTTGCTCAGCCACCGGGGCGCGGGGCGTGCGCGGGCACGCTGGCGGCGGTGGATATGGACTCCCCGGCCCAGCCCAGCCCGCCCATGATTGAAACAATATTGAGTTTTCACATTGGTATTGATATACAGTTGTAACCGCGCGAAACCGCACGCCCCAAAAACACCGGGCGCGCGCGAGTCAACGGAAACCTGCGACCCATCACGCGGCAAATCTGTGCTTTTAAAACAACAAAAAAAAAAAATAATAATCTGAAAGAAAATAGATGAAAAAGGAAGTGTGAATTTTGCGGTAAGGATTAACGGACGCGCGTTGAACACGAGTCTAAAACGCACGGTCTGTGAGCTACGACTGAGTGTCGTACACGCACCTCTCTCTCTCTCTCTCTCTCTCTCTCTCTCTCTCTCTCTCTCTCTCTCTCTCTCTCTCACTCCCTCTGTCTCTCTCTCTCTCTCTCTCTCACGCCCTCTGTCTCTCTCTCTGTCTGTCTCTCTCTCTCTGTTTCACGTGAGTGCAGCGCCCGCCTAATGGGGCCCTGTCACCTCCACGAACCGTTTCTGATAAGCTTCGCACAGGGCGGTGGCCGCGGGCCGGGCCTAGACTCCCCACCCCCCGCGGAGTCGTGTTAGCGAATTAGATTTTCTGTTGTTGTTGTTGTTGGCGTTGTTAGTGTTTACCGCCGCTGTTGGGCCTGCCTACCGCTAAGGATGAAGGATCCCTTGTCACGCAGGGAGCCCCCCCACCCCCTCCCCGCGGCTCCGTCTAGCCAGCGGGGCCAGCGATCTGTCTCGTTCGGCCTTACTTTATGGTGCCCAATTATACTTCATTACACCTGCAGGGGCGCAGATTGGAGCCACGAGCTCCCTAGCTCCCTGCGAGGGCGGGCGGGCGGCGCCCTCTGCGCACCCCGCCCCGCCCCACCCCGCCCCGCCCCACCCCGCCCCGCCACGCCCCGCCACGCCCGCGCAGTCTCTCCCGGGGCCACCCCCGACGCTAACCTTGTAATTTTCATCAAAATCACTGGTACGTCTACGCAGCAGGAGGGGGGGGGGGGGGGGGCGGTCCAGGATAAGGATAGCACGACCTCAGTGTGTGTGTGTGTGTGTGGTATAACGTGTTGCTCGGTTTACTCAGCCATTTCTTTCTTCTTTTTTGGGGGCGGGACACATTTTCAAAGCGGGCTTTGGCATATATTTTGTTCAAAGAAAAAAAAAATGCTATACTGAACTGATAAATGTTGGTGAGCCGCCACGCCAGATTGGCCGCTCTGTTCTGCCAGTATGTCTGTCTGTCTGTCTGTCTGCCCGTCTCTCTGTCTGTCTGTCGGCCGGCTGCGGGCGCGTCGGGGAGTGCAACGACGGCCCGGCGCTGTGAGTGTAGCAGTGCCCTGCCCCGGCTCATTCATCTTTCTTTATATCCCTTCAGAACCGAAAAAGCATTTATTTTATTTGGAGACGGGGTCTGAACGCCCGCGGGGGCGGGGCGGGGTTGGCGGGGCGGGGCGGGGTGGGGTGGGGTAGCTCTTATGTAGCGTGAGAGATGGTGCCGTCTGTAAAGTCCTGCCCTCCCCCCCCACCCCCCCACTCGACTCGACCAACCTGCTACTGTACGGTCGAGTTGCAGCTTCCAGCCCCCCTGCGCCAAATCCACTCCCTGTACTGCGTTGGCAACGATCGTACAGTACGTAGGTCGTTTCTAAAATGCAAGGTACTTTATTGATTTTTTTTTTTTTGCGGGGATGGGGGCCGTAAGTGCATATTGGTAGTGTTTGATAATTGTTCTTCTTGAGGTGTGTAGTTTAAAAAGAATTCTGACCGTAAGGGTTGTTACCGTTCTCTCCAGGCTAGTGTGTCCCTGCTGACCTATCCCTCCCCTCTCTCTCTCTCTCCCTCTCTCTCTCTCTCTCTCTCCCTCCCGTTGTCCCTTGAGCTGCACGTCGCCGACGGATGGTCCGCGGTACAAGCGGACACTCCGGAAATTGAAGAAGGAATAAAGTGCCATGATGGCGCCACGGCAGAGGCCTGAGTTATGGCCCACCTGTGAGAGGCCGGCCCGGAGGGGGCGTGGCGGGGCGGGGCGGGGCGGGGCGGGGCGGGGCGGGTCAGAACGCCTCCTCGGGTCAGGCCCCGGCCCCGGCCCCGGCCTCCCCTCCTCCTCGCCACCCTATTCACTGGGACCCACCTAGTGATTTCCTTTCATAAATCAGAACAGAGTACGGAACACTCTGCTCTACGCCACGTACCTTGTGCCCCTTGGGCCCCGGCGGGGGCGCTCCTCGGACCGTCCGGCCCCGGTGGGGCCCCGGCTGCTCGCCCTGCAACCCAGCGATTTATTGCGGGATTTGTTGTTGGCGCCCTGGCCGGCCCTGTGGGTAGGTGAGGTCTCCCCTGCTGCGCTCCCGCCACCAACTCTATAATGCATATGCTCCATGGCGCATGCATAGTCCAGTCTGCAACCAGGCGGAATTTATTTACACGTCGCTGATTCTAACATTCACTGGAAATCCAAGTGTGCGAATGTCGCTCACTTGTAGATGAGCGAAAAAATTCACTCACTTGTTGGTGACTTACCTACAAGTGAGCGAATAGTCATTTGCTCACCTACAAGTGAGCGAATAGTCATTTGCTCACCTACAAGTGAGCGAATAGTCATTTGCTCACCTACAAGTGAGTGAATTTATTCGCTCATCTACAAGTGAGCGACATTCGTACACTTGGATTTCCAGTGTATACACCGTGGAGATGCGACTCTCTGCTCTGCGCCTGGGCCAGGGCTCCGTGACGTCGTCAGGCGGGTTGCCTGCGGTGCAAAAGGAGATATTTTTTTTTTTTTTTAGTTTATGCTGTGACACGTTTTTACAGGGTGCATGTGAAGAAAGGGTGTTAAAACGGACCCCCACTACAGTTTGGCAAGACAACCCAGCGAAAAAAAAAAATGGTTCAAAAGATAAATGACGTTCCAGTGTGTCGTATCCTGTAAATACGCCGGGGAGGTCATTTACAGGACCGATAAGCTTTTCTGCGCGGGGGGGCTGTCCATAACTCACGTTTAACCTGGCCGGCGGGGGCCGCTGTATCACGCCGGAAATGGGGTGCCTGGCGGGGCGGGGCGGGGCGGGGCGGGGCGGGTAAGGGTGACAGCCCCGCCCCACCCCGCCCCACCCCGCCCGCCTGCCCGCCAGCGACAGCCCCGCGGCCAGCCACGTTTGCACTTGCGCACTTGAAGCTCAAGCGTGTGAATGTATAGCACACTTACCGGTGTGTGAATTTCCATTTCCGCTCAGAGCGACTCGCCGTTGACACGCAATTAAAACGTATATATAGTGACTGGTTTGTCATTGGTTGGAATGGCCGTCACGTGACGCGGTGCGGCCCGGTCGAGCGGAGCGGAACCCCACCCACCCACGGCCTCGTTTACCGGTAACGCAGCGGTAAAGTATTATTACCTTTGGCGAAAATAATTGCAGCGGACAGATAATAATGACGATGGTGATGACGAAACAGGGATAAAGGTTATATGGGCGTTTGGTCGCGACGTGCGGTTTTGTTGTGTTGCTTTCAAATCGATAGGCGGACGGTTGAGTTGCGCGGAGTGGCGCGGCGTAGCGGTCGGGGGCAGTGTTTGCGTCGTTAGTCGGTATTTGTCGTTGTGAGTGGGAGAGAGAGAGAGAGAGAGAGAGAGAGAGAGAGAGAGAGAGAGAGAGAGAGAGAGATGACATAACTATGTGCGCTCTTGGGCGTATGGGCATTTAGAACGGAAAACCGTTCGGCTAAAACAGTTTCCTTATGGTCGCTATAGCGTTACCCTCCATGTTCTCTGTA